>SSNR01000123.1:376260-394702 GCA_006937965.1 Callopanchax toddi | reverse complement strand
CCCCCCCCCCCCCCCCCCTCACGTTATTTTCAATGAAAAAAACTCGTCTTATATTCGGGTCAATACAGTATATTTGTTTAGTTATAAATACCCAAAATGTGTTCTGTTAAGAGTTTTATGTTTTATACCTGACTGATTTGTGTGTCACTTTCAGTTTTGGAGCCCCTCTGTTATCTTTCTTCTTCTCTGGTTTTCTGTTTAAATAGTGTGCACTAGGGCTGGGCGATATGGCCAAAATTTCATATCCTGATTTATATACTCTGGGCAACTACTCTGTTAAAAAAAAAGCTGTTAATGTGTCACTGATCTGCAGCAGTGTCCCTCTGATCTTGATCTGGTCAGAGGACTACTTTGTGTTTCTAGAGACTCTGAGTGATGCCCCTGGTGAGTGTGGTCCTTCTTGTAGATAAGTAACTGACACACACCACCTCAGAAAGACCCAAACATCCCTTTATTCATGAGGGAAGTGTTTTAAACAGAATCACTCACTCAGGGATGAGTTGTAGCACAGCTTGATGTCGTAGCACTCAAAGCCCTCTTTCGCCCTCCACCCATAGTTTCCTCCCTTCTCAATAATGTCAATTTCCTCATAACGGTTTTGACCAACATCTCCACAGAATATCCGTCCCCTGCCGGAGCAGCTCACCGGGTCTCCACGGTCCACTGAGCACCGCCACATGTTCCGGACCCCGTATGCAAAGACCTCTGGGCGAGCATCTGGGTCTTTAAGGAATGGATTATCAGGGGGGATCCTGTACTGTTTCCCTCCATAGTCACGTTCATCCACATTGATACGAAGTACTTTTCCCAACAAAGCACTCCTGAGAAGCAGAAGAAAAAGAATAAAAAAACTCTGGTGCATCTTAAGTGCTGCAATGGCCACAGTCAGTTTTATATCTGTTTGCAAGTAATTTTGAAGTAAATGACAATTCAACAGATCAAAGCCACAGGATTCAAATCCTGCTTGCTTGTCAGTATGGGGTCCGTCCTACGTGTCCAGAACTTACACAAAGGTTGTTCTACAGACTCCACACACTCTGAGTGATGTCACCAGTGGATGTGGTCCATAATGTAGATAAATAATTGATACAACACCACATCAGAATGACAAAAGTATCTATATAAGCAGATCTGATAGGGAAGTAGCTCAGAAGCAAAGGTCACCTCTACTTTAATTTTAGATCTTGGGACTTCTAAGAGCTTCTGGTCGTTTGACCTCAGGGTTCTGAATGTACAGACCTGCCAACCTGTACGCATTTTGCGTAGCAAGTACGCAATTTGACATCTAAGTACGTTGGTACGACTTGCCCTTCTAAACTACACAAAAAGCTGTGGACATGTGAGTTCTGTGGCAAATGTGCGCGTGCTCATGTCCGACAACACGATGCAGCAGCGTGGTGAAGCAGTTTCAGCAAATCGTTGTAGAAATGCGGAGGATAACGAGTCTATTGAACCGTTCGGTTACTGTACTATGTCCGGAGTCGGACTGAAATCCCTGCGTCAGAACTTGGTTTGCAATATACAAATAAATGTATTGCCTTTTTAATAAATACAAACCGTATTGACCCGAATATAAGACGAGTTGTATTTCATTTAAAATAATGTGTGTGTGTGTGTGTGGGGGGGGGGGTTGTCTTATAATCGTGGCCTAGTTTTTTGGGGTCGTGTATTACACGACCAAACCAGGTGAGGGTGCAGGCTTCTGGTCAAAGCGGCAGCAACAGGAAGCAGCTCAGATCGCAACTGGTCCCAATCCGCACCAGCCCAAAGTTACAGACCCACTGGGGATTAAAATGTCCAATGATCACACACACACACAGAGACAGAGAGTCAAGCCTGGGACACACAGAAGACAGGGGGTACACAGGATGCGCTATGCAGCCTATGGAAGGCTGAACGCTGCTTGGAAAATTGCCGTATTAAAGCCGTAAATGCCACGCCGCGGCACTTGAGATAGAACCAGCACCGAACTTTAGCGCCTCCGCATGGACCGGCGTTTGCGTTGCGCTCTCCGTGTAGCCACTCTCAGTAACTATAATGTTTTTGTTTTTTTAAAACTGCGTGTGCGTGACGCATCCGTCTACTGTGTGTCCCAGGCTTAAGGAGAGGCTGCTCGCTGCAGAACCAGAAAGGTGGAGTTGCACTAGGTTCAGCCCCGCCCATTCAACCAATCAGACCGGGCCATTCCATCAGAGTCAGGTCCCACACCTCCCGTGTGATTGACCTGGTTATATTGGAGTATTACAATGCTGATCCGAGAACCAGGTGTTGCATCTCCGCCGGATCCAGAGTACAAAGTCCGGTGGAGATGCAACACCTCGTTGTTGGGTAATGCTGCGAGTGTGTCCGCGGAGCTTCGTACGGTGCTCCTGTCCTCCAGCAGCTTTGTGCTGCAGGTCCGCGAAGCGCTCAGGGTTTCCCCCGGTGCTTTGGGCCCCCGCCAGGTTAAGCCACAGAGCGCTAACAGCTGCTATCAGCGGCTAATGCTACGCTGGGTCTGCAGAGCTACGTGCTGTGGGTCCATGAAGTGCTCAGGGTTTCCCCGGTGCTTTGGCCCACGCCAGGGGCAGCTAAACAGCTGCTAGCTGATAGCAGCTAACAGCCGCTATTAGCGGCTAATGGCGACTAACGCTACGAAGTGGGCTAGTTCAGCTTTCTCTGTTAGGCTCACTGTCTCTCGTTGTAGTCCATATAACAGAAAATGTTAACATTTCTCATTCACAAACTAATACTGTTACAAAAACATGACTGAAACCCCGAGATATTTAATCAATTTTGAGGATATGTTTTATCATGAAAACAAGGGGAAACAGAAGGAGAAACATTCAGTTATTTTCTTGTAAATTCACTCTTTTGCAATAAAGTTATTTTAAAAAAACAGCGGAGGGCTGACCCTGGTTGCAATAAAGTTTAAAAAAAAACAAGTCAGCAGAGCTGACTCTGGTTGAATGGGTGGGGCTGAACCTGGTGCAGCTCCACCTTCTGGTTCTGCAGCGAGCACTACTTGGGCTTAAGAGAGAAAGAGATAGGGAGAGAGGGACTGGGACAATATGTTGCCTCCGTCCACGCTAAATCTACGCCCATTACATTCACTGTTCTCACGTATCTTTATTTGCGCCACAAACAAACACACACACACACACACAGAGAAAGAGAGGGAGGGAGACAATGAGCCCCAGAGACAGTCAGACAGAGATAGTAAGAAAGAGAGAGAATAAGATTTAACTGAACTTTTTTCTCTTTTTTCCAGTTGACTGAAATCTGTTGCCACAATGGAGAACTTTAACCCCTGATTAATAGGCTAATATTAAAGCAGTCTGTAATTACGGTATTATTTAAATATTTTCTCAAGATTTCAATAGAAATAGTTCCTTTAAAAAGTGAATTTAGTCATTTTTCTGAAGACCAGACTTGAAGGGGGGGGGGGGGGGGGGGGGTCGTCCTATATTCGGGTCAATACGGTTTCAAAATAACTTTTATAACAAATTTCCAGCCAGTGAATGAGGAAATTACTGCATGCAAAGCAATGGAGTAGCCAAAGTCTGCCAAAAAACCTATACAGCACAAGTGGTACTCAAAATATTTTGACAAGGTTGGCAGGTCTGAATCTACAAGGTCTTGGAGGTCGGCTGTTCGGACATGTTTATCAGATTTGGAATGGTACACTGTGCTTTAAACTGGGATCCAATGAACAGAGGTCCAAGAAAACTATCGGTCGTCTACAAACTGATTTCTCTCTCTATTGCTCCTATGAAGTCTTCATTAAGATGAAGGTTATTCAAATCTATCATTTCTTGATGCCACAAAGACAGACCAACAGAAGGTCCAGAGGGGTTTTGGTTTTTAGATTTATGGGTAAAAATGTCTGGATATCATCTGCCATTCAGTCCCTGTACCAGAGGAGTGTGAGTCTGGTCCTCATAGCCGGCAGTAAGTCGGACCTGTTCCCAGTGAGGGTTGGACTCCGCCAGCCCTGCTGAAAAAACCAGCATAGACCAGCATATGCTGGTTCCAGCATATGTTGTGTTTTGGTGCTGGTATGCTGGTCCATAGTGATCCATTAGTTCAACCAGCATAGACCAGCACCAAACCAGCATAGACCAGCATTGACCAGCAAAGACCAGCAAACAAATCATGATGGTCTTGATTTATATGCTGGTCAATGCTGGTCTATGCTGGTTTGGTGCTGGTCTATGCTGGTTTGGTGCTGGTTTAGCTGGTAGACCAACATGATTCAATGCTGGTCAATGCTGGTCTATGATGGTTGAACTAATGGATCACTATGGACCAGCATACCAGCACCAAAACACAACATATGCTGGAACCAGCATATGCTGGTCTATGCTGGTTTTTTCAGCAGGGAGGGCTGCCCTTTGTCTCCGGTCCTGTTCATAACCTTTATGGACAGGATTTCTAGGAGCAGCCGTGGTGCGGAGGGTGTTGAGTTTGGTGACAGGAGAATCTCGTCTCTGCTTTTTGCGGATGATGTGGTCCTCCTAGCTTCATCAGGCTCTGACCTACAGCTCTTGCTGGGGAGGTTCACAGCTGAGTGTGAAGCGGCTGGGATGAGGATCAGCACCTCCAAGTCTGAGGCCATGGTTCTTGGTCGGAAAAGGGTGGATTGCCAACTCCAGGTCAGGAGAGAGGTCCTGCCTCAAGTGGAGGAGTTCAAGTATCTCGGGGTCTTGTTCACGAGTGAGGGAAGGAGGGAGCGGGAGATCGACAGGCGGATTGGGGCAGCGTCTGCAGTGATGCGGACGCTGAACCGGTCTGTTGTGGTGAAGAAGGAGCTGAGCCAGAAAGCAAGGCTCTCGATTTACCGGTCGATCTACGTCCCAATCCTCACCTATGGTCATGAGCTTTGGGTAATGACCGAAAGAACGAGATCGCGGATACAAGCGGCCGAAATGAGTTTTCTCCGCAGGGTGGCCGGGCTCAGCCTTAGGGATAGGGTGAGGAGCTCGGACATCCGGGAGAGACTCGGAGTAGAACCGCTGCTCCTCCATGTCGAAAGGAGCCAGTTGAGGTGGTTCAGGCATCTTGTTAGGATGCCCCCTGGACGCCTCCCCAGGGAGGTGTTTCAGGCATGTCCTGCCGGCAGGAGGCCCCCGGGTTGACCCAGGACACGCTGGAGAAAATATATCTCTGGTTTGGCCCTGGAGCGCCTTGGGATCCTGCTGGAGGAGCTGGTAGAAGTGGCTGGGGAGAAGACTGTCTGGAGCTCCCTAATTGGGATGCTGCCCCCGCGACCCGGACCCGGATAAGCGGAAGAAGACGAGACGAGACGATATCATCTGTAAAACACTACAAACACAAGGTCAAAATAATGTTTTTCAAGTTTACTTTATTATTTGTCTGGGCTTCCAATGTTGATTTAAATGACATTTTATTTGTTGTCTGTAAACCTGGAAGGAGTTTGATAGAGTTTTGGAGGTGATGTTTTGATTTGCCTGGACTTTTAGACATTCATAATCCAAAAGAGAAAAAAAAATACAGAAAATTTGTTTTCAGTAAAGGTTTTGAACAAGCAGCTTCATGCAAATAAAAAAAACAAACAAACAACAATTCTCAAGCTTCTTCTAAACTGAGAACATGTTCTTACCCTTCTCCTAATCGGTCATGCAAAGAGATTTTTTAACATGTGTGTCTTTTTCTTTGGAGTTTCTGTGGAACCAACCACATGAAGCTCCGGGGTACTGTGTGTGTGTCCTAAAGTCTCTTACTTGTTTTGTGCATTGCCATACATCCCAAATGGATCCCCAGCTTTGCCACCATCTCCTGTGAAGATGTACAGATAACCATCTCGACCAAACAGAAGCTGGCCTCCGTTGTGGTTTGCAGCCGGTTCCTTGATCTCTAAAATTACCCTGAAAGTTCAAAGGATGCAGTTTAAAACAAAATATAAAAAAGACAGTTTTGTTCATAATTGTATATTTTTCTTCATTTTTAATGATGATTCTCTTTACGACTCTGTTGAGTTGTTTTACTAACCGTTCTTTGGTGCATGTCTTGTGACCATGTGATACTATGGTATGGTATGAGTACTGTACAGTACAGGACGGGTATGGAAGAGCAGGGGTACAGTATATATACAGTACACTATGGGTACAGTACAGTTAGTTATGAATATGGTATAGCTACAGTACGGTATGAGACTGTACAGTGCAGCATGGGCATGTTAAGATATGGATACAGCATGGTATGGCTACGTTATGGGTATGGTACAGTCAGACGTTGCGCTTGACTTTTTTGTTGCCTGTCATTTTGACTTTGTCTGTCATAATCTATTTTTATCCATCACTTATTAACTTTTAAAAATATGATAATGGCATTTTCAACAGCATTTAACTTTCATTTATTTTAAATAATATCGTAATGGTTTCTCACAAGAAAAAGTCCAAACCTCGTGGTTTTATTTATGAACAGGTGTAGAATGTCTGCTGTAGCCATGTTACAAAAAGCAAAAACCACGTAGTTTTGTGGCTCTGCACTCTTTCCTGCTCCTCCGCACCTCACGCTGCCTCGTTACCACAGCAACCCGTACAATACGGTACGGATAAGGTTAGGGGTGTCAAATTAGCTCGTAATTATGAATAATTAATTAACGCCATAATTAATGCATTAAGTTTTTAATCGCACTAATCACATTACGGTTGGGCAATTTGTAACTTTTTCCCAATCGTTCATCGTTTGTCCAGAAATCGACGATGAACGATTTATTCACGCAGATGACTTGTTGACATATTTGTGGGTTGAGTAACACTGATGGATTTGCCAAATTAGAACTCGGAAGTCCCAAAATTGAGGACATAGTTGTCAAAAACACAACGTTGCCTATTTGGGATTACTTTGGCTTTAAACAGACGTATAGTGGCAGCAAAGAGCTCCAACATCTACATGTTTACCCTCCTGCTGAGTGTGCTAACTAGGCTAACACAGAGCTAACAGTTAGCAGCAGCTGATTAGAAAACCCCGAGAATGTTCAACCAAGCTGGTTTATTCTCTAAATCAGTCTGGATTTATGATCTGAACTGAGACATATGAATGCTGCAGTCAGAGGCACTCGAGTGCTTAATGGATGCGCTCACTGTGCAGCGCTCCAGACAGGGAGAGTAATTAGAGTTCTCCAGATGAAGACTTGGTGATCAGCTGATTTATTCTCTAGATCAGTCTGGATTTATGAGCTGAACTGGACCTGGTGAGCAGATCAACTGAACTGAACCATCAGAACCACGCGATCTTCTGCAGCTTAATTAAACACTCTTGAGTTCTCTGAACCGCGACACTCAGTGGAGGATCAATTACAATATAATTTAAAAGGAATGAAATAATGCTGCTGAAAATGTCATTATTATAATTTTTAAATTGATAAGTAATGAGTAAAAATAGATTATGACCGTTTTTTGGGGTTTTTTTTACCGTCAGCCAAAATGACACAAAACAAAAAAGTCCAGCGGGACCTCTGATTTGTACATGACTTCATGTTTTTGGTTTGGAAATTTTGCTATAGTGACAACACTACTTATGAGTGATTTTTAAACTTCTTGTCATTGCTAACAGTGAATTGTGGGTAAAAAAAAAAAATCCTCCATATTTCAAATAAAAGCCTGCTCATATTTGCTGTTGTGCATATGAGTGTCAGACATGCAACACTTTAATCTAATAACATTGAAGATACAGTTAAAATCCAATGTGTGATATAAACTTTCATCCATGGAGAGCAGTAGAACTGGATATCTGTGTCCACATTTCTAAAATTACCCAGCAGACATTTCATGTAAAACTTCAGTCAACACTTTTCTGCAGGTGAGCTTTGATGTAAGCTTTTCTTCTTCAGCTGCTTCCTTTCCCTCTAAATGCAGCGTGTGATAGCAGAACAAGCCTGAGGCACTGAAATGATGCTTCATTCAAATCATTGATATAAAACGGGTTTTCACCTACCACCACTAAAACCTGAACCCTGATCCTTAGACATCTTGAAGACAATTTTCTTGCTTTTATAAAGTTAACAGAAATCATTGACAATGTTTTACTCTGCACAGTTGAGCATAACATTGAGCACCAGTGTGTAAAAGGGTGAATAACTGATGTGTTGTACAGTGTTGTGGGGAGTGTAGAACTCTAGAAAGAGCTATATAAATACAAGTCTTTTACCACTACACTGAAAATCTTCCTTCAGGCTCCAGAAAACTTCCCCCGTCTCTGACATGATATACAGTAAATCACATAACATGCCTATACAAGCTCTGCAAACCTAGGACAATTACTGAATGTTTCTACTTTAGATGTCTTGAAAATGTCAGGCTGGGCAAATATTTAAGGTATGTTTAGGTTTCTTTCTGTATAAGATGCATAGCCTGCATTTGTACAGCTCCTTTCTAAAGGCTGAAATACACCAGAGACCTCAGCACTGCCGTTATTTTTGATTAAAAACCATTTTAATCCGTCAGATCTCTCACACAGAGATCGCCACAGCGCGTCCCAGAAAGGCGAGTCCACGCCACGGCGCTAAAGATACGCACCAGTTTTAATTTTGAGACATGTGCCACAACATTGTGGAGTACTTTATGATACAGACATTACAACGCAGAACAGCTCCTGGCACACATAAATGTGTTGTCACTTGTTTACAGCATTGATAGCTTTTAACTTTTATAAATAGCTTAGCTTAGCTTTAATTCCATTTTGAAGGAATTAAAGAGTCCCACAACACACGATGGCAGCTCTGATCAAACAAAAGATCCACTTCCTGCTTCCTGTTCTCACTTCCTTTTTTTTTTTTTTCCTGTTCTCACTTCCAGCGTGATGTTGTGATCAAAAACAGTCACATAGACAGGGGTGCACACAATTTTTCATCGTATGTTCTCAAGGGAGAACCTTGTGCTCCTGTCTGGTAGCATGTCTGGGGGAGGGGGTAGTGATGATGATGGTGATGAAGATAAACTGTCGCTGTTGGCTGCTTTTTGTGTGTGTCGCAAAATACTCAAGGATTGGATCGGATCATGGATTTCAGTCAAAGATTGGAGAAGAAAGGACAAAAAACTTTGATGCCTATTTATTTTGTAGAACACTGTGCAACGTTTCTCTGCTCAGTGCTCATTAAATACAAACAACATTTAACTCAAGATGTCAATCTGATTGACGCTTAAATAAAATATAAAAACAAATTAAATGGTGAAAAGACTTCTATTCACCTCTCGGGTCAGACAGCGCCGCTCACTGCCGACAGCTGCAGCAGGAGGGGGGGGGGGGAGCGTGACGATCAAGGTGTTCTGATCGCTCCTGACTGAACACCGTTAGTATTAACGTTCATTAGCTGGTATAAAAATCCAAAACAACACGTTATCTTAGGCAGAAATAGATGAGTCTGGTTGCTCCATCAGAGCGGAGATCAGCTGACAGAGAGGGATGGAGGATCAGCCGCTCCGCTGGATCTGTGAACCGTGTCCCAAACCATAGAGGGCGATGTGTACAGATCATGGATCTACAGTGACCCGTTGCACCCCTCCTGGGCATGTGTGAGTTGCGTGCGTGGGTCGGATGTACTGTGATTGTGCGTGTGTTGAAGCGCGCATCAAAGGAGCTGTGTGTAAGGGTGCGGTACCACACGCATTGGAGATGCTGTGAGTGTGTCGGAGGTCCTGCTGTGTGTGTCCACTAGCTTCAGAGGTCATGTGAGCACTCATGCTCTGCAACAGGATGTGAAGCTCATCAGATCTAGGGGTCTCTTATCGGGACCGTGGAAGTGCTGGTCTGCAAAGGCGCGTTCGGGCAGTCGGTTCTGGTACGCATGAATGAAATCGAGTTCTCTTGCGGACTGGTTATGTGCAGGCTTGCACATAGACATCAAAAACACACGATTTTACTATAAAATTGCATGCAGCGTTATATGGCGCGCTGCTTCAGGAGCGGGTCCTGTGTACGCCAGAGCTGCGGCCCACAGCGCAGCGCTGGCGTTTCCAGTGTATTTCAGGCTTAAGGCATGGACAAAATGCTTTACATTACATTCACCCACATTCCCACCCTGATGGCAGTAAGCTACAGTACATCGCTATCGTCTCGTCTGTTTGTACTTCTAAAGCACCTTGTGATTGCTACATTGATAGGTGCTACATACTGTAAATACTGTATTGACCCGAATATAGGACGACCCCGATTATAAGACGACCCCTTTTCAAGACTGGTCTTCAGAAAAAAGACTTTTGTAGTAAATCATTTAAATAACACCATAATTACAGACTGTTTTAATATTTGCCTATGTGTTGATGAATTTCAGTCAATTGGAAAAAAAGAGAAAAAGTTGTCTCTCTCTTTTCTCCTCGCGCTCTGTCTTCGGCTGAGTCTCTCTCGCTTTCTCTCTCTCCCTCTGTGTGTGTGTGAGACGCAAATGAAGATACATGAAAACTAGGCCACAATTATAAGACGACCTCCCTTTTTCACATTATTTTCAATGAAAAAAGCCTCGTCTTAGATTCAGGTCAATACAGTAAAACTTCCTCTTGTAGCCACAAAGGCAAACCTGCCATACACCAGGCACCGCCAGACCCTCCTACCACTAACAGCAGGTAATGTGGGGGAAGCGTCTTGCCCAAGGACATGATAAAGTGACCCAGCCAGAGCTGGGAAAGAACCGACAACACTCTAGTTGCAACACTATATACTAGGAATGCACCGATACCGATACTGGTATCAGCCCGATACCGATATCGTATTGGTTAAAGTTACTCAATACCAGGAACCGATACCAGTGGCTTCACTGTCTGTGACTTGTGATTTCTGTTGTAGTGTCCTATATTGAACACTAGGGGGAGCTATTGAGCTAAAGAGGAACAGTGTGGGTTGAGAGCTGGAGATGGTGCCAAATAGTTCATTTTATTTGGTTAAAATGAGGAAAACTGCAGTAATTTCACTGTGAAATCACAGAAAATGGTTATTTTTCACCTTATATTTGTTTAGTGATCATTTTTATTAATATATTTATATATTTTTTTTTTATCTAACTCAGTTATTTGTTGTAAAAAGCAGAGAAGAAAAAATAAAACCTGTATTCCAATTTGCTGCATTTTTTTGTGTGGTAGAAGTATCGGTATCGGTACTCGGTATCGGCGAGTACTCAGATTTAAGTATCGGTATCGGATCGGTTTTGAAAAAAGTGGTATCGGTACACCCCTGCTATATACAACAAGAGCAATATTTGTTATAGAGATATTTTGTGTTACCTCTCGGAGAAAGGATCAGCCACGTTCATGTCATACTCAGACACTTTCATCTCACTGACTCTGATTTTCTCCACCTTGCTGTTGATCTGAATGGAGTAGTAAATAAAGAAGCGACCATTGTTCCGGTACTTGGGGTGGAAGGCCATGCCCAGGAAGCCCCTCTCATCTCCCAGCCAAGGTGTGGTCAGAACCTCTCCACTTATATCCAGAAAGGGCTGCTCCAGCCGGCTGCCGTCACGTAGGTAAACCCACACAAAGCCTACCTGCTCTGCGATAAACATCCGGTGTGTGTCATCACCGCTGTGCAGCATCAACACTGGGTTCCTGAGACTGTTGGCCACCTCGGTCAAGCACAGCTGGAGACACCCTTTGGGGTCCTCCACAACCCGTCCCAGGTTGCTGTTCAGGTCAGTGGTCTTCAGAACACTGGGGTAGCAGTAGTCCTGGTCAGAAAGGTCAGCTATGCTGCAGAATGTGGACATGTCCTGTTCAGAGGTGTCCAGCAGCAGCTGGTTCACAGTTAAATATTTCAGCACATGGCGACACTTGGAATGAAACTCAGAGCAGTAGCCAAGGCAGAGTCCAGGCAGATCTCTGACAGGTGTGTAGGGATCCTCTGCATCATACAGGTGGGCCGCGTATGGAGAGCACTCCTGAGAGAGAAAACAGTTCAGGAAAAGAAATGAAACAACTAGAGCTGCCACAAATGATTATTTTGATAGTTGACCAATTGTTTTTGTGATTAGTCGACAGATCTAATCATGCCTACATTGGACTAAAATGTACAACTTATTATTGCACCAGCATGCAGCTGCTCCTATCATCATTATCGTCATTAGCTACAGCTTGAAGTGTTCAAGGTCTGTGCCGACTAAAAATACAGACAACATGAGAGTATATTAAAGCAATACTGAGCAGTTTATAACACTTTTAGAGCAGTAAAATTGATCTCAATGATTATTTAGTTAGAAACTTGACCAGTTTCATGTTTGACAGCACTCTGCTCCCCTCTACTGGCTAGATACCGCACTAGGCAGTTTTGAGGCTCGACCCGAGTCTAAGATGATGTAACCTTCTGCTTTACGGCAGAACCGGTCTAAGAACGCTAGGGGAGGACTCCTGCCGAGGAGGGAATGTTTCAGCAAGCACATCACAGTGTAACCAGTCTGATTATTAACCACAGGTTGAAATATAGTAGAAAATAATGTTCTTAAAGACTTTCTCAACACCACCTCACAGATAAATAAATATATAAATAATTCAGCCCGAACCTGACAAGACCTGAATGTCTCCGCGAGCTGACTCGAGCACGGTGAAGCCGGAAGGTAAAAACAACAAACCAAAGAGAGGATGATGATTATGAAGCAGACAGGTCAAACCCCCCACGGCCAATGGTGTGGCGATGGAGGACCGCTGCCGGACAGAACAGTGGAGGCTCCCTGCTCTCTCCTCCGGCTCAGTGACTCCCAGCTGCGGCTTGGCTGACACGCAGACCCGAGGCCGAACCAGGCGGCGTCATCCCACAGCTACACCTGGGTTAATCTCTCCTACACCGACCTGATAATCAAAGCCTTCCTCTACAACACCTCACAGGTAAATAAATCCGTGGAATCGATTAAACACGACCCGCATGAAACGCCGACACCGGATGCGATTAGCCTACACCCCATGAGCTAGCTGCTATCCTAGGATGTTTTGCGCCAGAAGCCAGCCAAACGAGATCTAAGGTCCGTTAAATTTTAGCCGGTCCACAAGAGACCCGGGGGTTTTGCTCACCAGCAGACCCTAAAGTCTCGTCAGGTTCGCGCTGAATTACATGGTTCGTTTTATTCTGCTCACACACCTGAAACACACACCTGTATGCTCGGACAGCTGAGAGAGAGGCAGAGAGAGAAAGATAGACTGTTTATGAACTTATAATATTTATACATTCAAAAGAAATGTAAAACAACAACTCGTCTGACAGATTATTAGCTGAAAAGCTGATAGACTGGGCTGGAAAAAAGTTCAGGCGTGAGATGATTTACGACAGTAAAAGTGAAACTTTTAATCGTAGCCTCCTGCTGCCCCCTACTGGTTAAAAGTCGCTCAGTGCTGCTTTAAACCTTTAATGAAATGTGCAGCTTGTAGCAACAAACATTTCACTGTAGCATAAAGTGCAACATTTCTGAAAGTGTTAAAAACTGCTGTTCGCCTCACAAAGCTGACTGCATGGACACGGCTCAAGGACACGGCTCATGGACACGGCTCACTGACACGGCTCAAGGACACGGCTCATGGACACGGCTCACTGACCCGGCTCACTGACCCGGCTCACGGACACGGCTCACTGACCCGGCTCACTGACACGGCTCACGGACACGGCTCACTGACCCGGCTCACGGACACGGCTCACGGACACGGCTCACGGACACGGCTCACGGACCCGGCTCACGGACCCGGCCCACTGACCCGGCCCACGGACACGGCTCACGGACACGGCTCACTGACCCGGCTCACGGACACGGCTCACGGACACGGCTCACGGACACGGCTCACGGACACGGCTCACTGACCCGGCTCACGGACACGGCTCACGGACACGGCTCACGGACACGGCTCACGGACACGGCTCACGGACCCGGCCCACTGACCCGGCCCACGGACACGGCTCACGGACCCGGCCCAATGACCCGGCCCACGGACACGGCTCACGGACACGGCTCACGGACCCGGCTCACGGACACGGCTCACGGACACGGCTCACGGACACGGCTCACTGACCCGACTCACTGACCCGGCTCACGGACACGGCTCACGGACACGGCTCACGGACCCGGCTCACGGACACGGCTCACGGACACGGCTCACGGACCCGGCTCACGGACCCGGCCCACTGACCCGGCCCACGGACACGGCTCACGGACACGGCTCACTGACCCGGCTCACGGACACGGCTCACGGACACGGCCCACGGACATGGCTCACGGACACGGCTCACGGACACGGCTCACTGACCCGACTCACTGACCCGGCTCACGGACACGGCTCACGGACACGGCTCACGGAGCTGAATGCATTGACCTGACTCAGAGTCGACCGCACAGACATGATTATTATCCCCACATTATATTATAACTTATTGCCCTAAAATTATTTAAAAATGAAAAAAATAAAACCCATTTCCGTTGCCTTTTCCTTTGTATGAAACTTAAAGCGGCACTCTGGAGCATTTTTCTCTGTATCAAAGTTTTCTAAATGTTCTAAATGATATTTCAGGTCTAAACTATGATCTATGGGTTGAGATCCACAACATCTGTCATTCTGATGAAGACCCTCCTTCCTCCTAGAGACCCCTTTCCATTATTTCTTGCCGCCGACATTTTTCAGCCAATGAAATTCAAATGTCTGCATTCTCTCAACATGCACGCGCATCGACCAAACCTGTACCAGTAGGGGGCGCTGTCATACAGGACGCTCCGTGTGTTTCTCTGCCGTCTCAGCCGTTCACTGAGGACTCACAGCTCATTTCTACTAAAAACCTACCCATTCTCCAGCTAAAGACGGATTTATTTTTATTTTTAAACCTTTCACCTCACAGAATGGCAAGGCTTGATAGGGTTACGCGTTTATTTTGGTCAGAAAGTTCATCCAGGGCCGAGTCAAGTTCAGCTTCAGAGTCCAGCAGCAGCTCTCTGCTAACAGAGCTAATATCAGAAGCAGCAGGGACAGAGAGGGCTCTTCAGACCCTCGTAGTATTGTTGGAATAAGATTGTGAACTGTGAGTGATTAAACCCTACACACTGAGCTGTACAGTTCATGTCCGAAGTATATGCGCCGTGTGCACGTGCGCACACGCGACCGGACGTGCGTGTCGAGATGTTTTGAGGAGGAGCCTTTGGACGCTAGATTCAAAAACTGCTCTCTTGATGAAATCCTCTGGAGTGCTGCTTTAATGTATTCAAAACTTACAGGAAAAAATCTGGAGATTTGATAAATTTCTGTAGTAATTTTTCTTATAATACTACTTTTATTTAAAGTGGTATAATTTGGCTGTTATTGTTAAAGGGATATTTGGGTAGTTCTGAATGGTGTTATTGTTTATCTACAGCTGGGGATTACAGTTACAAACCTGAAAGGGTCAGATGAATATCAGTGGAGTAGTCCACAGGCCGCATTACAGTGGATTTTAAGAAATGTTAACAGTTTGGGAGGAGGGAGGACGTGCGCGATTGGTCCAACTATCTTCTCCCTTTGGGAAAGATTTTTGAATGGTTTGACATCGGTGATCACATCTACGCCGATGATTGTCAGATCTACCTGGAAATGAAGGGCCCAAACACTGATTTGTTAATGGCGGATTGTCTCACAGAGCTGGTTGGCTAACTTCCTCAGACTAAATGAATCGAAGACTGACTCGATTCTTTTTGTAAACCTATCAACGATAGGATTGGCTGAAGTTTTTAAGAGAACTGCGAGACAACCACTTTATTGATTTCTTTCTGGTTTTTTTAAATCTCCACAATATATTTATAGCTGTACTATGTTAGAACGTTGTTAAGAGGCATTAAAAAAAAAGTGCCAATAGCAGCGCGGCTAGCTGTTCTAAGTCCTGATGAGTGAATTTATACCTTAAATAGCGACATGTTTTTGTTATAGTTGTGGCTGAATGTTAGAGAAACACTGATACTGTTGATTAATACGTTGGTTTATGTAGTTTAACCCGTTTTGAGGAGGTTTTTGTTATTTTTCCTTAAAACACCATGGCGTTCTATGGGAGTTTTGTGTGACTGGGTTTGCTGGGACCCATCAGTGGATGTGACTTTATTTTGTTGTTAATTCACTTCATTAGTGGAGCTGATTGTCATGACTTGCTTGGTTAGTGGTTGTTGTCTGAATCGTAACATTAATGATCTGACTGTTAGTTAGAGATGATTGATGTGTTTGTGGTGTCAGTAGAAAGCTGATTGTGAATATTAAGTTGTTTCTGACCTTGTGGAGGTCAGGTTAGTTTTTCCTTGAAACTATGACTTCTGTTGTGACCACATTGTGGTTGTTTTATATTTTTATTTCTATCTGATTATATTGATATTATTCTAAGGTCTCCTTATGAAGACTTTATGATTTCTTTACTATTTGATGTGTAGAATTAGACCTAACAGCTCCACATTGTTAGAGAACTGGTGGGAGGGATTTTTACCAGTAAAATATTCAGTCAGATGAAAATATTTTGTTTCATTCCTGCTCTAGTGGTGGCGAGATGTCATTTTTTGTGCATCTGAAAACTGACTTGCAAAAATGCGCCCCACCTCAAAACAATGTCACCATCTGCCACTGGTCAGTACTCTACTACTGGTCAGTACTCTACTACTGGTCAGTACTCTACTACTGGTCAGTACTCTACTACTGGTCAGTACTCTACTACTATGATTTGACTCTTAGGCGGTTTTGGGAGGAGGGGGGACTCTACAGTATATCCTCCTGTCAGATCCTTCAGTTTGTCAGCCACCTTATGCTCGTCCTGCCCACCTCAAATTTTAACATTTTGAAATTCTAGAATTAACAGAAAGCCAGTGAAGGGAGAATTGGAATGATGTAATCATGTTTCTGAGCAAAACATTAAAGAATTTAAAATTGATGTCAGCATTTTAAACTAATTTTTAATAAAACCTGAGTCATTTTAGCTCATTTAAAGACCAGGAACAACTATTATTATTATTCATTATTAATACCCCAATCTATTTCCTCTTGTCCACTTTATGACTCAAGTCCTTCCTAATGAAAACTACAACACGGCAGGTAGCAGAGTCCCGGTTTTGTTGTGACCTGTTGATCAGAATCTTCTATCCAACACCAACCACCTCACCTGACACATGATCTCCTTCAACATGTCCTCACACAGGTCGAGACCCGCCGCCTCCAGCTCCTCTATCACGTCCCAGTACCTCTCGGCGATCGTGTTGTCGGTTTTCTGGTCGCAGCAGCCGAACCCGTCATACTGGGTGCAGAACTCCAGGCGCCACTGTGGGTTGAAAGGCGGCTCAAAGTCGAGGCACTGTGGGTGAGCTGCTGCTGGCCGGAGCATCAGAACCACCGACAGGATCAGGATCATCTCCGGTGCCCTCCGCCCGGGAGGAGTCGGACCTGCCGCCCTGCAGAGAACCACCACGCAGCCGGCAGCGCTCCGAGGGCGCGCACAGCTCCGAGGGCGCGCACAGCTCCGCGTCCTGGACATGTCTGCCTTCTGCGCCCACAGCACCCCCCAGTTAAGCCTCCTGACTGTCAGTGGGCTGAAATCATTCTGCCCTCCTTCAGTGGGCTGGCTATGGAGGAAGAGGTCACGTGTCCCTTTTAATAATAATGTAGTGTTTATTAATAAGTTGTAATAGAAGTATATAGTATTGATCATTATTGATAATTTCAGCCTTTTTATAAAATAATTGTTTCAGAAATGGATCAAACAATGTTTGAGTTTCCATCTGGGGCAGAGGTCAGTCCGGATCCGGACCCAGAGCCGGCTCTGTCTGGACCCGGCAAATCCAGGACCTGGTCCCTGGTCCATAAGGAGCAGGCTGTCCGAGGAGACGCACGAGCGCTAATGAGCAGATCCGCTGCTCACTCGGAACCCGCGGAACTCCCCGAACATGGTTCGGATTCGGAACTCAGTCCCGGTCCTGGGTTGGCCCAACACCGCGACCGGGCGGCCGCTCACGTCACGCAGCTTCAGAAAGAAATGTAGATCCTGATGCTGCTGACATCACGAACACAACACCATCAGCAGGGAAGCTGCAGAATGCTTCGGATTGGTTAAAGGACTTGGAAAGAGCTCGCGCGCTCATGAGAGGCTGGAGAGGACGCAACAGGTGCTGGAGAGGAGAAGAAAGGAGGAGAGGAGATGAAAGGAGGAGAAAGGAGGAGAGGAGGAGAAAGGAGGAGAGGAGAAGAAAGGAGGAGAGGAGATGAAAGGAGGAGAAAGGAGGAGAGGAGATGAAAGGAGGAGAAAGGAGGAGAGGAGATGAAAGGAGGAGAAAGGAGGAGAGGAGAAGAAAGGAGGAGAGGAGAAGAAAGGAGGAGAGGAGAAGAAAGGAGGAGAAAGGAGGAGAGGAGGAGAAAGGAGGAGAGGAGATGAAAGGAGGAGAAAGGAGGAGAGGAGGAGAAAGGAGGAGAGGAGAAGAAAGGAGGAGAGGAGATGAAAGGAGGAGAGGAGGAGAAAGGAGGAGAGGAGAAGAAAGGAGGAGAGGAGA
>SSNR01000123.1:331377-374254 GCA_006937965.1 Callopanchax toddi | reverse complement strand
TGCCCTCTTGTGGTGAAATAGTGACATTACAACAACTTAAAAAACAAGCTTTTCTTACAATCAGATGTGCCCTCTTGTGGTGAAATAGTGACATTACAACAACTTAAAAAACAAGCTTTTCTTACAATCAGATGTGCCCTCTTGTGGTGAAATAGTGACATTACAACAACTTAAAAAACAAGCTTCTCTTACAATCAGATTTTGCCTTCTTGTGGTGAAATAGTGACATTACAACAATTTAAAAAACAAGCTTTTCTTACAATCAGATGTGCCCTCTTGTGGTGAAATAGTGACATTACAACAACCTAAAAACAAGCTTTTCTTACAATCAGAGGTTGCCTTCTTGTGGTGAAATAGTGACATTACAACAAACTAAAAAACAAGCTTTTCTTACAATCAGATGTGCCCTCTTGTGGTGAAATAGTGACATTACAACAAACTAAAAAAAACAAGCTTATCTTCCAATCAGATGTTGCCATCTTGTGGGGAAATAGTGACATTACAACAACATTAAAAAAAAGCTTTTCTGACAATCAGAGGTTGCCCTCTTGTGGTGAAATAGTGACATTACAACAACTTAAAAACAAGATTTTCTTACAATCAGATGTGCCCTCTTGTGGTGAAATAGTGACATTACAACAACTTAAAAAATAAGCTTCTCTTACAATCAGATTTTGCCTTCTTGTGGTGAAATAGTGACATTACAACAATTTAAAAAAACAAGCTTTTCTTACAATCAGATGTGCCCTCTTGTGGTGAAATAGTGACATTACAACAACCTAAAAAACAAGCTTTTCTTACAATCAGATGTGCCCTCTTGTGGTGAAATAGTGACATTACAACAAACTAAAAAACAAGCTTTTCTTACAATCAGATGTGCCCTCTTGTGGTGAAATAGTGACATTACAACAAACTAAAAAAACAAGCTTATCTTCCAATCAGATGTTGCCATCTTGTGGTGAAATAGTGACATTACAACAACATTAAAAAAAAGCTTTTCTTACAATCAGAGGTTGCCCTCTTGTGGTGAAATAGTGACATTACAACAAACTAAAAAAACAAGCTTATCTTCCAATCAGATGTTGCCATCTTGTGGTGAAATAGTGACATTACAACAACATTAAAAAACAAGCTTTTCTTACAATCAGATGTGCCCTCGTGTGGTGAAATAGTGACATCACAACAAACTAAAAAACAAGCTTATCTTCCAATCAGATGTTGCCCTCTTGTGGTGAAATAGTGACATTACAACAACATAAAAAACAAGCTTTTCTTACAATCAGATGTTGCCCTCTTGTGCAGGGGAGAAAAACCCAGTTCATTGTTGGGGGGGACATTAAACACTAAAAGTTTTTGAGAGATATTTCTGAGGGGGACATTTAAAAAATGCTTTTTTCTAGCTGTGCTGTCTGACATTTTCTAAACATTCTAACAAAATATTTAACCATAATTGTATTTATGATGTAATCATTATTTATTAGTCCATATCCCACCTGTCTACAGGCTTTTAACTTCCTCAAAATTATTGGGATCTTTTAACTAACTTGATGTTTTGATTCACTGAAAAACAACTGGATGCTTTTCTTTATTTTTCTCTCCTATCCCATTCTAACCTTACTATTAGACCTGGCAGACTATTGGACAAACACCAGTCTACAGGTTGTCATTAGATTTAGAAGAGATGCAAGTCTTAGCTACAGATACTGTGTTTAATTAGTCCAGGTTTAGTTTTCCTTCTGTAAAAGAAAAATGTTTCAAGTTTAAAAAACTGACAAAAAAGTCCCAGAAAATGTCTGACTTGAAAATTAATTTAGAGGAGAATAAGAAATGAAAAATACCAGTCAGATTATTAGAAAATAATTAATATCTGACTTAAATGAGCAAATCTGGACAAATCTGTCTAGAAACGTCACTGACAGTGAAACAGGAGGATGGTGTCTCAGTCCTCTGACTGTCTGTCTGTCCCCTGTCTCTCTTTCTCTGTCTGTCTGTCTGTCTGTCTGTCTGTCTGTCTGTCTGTCTGTCTTAGGATGAGTTTGAGTCAGAAATCATATCAAAACTTCTACAAGCAATACAATATAATATATAATACAAATACAACCGAAAAGGACCTAAAGGTACTCTCAATAAATATTATCCATTTCAAAAGGGTTAATGTTCCTAACTTATCATATAATCTTTAAATGAGTTTAATATTTCATTGGGAAGGGTGTAGATTTCCTCTCTTTACATGTTGTATTTCAGAGAATAATACCTTTTAACAATCTGAAGCATAGACAAAATAAAAGATTGTACAATCATTTATTTTATAAAAGGCTAAGATGATACATGGAGAACGTAACAGTGCTGAATGATGAGGTAGATTCATTTAAATCATAACCAACTCTTAAACATGATGAGAAATATTGTAAGATGTGTAATTATGAGTTTAAAGGAGAGCTGAGTCTGTTTTATGAGACTATGAGGAGTTATTTTAGTCTAGATGTTACTTTAGTTGCTATTTTGAGTTACTACTGAATTTGGATGGTTTAATTTAGTTTAGGAGAATTAAACATTATCAAGCCAAGCCTCTCGGTCAGAAAGTGGGTTCTTACTGAGTTGCAGAGGTCTCGTGGGTCCAGCAGGCTGAGGGGCCCTGGCAAGCTGAGGTGGGCAGGTCCCCAGGATGAAGACCCATTTCCTAGGAGGAAGCAGTTCAGCAGGTTCACCTGGGAATCGCCTGATGGCCCGGAGATCCGTTGCAGCAGTAAGGGAGGTCACCATAGGCAGCAGGTTGAGCTTTAGGATCAGAAAGGTACAGGATCATCCTGCTGATAGCAGAGTCCTGAGACTGAGAGACAATGTCGTTCTCCGAGAAGACCGGGCTGACGGAGACGAACCCATCTGACGGTGGATCGGAGGACGTCTTGGCGGCTTGAGCCCGACTTACCACCCACACCTTCGCGGGTGCACATGAAAGTGAAAAGTCATCATCAGGGAGCCACAGGGGGTCAAAGGACCATGGAGTGCCCACTGCAGCACCCTGTTTAGCCAAGGAGACAGCAAGGTCATTCATCTCCTTATCCAGCCCTGGGGTACGGGAGTGACCTTTGTGCCAATAAATGTGCATGTCATGTGAGGTCACCAACGCATCACAGGCGATAAAGAAGTCTCTGTGCTTAACAGGTTTCCGGTTGGAGGTCAAGAACCCATTACTTTTCCACGAGGGCAAGTGACAAGTGAAACTGAGCCGAGCATAGTCGGAGTCGGTACGAATCACCAGGTCGCGAACTTCATCAGAGCCGTACTGTTGAATCAGTTCTTCAGTGGTGGGTACTTTTTGTAGTAGTAGTACCAGTTCCCTGCTTCAGGAGTTCAGCTACAACCAGACTGTGTCTCTTTGCTACAAACTAAAACTTTTCCTGTTAATTTTGTAGAAGATGCTGCAGTCAGTCAGTCAGTCACATCATTCTAAAACAACCAGTACTAACAGGACTGAACTTTACCTGGTTATCAGTAGAGAACTGGTAGAGCTCTGATTAGTTAAGGGTTGAACAGCTGGTTGTCTAATGAGTTACAGCCCAAATGTCTGAACTACTATGGAGTTTGTCACTGTATTCACATCTTTAGTTCTGAAATGAAACCACTGCAGGTCATTTTACTTCCCTAATTTGTTTTCTTAAGTCTTTTCTCTAAGATTGGAATAGTCCAACTGATGGTGTTACAGGGATCACAGCTGCTTAAAAAGAAGACTTCCTGTCTCTGAAGTACCGGTAGTTATTCAGTTACTCATCTTTTACTGATATTTTCACATCTGTAATTTTGCACAACTGTTTTATCCTGTTAAGCGCTTTGTGATTTGTATCTTGAAAGGCGCTATATAAATACATTTTTACTTACTTACTTACTTATTGAGTTCAGTTTTTACTACTGTAGGTGAAAAAGATGTTTAACAACTTGTTAAATGTGCCAGAATGCAGGAAATGGCCAGAGTTTTCTCTGTGGTAAGTGTCCCCCGCCACACACACACACATTATGGGTTTATTCGCGCTGTAATATTTATATATGCCAGCAGAGGGCAACAATAAGACAGAAAGAGCTAAATGAAGCGGAAGCGGAAATACGTCTTTATTTAGATCAAAACAAAATAGGTGAAGTTCGTCAAAAGAATAACCCAGCATACGCTTAGACATTTAGTATTGATTAAGAATATTTACAATGTGTGTCTAAAGCGGGATACTGCTTAAACGTTGCCCTAATCCTCTGTGATCTCACGTTGAATCGGTTGATGTTGCGCCTTTATTTTGAAGGGGGAGCTGCTGTCTTCCGGTCAAATTGGAGCCAATTGTTGTCTGAGGAGGAGTGAGAACGAGCTGCCGGATTTGGCAACGAAACAATTTCCATATGCAGCTGGAAAGCTCCGCCATGGCAGCGTGAAGGAGATTAGTTCTCACCCAGCGGTCGACCGGAGTCCGTCTGCCTCTCCCCGCCGAGTCGAGACGCTGCTCTCTGGAACACCGTGTGGCCGCTGGAGTCTCCGCGATGAGCTTGGAGCGCCAGAGCGACAGCGAGGACGCCGATGAGTCGCAGGACAGGCCCGACACCAAACAGGAACCCCATATCGACGAGTCGGACGAGGGAGACAACGTAGCTCCACGGGTTTGTCCTTCGCCGCCGGCGAGCAGTGAGGACCGCCCGGAGCGCAGTGCAGAGTCTCCCGTTCCGGAAGGAGGAGAAGCCCGCTGCACGCCGCCGCCAGCCGCGCCACAGCCCGGGAGCCGTGGTAGCAGCGGGGGGAGCCTGTTCTCCTGGCTGCAAAGCAGGACTGCAAGACGGGGACTGTTTGTGGACCCAGCTAGGGACAACTTTAGGACAATGACCAGCTTGTACTGCTCCATGAATCCGGCAGTGGAGTCGGTCAACCTGAGCACCCAGACCCACGGAGCGGTGTTCAACCTGGAGTACTCCCCGGACGGGTAAGACCACATTAGGCCTCGCTCTGAAGTCTACACGCTCCGCCCGGCTTTAGTGTTTCAGCACTTCCAACCTCCTAAGGTCTAGTTGCATTAGGTGCTGGATTTGTTTTTATTTTATTATTATTATTATATATTTGTTCCTTTAGTATTTGAAAGTCTTTAAATACTCCGCTGTTGTAGAGAATTAGTGCAGCCACGGTTCCCTGACTAGACAGCAGATGGAAATCCTGAACCGGGTCAAGGTGTTTTGTCTGGGTCACGTTTTGTTATGCGTCCCTGTCCCTACAGCCAGGTGGAGCTGTGTCCTCAGCATTCTGTCCCTTCAAGGAGTTCACTGAAGTCTCATCAGATCCCAATAAAAACATCCTGCCTGCTGATCCTCATGTTTAAGGGTGATGTGTTGGAGACTAAGGATTACACATCACTGGATAAAAATGAAACTTATCACCCTAAGGCTTCATCTGAAGTCAACAGTAATTTTAACCCTTTAACACTTAAGCCTGAAAATGTCCGCCTGGCATTTAAAAACTTTTAAAACTATAAAATGGTCAAAACATGTCCTGTGAGCTATAATGCTTCAGCTCATTTTTCCTGAACACTTGGTCCTTTAACTATCAGACATTATTGTTAGGGATGTACCGATACCACTGTATTCAAAACCGATATGATACTTAAATCTGAGTACTCGCCGATACCGAGTACCGATATTCTACCACACAAAAAAATGCAACAAATTGAAATCTAGGTTTTATTTTTTTCTTCTCTGCTTTTTACAACAAATAACTGAGTTAGATAAAAAATAAAATATATTAAAAAATGATCACAAAACTAAAATATAAGGTGAAAAATAACAATTTTCTGTGATTTCACAGTGAAATTATTGCAGTTTTCCACATTTTAATCAAATAAAATGAACTATTTGGCACCATCTCCAGCTCTCAACCCACACTGTTCCTCTTTAGCTCAATAGCGCCCCCTAGTGTTCAATATAGGAAACTACAACAGAAATTACAAGTCACAGACAGTGAAGCCACTGGTATCGGTTCCTGGTATCGGGTAACTTTAACAGATATCAGTATCAGGCCGATACTGATACCAGTACCGGTATCGGTGCATCCCTATATATAGTATTTACTAAACCAGTGTAGGAACAGTTTAAAATGAAGAAAAAATAAAAGCCAAAATTAGATTTGAGAGTTTTTGTGAAAATAAAATAGGATAGATTTACAGACCAGATTTAGCATCACAATTTAACAGTTTTAACATTTTAGAACATATTCATCCATTTTCTCTTACTAGTACAAAAGTACTAGTACAAAAGTACAGGCCATCCGGGGTTTTCCTCTAGGATTTATTAAAGCTGGGGTGGGGGGTCTCAGATTGTTGGATCAGTAGCGGTTTTCAGATGGCTCACTTCTTAACTTGATGAAAAGTTGTCAATCATTCTTTATATTTTATATCCTCCACTCTGTTAATGTGGTTAGCTTAGGGACGCTCCGATCGATCCGCCACCGATCTAAATTGGCCGATATTCGTGAAAAAAAACGTGATTGGTAAATTCTGATATTGTCCTTTCCATGCTGATCATACCTGTCGATCAATAGCTCCTAAACCAGAGGTCACTGGGCGCGCTGAAAATCTACCACAAGTTCAGTTGGTTTGGTCCTGGAGGCGACGTCGGGCGGCGAGCGAGTCGGGCGGTGAGCGAGTCCCGCTGACTCGTTCAGCAGAGTCCCTGTTGTCATTTGGGAATGAGATTGCATAAAAGTCTGAATTGAGATCATGATTTTTAAACTATTAATTGTGCAGCTCTAGTCCCCTCACGCAGCTCCAGAGTCTGTTGCTGTTGCTGCAGGATGTTACGCGACACCGCACGGCCGGGAAGCTGAGATAAGTCTTCAAATTGGTAATATTAAAGACAAAGTTGGAAAGCTCGCTGCTCATGCCGCGCGTCACGGCGCAGGTGGATCAGGTGGAGGGAGGAGGAGCTGAGAGGGCAGCAGGTAGACTCTTTAGTACTGATCAGATCATTGTCAGTAATAAGTTTGATCTTTCTGGGCATAAAATGGACCAGAGTGTCAAAACAATGTCGACTTTTCTGAGTATTTAAATATATATATAAATAATTAGGGCTGGGACTTCAGCACGTTAATTATGATTAATTAATTATGAAAGAACGCGTAAAAAACCCCCGCAATCAACACAACTTGTCAGCATGATTTCCTGCTGATCAGACACACAGACGGCTCCTTAACGCAGCCCGTATCAAGGTCCTCCCTCGTGTGGACCCAACCCGCCCCACCTGCTTCGGATCTCATCAGTTCACCCACTTCCCCTGTCCACCTGGTCGCGGTAAGACTCGGCCCTCCGCTTCTTCCATCGTGAAAACCGAAAGTGATTGGTGGTGAAATTGGACAGTCTCTAGCCTTTATAGGTGTATTCCTGCTCCTTCCTCACCATACGGTCCAGTTTGGTTCGGAGACCCGACTCGGATCCCTCACTGAAAACCAGCAGAAGTCTCCAGACCCTGATTCTCTCAAACAGTGTTTCCACACGATGGAAATCTTTGATTATTATTATTTGATAACAATACCTTCCTGAAATTGTACTTAAAATGAACAAATAAAATAGTATTTTAGGGTCTGGCCAGTTTTAGTCGGGGATATTTTTTTGTTTTTCAAATTTTTTGAACTGAAATGCAGGTTTTTAACCCGAACCAAACATCAGCTGAGCGTGCTCTTGGTGGGAGCCATGACCGAACTATGGACCCAGTCCAACCCTGGTCACGGTAATACCGCATATCCTGGGAACATGTGGAGGAAGTTTGACGGTATCAAAATTTGGATAAAACCCAAGCCTTGTGCCGGTGCATCTATGGAAAAAAGTGAGTCTAGAGACCTGTGTTATTATAAGTGGAATGTTTCAGCTGTAAAACGTTCCATGAATTGGTAAATATAGGATATACACACACAGACATATACCCACATATAATCATAGGGTAGGACAACAGCGAGACATCATGCCTTTGCATTAGTTCCTACTTCTGTTCAGGGGGGTATTTGGATGGGGTTGAATTTGTATTTGTGACATGCAAAATGCTTTTTGTATAATATGCTGTAAACAATACTACTAATAAAAACTCTTACCTGTCCGTGTGTGTGATCCTGTAAGCTTGTACTGAAATAGAATTTCCTCTGAGGGATCAGTAAAGTTGATCTCAATCTCAACAAATCCACCTGTCATGATGAGAACTTTTTCCTCTTGGATTTTGTAAGTAATTTAGGTTTGTGTGTTTACTCTGGTCAGGTCGGTGCTAACGGTGGCCTGTGAGCAGACCGAGGTCCTCCTGTTTGATCCCATCTCATCCAGGCACATCAAAACCCTAACGGAGGCTCATGAGGACTGTGTCAACAACATAAGGTACATCATGTCTCACTTAGATGGCTTCTAAAGCAAATAAAAACGGCTTACAGCAGTGGTGTCCAGAGTCGTCCTCAAGGGCCGGTATCCTGCGTGGTTTTGATCCTTGCTCCAACACATCTGAATTAATGCTTAAATCACCTGTTGTGCATGTCACCAGGCTCTGCAGAAGGACTTTAATCACCCACTGACAGAAATCAGGTGTGTTGTTGAAGCAGAGAAACTTGTAAAGCATTCTGGATACTGGCCCCCTATCCAAGACCCCTGACCCCTGGCTTACAGGAAACACTTGTTACAGTTTAATTCGTTAGAATAACAAAATCCACCAAAGAGTTGAATGGATGTTTGGGTCATTCTGAAGTGGCGTTCTCGCAGTTAAGACCACAACCACTGGTGATGTCACTCATAGTGAGTGGAGTCCCTAATAGATGGACTTAAAAGTTTATTATGATAATTGTTACTATTTTACTAGCCTAGTAAACTAAACCGTCAGTTCTGCTCTGCAGACTTTGGTCTAGCCACGCTCCATTGGAACCTCTGCAGCCCACTGATTGATCCAGTCAGTCTCGTACTGGGCCAATCACAGCGCTCTAATGGTGGGGTGGGCGGGGTTAGCCGATGACAGCGGCGCTTTGACTTAGAAATTAAATAACATGGTGGCAGCTCCAGTTCATTTGAAACGGCTTTGTCATCAACTCTGGACGATTTAAATGTGGCCTTTTCTTTAGGGACAGATAGAGGCACTTAAGTCTTTTATTTTGAAAAAGGATGTATTGCTTTGCCAATGGGATCCGGTAATACATTAATTTATCAGCTGGCTCCGGTTGTTACTAAACTGCTCTGATTGGTCCTAGCGCTGTCCAATGTGAAGACAGTTTGACAACCGTTGATCCCGCCCCTATGAGTGAGTCATTTCAGTGGATCGTGGTCAGACTATACAGTATATCCACACATGGCTTGCCAGGCTAACTGTTTATCACAATGATGGTAAAAGTGCCTTTTTTTCTTTCAGTTTAACACAAGAACTTTGGTTAAAAATGCATCAAGGACAGTCCAGATCCTGAAATACAAAGTACCTATTATTAGGGCTGGGCGATATGGCCTAGAAGCTATATTGCGGTATAATTATAAGCATGTGTGGTAACTATTAGGGGTGTAACAATATTGGAAATACCGTGATATTGTGGTAGTAAAATAGCCACGATATTATCGCGGTCTTGTCACGGTATTGAACAGTATGGTCTGAGGTAAAAATAACATTCGTTCGCCCCACCGGAGTGTAGCAAAGTAAACTACATAGACCATGATCCTTTGCTTCCTCGTCATCAGCCAGTGCGCCAATGGGAGTGCGTGCAGCCCACATGGAAAAGTCTCTATTTGTACAGGCTTTCCCAGAGTTCTCCACTCCCCAAGGCACTTCACAACACACGAGTCATTCACACACAGTGACAGACTGTTATTATATATGTTTTATATGTTTTTCAGTTTTTAGAGCCCACCCACTTTTGAGTGATGTCACCAGTGGGTATGGTCCTTCCTGTAAATCTCGTCTCGTCTTCTTCCTCTTATCCGGGTCGCGGGGGCAGCATCCCAATTAGGGAGCTCCAGACAGTCTTCTCCCCAGCCACTTCTACCAGCTCCTCCGGCAGGATCCCAAGGCGCTCCAGGGCCAAACCAGAGATATATTTTCTCCAGCGTGTCCTGGGTCGACCCGGGGGCCTCCTGCCGGCAGGACATGCCTGAAACACCTCCCTGGGGAGGCGTCCAGGGGGCATCCTAACAAGATGCCCGAACTATCTCAACTGGCTCCTTTCGACATGGAGGAGCAGCGGTTCTACTCCGAGTCTCTCCTGGATGTCTGAGCTCCTCACCCTATCCCTAAGGCTGAGCCCGGCCACCCTGCGGAGAAAACTCATTTCGGCCGCTTGTATCCGCGATCTCGTTCTTTCGGTCACTACCCAAAGCTCATGACCATAGGTGAGGATTGGGAGGTAGATCGACCGGTAAATCGAGAGCCTTGCTTTCCGGCTCAGCTCCTTCTTCACCACAACAGACCGGTTCAGCGTCCGCATCACTGCAGACGCTGCCCCAATCCGCCTGTCGATCTCCCTCCTTCCCTCACTCGTGAACAAGACCCCGAGATACTTGAACTCCTCCACTTGAGGCAGGATCTCTCTCCCGACCTGGAGTTGGCAATCCACCCTTTTCCGACCGAGAACCATGGCCTCAGATTTGGAGGTGCTGATCCTCATCCCAGCCGCTTCACACTCAGCTGTGAACCTCCCCAGCAAGAGCTGTAGGTCAGAGCCTGATGAAGCTAGGAGGACCACATCATCTGCAAAAAGCAGAGTCGCGATTCTCCTGTCACCAAACTCAACACCCTCCACACCACGGCTGCTCCTAGAAATCCTGTCCATAAAGGTTATGAACAGGACCGGTGACAAAGGGCAGCCCTGGAGGAGTCCAACCCTCACTGGGAACAGGTCCGACTTACTGCCAGCTATGCGGACCAAACTCACACTCCTCTGGTACAGGGACTGAATGGCCCTTAACAAAAGACCATCCACCCCGTACTCCTGGAGCGCCCCCCACAGGGTGTCCCTGGGGACACGGTCATAAGCCTTCTCCAAATCCACAAAACACATGTGGATTGGTTGGGCAAACTCCCATGACCCCTCCATCACCCTAGCGAGGGTAAAGAGCTGGTCCACAGTTCCACGACCAGGACGAAAACCACATTGCTCCTCTTCTATCTGAGGTTCAACTATCGACCGGACCCTCCTCTCCAGTACCCTGGAGTAGACCTTCCCAGGGAGACTGAGGAGTGTGATCCCCCTATAGTTGGAACACACCCTCTGGTCCCCCTTCTTAAAAATGGGAACCACCACCCCGGTCTGCCACTCCACAGGAACTGCCCCCGATGACCACGCAATGTTGCAGAGACGTGTCAACCACGACAGTCCTACAACATCCATAGCCTTGAGATACCCAGGTCGGATCTCATCCACCCCCGGGGCTCCGCCACTGCGTAGTTTTTTGACTACTTCAGCGACTTCTGCCCCAGAGATTGGACAGTCCGTCCCCAGGTCTCCCAGCTCTGGTTCCTCATAGGAATGTGTGTCGGTGGGATTGAGGAGCTCCTCAAAGTATTCCTTCCACCGCCTGACTATAGCCCCAGTTGATGTCAGCAGCTCCCCGTCCCCACTGTAAACAGTGTGAGCGAGTTGCCGCCTTCCTCCCCTGAGGCGTCGGATGGTTTGCCAGAACCTTTTTGGAGCCGATCGATAGTCTTTCTCCATGGTCTTGCCGAACTCCTCCCACGCTCGAGATTTTGCCTCGGAAACTGCCACTGCTGCACTCCGCTTGGCCCTCCGGTACCTGTCTGCTGCCTCTGGAGACCCACAGACTAGCCACGCCCTGTAGGCCTCCTTCTTCAGCGTGACGGCTCCCCTAACCTCTGGTGTCCACCAGCGGGTACGGGGGTTACCGCCACGATTGGCACCGGCTACCTTGCGACCACAGCTAGCAACAGCCGCCTCAACAATCGCAGAGCGGAACAAGGCCCATTCGGACTCAATGTCCCCCACTGCTCTCGGGACGCAGTCGAAGCTCTGCCGGAGGTGGGAGTTGAAGACCATCTTGACAGGCTCTTCTGCCAGGCGTTCCCAGCAGACCCTCACTATACGTTTGGGTCTACCAGGTCTGCGTAGCATCTTCCCCTGCCATCTGATCCAACTCACCACCAGGTGGTGATCAGTTGACAGCTCCGCTCCTCTCTTCACCCGAGTGTCCAAAACATACGGTCTCAGGTCAGATGATACAACTATAAAGTCAATCATCGACCTGTAACCTAGGCTGCCCTGGTACCAGGTGTACCGGTGGGCATCCTTATGTTTGAACATGGTGTTTGTTATGGCCAAACTGCGACTTGCACAGAAGTCCAAAAACAGAACACCACTCGAGTTCAGATTGGGCGGGCCGTTCCTCCCAATCACGCCCCTCCAGGTCACGCTGTCATTGCCCACGTGAGCGTTGAAGTCCCCCAGCAGGACTATGGAGTCCCCAGTAGGAGCGCTATCCAGCACTCGTCCCAGAGACTCCAAAAAGGGTGGGTACTCTGAGCTGCTATTTGGAGCATAAGCACAAACAACAGACAGGACCCGTTCCCCAACCCGAAGGCGCAGGGAAGCTGCCCTTTCGTCCCCCAGAGAAAACCCCAACATACAGGCAGAGAGTCTTGGGGCTAACAGAAAGCCCACCCCAGCCCTCCGCCTCTCACCCGGAGTAACTCCAGCAAAGAAAAGTGTCCAACCCCTCTCAAGGACTCGGGTTCCAGAGCCAACGCTATTTGTCGAGGTGAGCCCGACTATATCTAGCCGGTATCGCTCAGCCTCTTCCACAAGCTCCAGCTCCTTCCCCGCCAGAGAGGTGACGTTCCATGTCCCAATAGCCAGTTTTTGTGTCCGGGGATCGGACCGCCAAAGCTCCCGCCTTGGTCTGCCATCCGATCCACATTGCACCGGACCCTTCATGTTCCTCCTGCAGGTGGTGGGCCCACAGGTGGATGAGCCCATGTATCCAGTTCGGGCTGGGCCCGGCCGGGCCCCATGGGCGAAAGCCCGGCCACCAGGCGCTCGCTCACGGGCCCCAACCCCAGGCCTGGCTCCAGGGTGGGACCCCGGTAACCCTCCGGGCCGGGTACACTGGCTCGTTGATTGTACTTGCATGAAGAGTCTTTTGAACCGCACTTTGTCTCACCCCTCACCTAGGACCAATTTGCCATGGGTGACCCTACCAGGGGCACAAGTGCCCCAGACAACATAGCTCCTAGGATCATTAGGGCACTCAAACTCCTCCACCACGATAAGGTGACGGTTCACGGAGGAGCCTTCCTGTAAATACATAACCAATAGAGCGCCACTTCAGAAATACCTTAGCTTTCCTCTCAACTGTTCAGATTGATGCCTCCTGAGACTTTGAGGGGATAATTATAGCTCTGGTTCTGCAGGTTTTTGGACAATCGTTTGTTTGCCACCTGCTCTGATGACACCACTATTGCATTATGGGACCTGCGTAAGCTAAACTCAAAGGTCTGCTCGCTGCACGGCCATGCCAGCTGGGTGAAGAACATCGAGTATGACACCAACACTCGGCTCCTGGTCACTTCTGGCTTTGATGGCAATGTGATCACATGGGACACCAACAGGTCAGTAACCTTTACAACCCACAGAGCCTTTATTTCTTTTTTTTTTTTTTTACGTTTTCATTTGAATTCACACAAATCGTCCCCCGACACACACACACACACACACACCGTGAGGAGCAGAGATCAGCACACACACATCACTGTAGCGGCAGACCACATGCAGAAACGGTCAAGTGATTAAAAATGTGATTAACACGATTAAAAAACATAACTCATTAGTTATGGCTGTAATTAATCAATCGTAATTAACGTGCTAAGCTGACACCCCTAGTTAAATTCTAACTGTGCACCTTGTCACGCCCCCTCACCTCCTCCCTGCAGATCTGAGCACAGTGAGCTGATTATCGGAGACGCTTCTGCAGACCCATCAGAGGTGCATGGAAGTCTGTCCCCCCAGGGGTGAGAGATTAATGACCAGAGGGAGGGGGGGGGGGAGCAGAGGCAGGGTAAATCCCTCCCATCCCCCGACAAATCGCAGCCTGCCTAGCATTCAGCTAAAAAATTATAATAATAAATAAATAATCATCCCATGCCCCCCCTGCAATTACACAGCGCTTCCCACTAGGGGGCATGCCCCACAGTTTGGGAACCACTGCCCTAGAGGTTTTTCAGGTACTTGGTGGAGACCCTGGTTATCACTAGGGATGTCCAGATCCGATCACGTGATCGGAAATCGGCTCTGATCACGTGACTTTAGACTCGATCAGAATCGGACGTCACCTCCCGATCCAGACTCGTTATTAGAGTTTCCTCCCCATGTGCTACGGCCAAATAAACACCGCCACACCCGGGACTCGCCCTCCCCCTGAACGGATCGCAGCATGTCATTCTGAACTCGGTCCTGGGGGAGGTGGAGAGGCCGGATACAGAGCGGGTCGCCCCTACGCCGAGTCCCCCCTACGCCGAGTCCCCCCTACGCCGAGTCCCCCCTCCCGCTCAGCTTCAGCTGTGTGCAGGCACGACACAACCTCCAAAGTGTTCATTTCTGTTGAAACTTTGATAACTCTGACATCTCAGTTTTCATGTGGTGATCATTCATTCCCTCCATCATAAATGAACTTTACAGCCTATTAAAGCAGAGTAAATGGAGTTCCCGGCTGATGTTTGTACAGAAAACTGTATTTCTCCAATCGATGAACTCCTCAAGATATTCTCGTATGTCCAGCTCTCATCTAGATGACTTGTTTTTCCATCTAAACTTCCCTCATTTACCAAACCTTGTTTACTAAACAATCCCATCAAACGACATCACTTTTCTTCCCCTGCAGGTTCACAGAGGATGGCTGCCCTCACAAAAAGTTCTTCCATACTCGCTACCTGATGAGGATGCGTCTGACACCCGACTGTTCCAAGATGCTCATCTCCACTTCCTCAGGGTACCTGCTCATTCTTCACGACCTGGACCTCACCCAGTCCCTGGAGGTGGGCAGCTACCGCATGCTGCGAGCACGGCGGACTCCTCTCAGCTCAGGTTGGAACACTTTTTCTTACAAATAAAAAGGTCAAAGGGTGCTTCTACTAAACACTGAGCAAAGGGTGTGAATACTTTGGAACATGTGATATTTCAGTTTTTCTTTATTAATAAATCTGCAAAACAGCCAACGATTCTGTGTTTTTCTGTCAACATGGGGTGCTGTGTGAACATTAATGAGGAAAAAGAATGAACTGAAGTGATTTTAGCGAATGGCTGCAGTATAACAAAGAGTGAAAAGTTTAAGGGGGTCTGAAGACTTTCACTGTAAAAATCAGCTTTAGTGTTCTTTGTGTTTGTGTAGATGGAGGCTCATCAGCATCCAGGTCAGCTGTTACTCCTCGCCAGGGAAATGACTCCAGCAAGATTCACCCTCACAGAGAAGGTCTGTTTGACTCATCCTCCTGTGGTTTGTGTGGCTGAGTGGCAACTGGAAGGTCACTGGTTCGATCCCAGCTCTAGCTGGGTTATTTTGTCGTTGGGCAAAACCCTCCTGTCTGCTGGTGGTGGTCAGGAGGACCCAGTGATGACAGATGGTGATGCAAGCTTCTGACAATCTGCCCCGGGCAGCTGTGGCTACAATGTACTGCCGTGTGTGTGTGTGTGTGTGTGTGTGTGTGTGTGTGTGTGTGTGTCTGAATGACTAAATGTAGTGTGAAGTGCTTTGGGAGTCCTTGGACAAGTACAGACCATTCAGCATTTAGTTTAGCCTTTAGATCAGTGTTTCTCAACGGGGGCTGTAGCGCCCCCCAGGGGGCGTTGAGACCACATAGGGGGGCGGTGGAAGTCTTTGGGCCCTGAAGGGGGCGTTTGCATGCTAAAGGGGGGCGCTGATCGTTAGTAAGGGTGGGAGATAAACTAGTTTTTCTGATGCATCAGGATGCAGACATGAACGATTATTAATCGATTGAAAAATATTAAAATTCGATTCTATTATTTTTCGCGGCCTTGCAGTTTTCAGCAATCATCGCAACTTTTCCGCAAATTTGACCAATCATCTTAGCGTTACATCTCCTTCTTTGACCAATCACTGCCACTCTGATACGTTTTGACCAATCCCGTTGCCTTGAGCTGTGTTTACTTCCGTTTTTTGAGCTGAGCCGCTAAACACGCCAATCAGTTTCTATCAGATATTACGGCTAAAACACGAGCAAGTCAGTTTCCCAAAGTATTCCACCAGAGTGGCGGAAAGCTGTTCTGAACCAAACACAACGTCGTGGTGGATTAGACAAACTCGTCGCTTGACAAGAACTTTTTGACCACAAAACATGGAGGAGATTAGCTGAAAAGAGGAGCAGAGACGGGCTGGGGTCTGATAGGACGAGGTGAGTTCTGTTTAATGTCCGTATTTGGACAATGTGAGAAACTAGATTTAAAAAGAACTGATCTGTGTCCTAAACTGTGCCATGTCAGCGGTTTTGCTATTATTTATTTATTTATTATTCGGCGTTAATTAACGTGAATTCCTTTGAACATTGTTAATTTTTTTTAACACGCGATTAACCACGTGACGTTTGTGTCCAGTGAACACGAGGAACCTTTTCTCTGTTCTAAACTCTTTTTGCTGAATCTGTGAGTCTGAGTGACGCTGAGACAGGCTGTCAGCGTTGTTGTCATGGAGATTACGGCATCTTGTCTTTATGTTTTGGTGAAACAGCGTATATAGTGTGTGTGTGTGTGTGTGTGTGTGTGTGTGTGTGTGTGTGTGTGTGTGTGTGTAAGGAGGTTGACTGTGTGTGAATAAAACAAACAAAAAAAACCTTAATACAAAAAAATGCTTGAAAAAAATCGCAACTCTGACCGCAACTTTTTGAAAAATGTGCTGCAAAATCAGTCATTTTAGGATGAAACATCATAAAAAAACGCAGGGGGGCAGTAAGGGATTTCAATATACCTTTGGGGGGCGTTCGGCTGAAAAAGGTTGAGAAACACTGCTTTAGATGGTTTTTATCTCTGCTCCACAGGCCTTTCTCCGAGGAACAGCCTGGAGGTTTTAACTCCTGAAATCCCTGGAGAGAAGGACCGAGGGAATTGCATCACATCTCTGCAGCTCCACCCAAAAGGCTGGGCCACGCTCATCCGCTGCTCCAGCAACATGGACGACCAGGAGGTGGGCAACACACGGGAACAGTTCAAATGGCTACGCTGTATGAGCTCTGTCATCGTGTTTCAGCAATAATTCTAATGATTAAATCTAAAACATTCACCCTGACTGTCTGGAGAGGGTTGTGAAAACATTCACCGAGGTAAAAATATGTCATTCGACAAAAACAAACATGAACGTTTTCATAAATTATATCAGATTTTTGAACTGGCACTCAAGTTTACTAGTTAAAAACTAGAGAATGCTGTTTCTTTAGTATTGTCAGGTTCACTGACTGTCGTAGGTCTCGTCTCTGGGTGGGGTGAGTCTGCCTACAGGGCTGAGGTGAGTGGCTGACTTCGTGGTGTAGGAACAACAAGGAGCTCATCGTGGACTTTAGGAAGAAGGCAGACAGCATCCAGACACTCGTCATCAACGGGGACTGGGTCTCAGACGTCCGCTTCCTGGGAGCCACCATCAGTGAGGACCTGATCTGAGGAACACACACTGCAGAGGTAGAGAAGAGGGCCCAACAGAGACTCAACAACATCCCAGAGGAACTGCTGGTGTCCTGCTGCTGCACATAAGCAGCACGGTGAAAAGAGCTCCAGGGTCATCCAGGACGCTCAGAGGATAGTCGGCTGTCCTCTCCCCTCACTTGAAGAACTTCACAGTTCTTGTTTTCTCAGGAACGTAAAGAGAGTTCTTCAGGACCCATCGCATCCCGGACATTAACGACTCGCCTCTCCTCGCCTTCTTCCACTCGTCTGGATTGCAGGACCAGCATCTCAGTTAGGGAATCCCAGATCACACCTCCACCAGTTTGTCTGGCAGGACCCCCAGATGTTTCTAGGCCAGATTTTAGATTGGCCTAATCATTTTGTGTCAGCTGTTCAGAAAAGAACCTCTGTGACGCTGAAAGTCTCCCTGTGGTTTAATCAGACATGCATTAAACCACAGGGGCTAATAATACAGATCTAATGGGTCACATCGATGTCTGGTAAAGGTACCATGAGGAATTTGGTAAACAATGTAGCTTAAAATTATTTTTTTCATGCCTCTTAACATCGCTCTAACATAATAGAACTATAAATATATTGTGGCGATTAAAAAAAAAACCCTGAAAGAAATCGGTAAGGTGGTTCCCTCGCAGTTCTCTAAAAACCTCAGCCAATCATACGTTTCGGACCAAAAGCAACTTCCCAATAATAAATAATAAAGTTGTAAATAATCGTTTTCTAGGATGCAGGGCTGACCCAGGATGTCAGGTGGTTTTTGTCTCTGTGCTTCCTGAAGCAGCAGCGCTGAGTTAACCACATCACTCAAACCTTCTCCATCTTTTGTCCTTTCCTTTTCCAGTGGACCTGTGTGTATGAGTTCCAGGAGGGGGCGCCCACGCGGCCGCTCGTCTCCCCTCGCTGCTCCCTGCGCCTCACCCACTACATTGAGGAGGCCAACGTGGGCCGGGGGTACATCAAGGAGCTGTGCTTCAGCCCGGACGGCCGGCTCATCTGCTCCCCCTACGGCTACGGCATCCGCCTGCTGGCCTTCGACGAGCGCTGCGGCGAACTCGCCGACTGCCTGCCAGTCCAGACCAGCTGCCTCCGGGAGATCCGCTCTATCTACTCACACAGTGACGTGGTGCTCACCACAAAGTTCTCCCCGACACACTGCCAGCTGGCCTCAGGCTGCCTCAGCGGGCGCGTGGCCCTGTACCAGCCCAAGTTCTAGCACTTAGTGCCGTTAAAGAACTGAGCCCTGCAGACCTGGGTGGACCAGAACCAACCGTGACTCAGAACTTATCAAAAGAAACATTTGACCAGAAATATCTTTGACTATTAAGCAACTTTGTTAACTGCTGTATTACCTGTCTACATTGTTCATGCAGCTATGAATATTTAAGACTTTGACTCTATTATCTGTTCAGCTAATAAGGATTCAAGTGATCCAGCCTCACCTACAGAAGAGGATTCACACAAACACTCCAGTGATGGAGCCTAGCATCGGTCTTCCCGTGCTGAGGACCAGGCGTGGAGTTCTTGTGGATCTTTACGGTTTATTTATCTGTGTCACGTTGGCGCACGGAGACCCAGGTCTGCAGCTCTTGAGGTGCTAGCTGTCGTCGACAGCCACTGACTGGGAAAAAATAAAGACTTCAGCTTTGGGCTACTTTCCAGGATGCAGCAGTGGACAGACCCATTCAGCTTCTCTAGTCCCGAACTTCAAGAGTTACTGTGAAAACCAAACCCTGAAGGCAACGTTGAGGACATCACAGACTGAAAGAGTCTAAACTGGAACTCTTGATGCAACACTCCCAGACTGTTTCTGGCCTCTACAGCAGTCGAAAACACTCATTTTTGAAGCTCAGCTCATCCAGATGTCTCAAGAGGACAACACTAACGATGCAATGACGGTCTCTGGATCCCTGACCGTCCTGATCTGGCGTCCTGCTGTTGCTCTCTGCTGCTTCGCTCATGCCTTTGCCACAGGTGCTGCTTCTCTGCTCATACAATCTGAACTTTCACTTCCAGGACCTCCTCTTTACCTGCCTGCTGCTTTTCTCACCCTTCACTTCCTGTTCACGGGCCCAGTAGGTTTAGTGGTTCTATTGATGTAATGATGTTGGCACTAATTGTAGCACGGTGTTTGGTTGATACTACAGTCACTTTTTGCCATTTTTTTCTCCGTTTCTCCACAGATCCGATGTTTTCTGTTTTGATTGGAAACCTGAATCTACCTGATCCTGTGTTCCAGTCTTGCAAACTAAATATTACATTATGGATTTCTTCCTTAAAACAAAACGTGGGTAAACGTTCTGTTACATGACTTAGCAGCAGGAAGTTCTGACTCATCTCTAGATCTTATCAGTACGCTGAGCCCCCTCCTGATGGGTTCCCTCAGAATAAAACGCCACGCCCCTGAGTGTCAGCAGAGTGGACTCTGACCTGTTCTTACAAGTTAAACTTGCTATGCATTCAGCCTTTGGGACGTCTTATTTGCTTTTTTTGCTCTTTGAGGAGCCGTCAGATGCCAAATGTAGTTTTTCCTCTGTTTGTAATGAAGGTCAGGTGTGATGCTACCGTTACATCTCTTCTAGTTGCAGCGTTAAAACATTTCGAAGCGCTGCTGCAGCCTCAGAATCCCACTTTACAGGAGGGTCTATGACAGGTTCTGGAACTGGGAACATTTTGCTCCTGGTTGTTAGAATTCCCTTCTCCTTTGTGTGAATTTGGAAACATGAGAAAAGCAAACGAACAGCTCTGGAGTGAAGACGTCAGAGATTAAAAGTCGGATGTGATTTTGTTTCCAGCTCAAAACGACCTGATTTCATGACGGATGCTTTTAACAATTCGTACCTCAGTTCACTGATTAAAATGTGTTTTACTGTTCGTCCACCTCCAGCTCAGCCAACTTTACAGACTTTATTTCAATTCCTTAAATACACAAGACATTTCAGACATTGTTGTTGTTTTTTACTTGTTTATTCAAATTGAATGAGCTGAATGTGAGTGTAGCCACTGCTTTTATATAATCACACACACACAGTCTGAAGTGTCTTATCTAGTTTCACTCCATGTAATGCTAAAGATGACATTTGATGCTGTTTGTATCTCAGCTGTAGGTAATGAATGTTCATGACATCGTTCTGTTTTACTGTGAGCACCGTTTGATCAGTGCTCGCTCTGGTGTTTCATACTTGACTGTACGCAGAAAATCATCCTGAGGGATCCTGAAGTGGTACTTCTTATCACTCAAATAAAACATTTGCTTATTTTGCAGTGCTGGCTCTTTACTGATGGTGGCTTCAAACACGTTCCTCCTGGAGTCGAACGGTTTCCTCCTAACACTCAGACATGGTGGTGGTGGTCTGGTCTTCAGGACCTGGACCACTGGCTGGAACTGATGGAACCAGGAATTCTGCTACCAAGAAATCCTGGATGAGAATCTCTGACCTTTGACCTTAAAGTGATACTATGCAGTTTTACTTGTTTTTAGCTCCCCCTGGTGTCCGTTTTAAATCACTGCCGTAAAAACGTTAGCATTGTTTCTGCTCAGAAAGCCCTAAATCTAAGTGTTGAAATGTCTCCTCAGCCTTCATAGTTTTCTACTGGAGCGGTTCGTCACTCCTTCGAAGAAATCAGCTGTGTTCAAGCAGGGAGAGATGGGAAGAAAAAACGTTTGCACATAGAGGAAAAACTAGCGTAAACATTAGCATAGCGTTTCAACAACTGGTGTTTTGCTCCCTCTTGTTACTGTGGCAATGTGTGGTCCCATGTCCATGGAGGGCGCTGCCTATACTATATACTATAAATCAACTATACAGTGTGTCCACGGAGTCTTGAAAAGTATTAAAAGGTGATAAATCAATTTTTGGAAATTCAAGACCCTTATAAAGTATTAAAAAGTCTTATCACGGCTTTATAAATTCTTAAATTTCGGAACAAAAAAATCTGAATTTGATGTCCAACAGTTTGAGCCCCAAAAACATCGTAAACGTGTGAATTTAGTCATTTTTATTTAAAATTAAAAAAAAAAATCCAATTTAGAGAGTTTTGATGTAGTTACAGACACCTCTTTCCTTTTTGTGAATCACTTTTGGGCTTACTGAACATTTTCGTGGAGCTTTTCTTTAATAAAATGTTAGCTAAACTAGATTTCAATTAAACTGATTGGATCAACAGATTTCCCAGCAGGCTTTGTTATTTAGTAAATGTTGGAAATAACATGAAATTAATTAATTTTTACCCACAGTAAAGTAACATATCATTACTGAAATAAAAAATGCACATATTAAAGACCAGTAAAGGATTCCGTTGGTCCAGCAGGTGCACACATACTGGCGACCCGCGGGCCGCAAATTTGAACCCCCTGATCGAAGTAGTTTGTTTAGTGTTAACGTCAGGGTTAGCTGTTTGTTAACCTCAAAGTAAATTCTTGGTTACAATATTATTTGTAAGTCACTTTGGATAAAAGCATCTGCTAAATACATAAACTTATACATTCCTAAGATTATGATTTTCTTTACATTATTTTCTTGTGTTCTATATTAAAACTGTATGCATTACAATGTTGTAAAGTAAAAATTAAAAGATAATTCAGTGATAGAATGCCACTTCAAAATGACATCACCCTTTATCTTTTCAGGTCAAACAGTGACTGATTATTATAAGACTTCAACACATCATCGTGTTAACCAGCTGAAAACCAGCGTGGTGTTTAAATCCAGTATGGGTTCAGTAGTTCTTGAACCACCAACAGGTCCCTGCAGGTCATTTATGATCCTGATGGTCCTACTGTGTTTCTTCATCTTGGTTTCAGAATGAGACATTTTGTAATTTTCTATATCGCAGATTTATTTAAGAGCTTGTGATCAATAAAAGAGAGAAAGTAGAGTAATAAGGGATCCATCAGACCAGCTGACAGAGATCAACCCACGTCACACGTACACATGGAACCTGAGCACATAAAATGTAGATTTTTGCTTCAGTTTAATTGGCTCAGGTGATCTTTTACCAGGTTTCCCAAGGATTCATCTGATCAGGTTCCTAAGGCTGTGTTCCAGATGATTTCTGGGCCTTTCCAGCCCTTTGTCCTGTCTCTCCTGTCCAAACTCAGGAAGTCAAGGCTCTCCTCTGTAGTTGATGGACCTTCCTGCGGCGGTTGATGGCTTTGGTGCTGGCTCGTAGCTTACGGAGTCTCAGAGCACGAAGCTTCAGCTGAAGGTCCTGTGGGACTTTCTGTCCTTTGGCCCGGAGCTCCTTCAGCCTTTGGACAGGTGTTTTGGTGAGGGTGAAGTCACAGGTTGTAGCATGTGGCTCCATGCCGACGTGGCAGTGGCGCATAGATGGGAAGAAACCCACGGCCCAAACCACGATCTTGTATTCACCGGGGTTCAGTAGACGCCAGTAGTCCCCATCAGCAGCTGTAGGTGAGCGAACAAAACAAAAAGAAACAGATATACCAGCTTCACAAAGTACTTTTGTAGCGTTGATGAAGTATGCTACACTTAATAAATTGTCAATAAAATATTAATATTATCAAACACAATATAATGTCTCATTAATGATGAGTCATCAAAATTGTTTGACCATTAAAGCCATACTCAGTAGCCAGGTAAACAATGTAGCTTTTAATGTTTTTTTAAAGCCTCTTAACAACGTTCCAACATAGTATAGCCATAAATATATTGTGGAGATTAAAAAACCCCGAAAGAAATCAATAAAGTAGTTGTCCCGCAGTTCTCTAAAAACTTCAGCCAATCCTATCGTTCGGTCCGAACGATAGGATTGGACAATCCAGCTGTCTGTCTGCCGCGTTTCCTCGCTGCTTGGATTGGCATTAATTCGCCCGGACACATTTTGGGGCAGAACATCCCGGAAGTGAAAGTAGAAGTAGAAGTAGGACAGAGAGCTTCCATTTTAACATAAAAATACCAGAGTCCCCCCAAAAACAGCTTTTCAGCTAGCAGAAAACTAAAAACGTTTGGAGGTGAAAAGAGGAAAAGCTGGGGGAACGTTTCTGCTGCTGGAGTTAGACTCTGCTTTGTCACCTTTGCAAACCGTGGTCCTATGTCGGCGGGAGGCTGGAGTATGGGTTTTACCCGACGGGAGGGGTGAGTTCACCGAGACGTGTTTCTGTAAACTAGCTAGGAGACCTGGTTTGTTTAGCTGGCTACTGAGTACGGCTTTAAGTGATAATATGCAGTTTTGCTTGTTTTGGGCTCCCTCTGGTGTCCGTTTTAAATCACTACATTACACAAGTTAGCATATTGTTTCAGCTTCTAAACGCCTAAATCTACCTGTTGAAATGTCTCCTCAGCCTTCATAGCTTTCTACAGGAGCGGTTATTTACTCCTTCAAAGAAATCAGCTGTGTTCAAGCAGGGAGAGATGGGAAAAATCAGGAATCATGAGATAAAAACACTCCAGAGCTAGCATAACAGCTAGCCACTTTGGGTTAGCCCAGTGGTTCCCAAACTTTTTCTTCTGGGCCCCCCTTAATTTTACACAATTTTTCCCGTGCCCCCCCCCTCACACACACATGTGCACACATGCACGCACGCGCCCACACACATACACACACAAACACTGCGAACAGACAAATCTCATTTTCAAACTCCATTACAGGTTATTTCACATCAAACCTTTGAGATTTGAACTGCATTTAACTACATGTTAAAAGATGCACACCAGCTCCCAGCGACCCTTACTGGATGAAGCAGTTTAAAAAATGGATGGATGAACGGATGGGTTTTATAGTGATGAAAGGCTGAGGGGATAAGCTGGTTCAATGACAAATAAAAGATTCTGATTCTGACACTCAGTTTTCCTGAATTTGTTTCCTAGTTACAAAAACATTTGGACTGGATGCCAAAACCGTGATTTACAGTTTGACATGATGAAACAAGCATCCTGATCCTCACCTGAGCGAATGTTGTGGTCATGGTCCTCCACCTTGATCACAGCGTCTGCTATTCCCCGTCTAGTCAGCTTGTCTCTAATGACTCCTTTAATCCCTCTGTGAACCTGGAGAGGAGGAGAACTTAGCTGCTGATCAGGACCATGGTGTTATGTTCAGGATGCAGACCGACCTGCTCCATGTAAACCAGAAGGGACTCCTTGTTGTTCTCCCACTCAGCAGAAAGCTCGCTGGCATGAGGGAACTTATCACAGGACAGCTCCACCGTCACCTCAAAACAGTTGGTGTGAAGGTAGCTGAAGTCATTCATACCTGCAGAAAACACCATTTATGTAAATAACACAGGACATTAGGATGCATGCTGTTTGCAGGAAAGTCTAGGTCTTGAGAATATACAGTATTTATTTAAATTACAACACCAGCAGGAAAAATATAAATTTCATGTCTTTACTCTTAAATGAAACTATAAAAAAATACTCACTTTTATACGCTGTGAACAAATCTTACCTTAACTTGGAGACTGCATTTTAGATTGATAATTTATTCCAATTTGCTCTTTGATACAATCATTAAATCAGTTGGTACATTTCATTTCTACTTAAGTTCATGAAGTTGAGATTTCTTATGAAACAAGGTTTGCTGTTAAACAGTTTGAACCAAATGTCTGGAAAAGTAAAACATCAGAAGCTCTGAAATGTTTCAAATAGGATTTAATCAGTTTGAGTCTAAAGGTTTTGGTTTTAAGTTGATATTCTTGAGTAATTACTTATTAGGGGATTAGTTCAATAAAATGTAAATTAACCAATTAATGTCTACACCAAGAAAACATATATCTATAAACAATACCCTTTTTTGAAAAATGTTTTTTTTGGGGGGGGGGGACAGTAAAAACAAAAGATGTTTATTCATTTAATAGACGCTTTTATCCAAACCGACGTACAGTACATACAATTAGCAATCACCCTATAAGACATGCTGTGATCTGTGGGGGAAACCAGACGCATGCATAAAGAGATAACGCTGCCAGAGACCGCGGTGCTGGGAAAGCCTTGCTGCGAGGAAACAGTGCTAACAACCGCACCACCATGATAATGTTATTATAAAGACATATTCAACTCCAGTAGTTGGCAACTACTTCTTTGATCTGTGGGAAAATCCATAAAAGCTGAAGTTTTGAACCAGATCCTGGAAAATCTGAAGCCTAGAGCAAGAAATGTCGCTAAGTTCAATTCCCCGAGTTTATGTCAGATGTTGAAACGATCACCTCATGTTTGTGTTCTTTCCCTCTGAGCATTTAATAAAAACATCCTCCAGCATGTTTGTGATTCTGACTCTCAGACAACTCACTGCCAGGAACTGTGTGCCAGGCTCCCCCGTTGATGATGTTGTTGTGCTGCTGGAAGTCCTCGTAGTGGCAGAGGCGCCGGTCGGGATTGGCCATCACCAGGTGAGTGGAGGCGTAGACGGTGGCCAGCCAGCGGAAGAAGAGGTCATCGGTGGTGGGGGTGTCCTCCTGGGGGGCCCAGTCACGGGTGCAGTCAAAGGGATAGGTTACAACCAGCTCTCCACCGTGGAGGTTCGCACTGAGCACAAAGGGAATGTCCTGCATCCAGCTGATAACAGCTCGAGTCTCTGGAGCAACCTGAGCACAGACAAGGACTCACTCTATCAAAAATAAACAGTAAATCAGCAATTATCTTCAATAAACAGTAGTAATCTCAGTTAATACCTGAGAGCAGAAAATGAATTCTCTGGTAAAGCAATCTGCTATGTTGTCGTTTGTATTTATGTTGTATTTTTAATTCTCTTTCTTTCATATTGTGACTTTTCTGAGCGTCTCCATCTGATGGAATAGACCTCTGGTTTCAGCCCATTCCTATGTCCATTAACCTTGCCTATATGTGGCACAAGGTGGTACTTTAAAAACATACTATAGTAACTTATAAATTATTAATTCTCATAGGGAAATTGTTTCTTTGCTGTTGACTATCCTTTTCTTAGAGGAGCAGTGGGTTGCCAATGTGGATGGCGCCTGGGTCACATTAGGCTTCATTCATACAGCGGCTTTTAAATCTGAAAAGTTTCTAGATTTTTTTCAGTAATTATTGATAAAAGCACCAGATGGCGCTAAAGTGGGAAGTTTAAAAAAAGCTGCTGCGCCTTACTGTGGCATCTTCCTGTGTGTAGTATTCTGGGATGGGGATGTAGTGGTTGGGGACTTTAGATTTATCAGCTGCGTTCTCCAGTGCGTCCCACATGATGTTATTGAGGTCTGGGAAGTTGTGGTTCAGGTCGATTCCTTCGAAGCTGTAGCGCCCGTCTGCCCAGCCAGCCAGTTCTGAGCCCTGCAGCAGATCAGTCGGTCAGAGACGCAGCCGGCACAATCAGAGGAGGGAAGAATCACCCACCTTAGCATAAGCTACTTCATATCCATCAGGGTTCATGGAGGGCAGAAGGTGGATCCGTGTCTGTGTAACCAGACGAACTATTCGCTGGTTGCCCTTTTTGTATTCTTTGCACAGAAACTGCATGAGGTTCAGGACCAGCTCCCTGCCCAGTGCTTCATTTCCATGCATCCCTGCCACATAGCGAAACTCTGGTTCACCTGCAAGGAGGAACATTTAACACACCGCTTCACATGCTGTAAAACAAACAGGAAGAATCGGAGTCGACTTCGGAGACACAGGCCTGATTTATTCGTTTTCTTCAGTAACTCTCAGATTAAACTTTCTGTATTGAGCAAGACCTGGAGATGGGCCAAATCCAACAGCAGGATGTTTTGGAATAAAAAAACTCAGATAAAAGCTAGTTCTTGAGAAGAACGCCCCAGAACTCATAAGTTTAAAATCTTCTTGTGAAACCTCTCAAATCAACACCAGCTGTTCATGAATAATAAAGCAAAACAACATTTCCCATCATCGGTCCTGGGAAGAGGAAACACATTCTAAATCGTGTTTATGATATTTGAAAAGAAAGCAGAACATTCTGAATCACACTTTGTCCCATGAAGGAACCATAGTTCATGTTCATCTTTTTAAGGCCTGAAATATAAAATATTGATAGTAAAAAATGTAAGATTTTACTGGCCAAAGTGAATATAACAAGCGTATAATAATCACTTTTACTTTTTAAAGCAATTCTATAACAACAAAACAGAAATCTAATTGACCCTTTCCACCTGTATATTCACAACCAGAGAGCAGTAGACAGGTATTGGACTAGTTATGGCAGGTGTTTGATCAAAGTACTAACCCCAGTACTCCATCTGGCTGCTTCAAGGCCAGAGGTAGAATAGTTAAAACTCAAACCTGAAATTCTGGAGAGAAGATCACAGAGAGGCCTTCTGCCGGAGGAAACCCTCCTTGTGTATTTCTGCTGCTGAAAGTGGGTCGTGTAACCCCTATAGAATATATAACTGGGCCTCGGGGTAACCTGAGAGACGTAGTGAACTGAAACATGACTGGAAAATCCTCACCAAGTTGGTGTTTGCCGGGATTGTCTGATATCTCCATGACGTAGAGTTTGAGACCCGTGTAGCTCTTTCCTATGGTGTAGACCCGAGTGATGTCTGGACATTCCTCTGTTACAGACTTCATGAGCTGCAGAGAGAGAGAGAGGGAGAGAGAGAGAGAAAAGCTGGAGCAAAGGTTTCTATCTATGTTACATCTGAGTGTGAGTAAGTGTTAGTGTGAGTAAACCTTTGCTTTATGACCTGATGCACACAACAACAAACTGCCCTTCTTGGACTGCGTGTACAAATCCAACAGGATGGAAGTCTCAGCACTGAGGTTTACAGGAAACCTCCTCACACAGACCAGTACCTGCATTTTGACTCCCATCACCCACTGGAGCACACACTATCAGTTATCAGGACTTTACACCACCGAGCTGAGAACATTCCCACCAGAACTGAAGAGAAACAAAAGGAACAGAAACACGTCAAAGGAGCTCTCCAGACCTGCAGTTACCCAAACTGGGCCTTCACTAAATCAAGAAAGAAATCTGGAAAAGACTCCACAGCAGCTACAAGAGACAAGGACAACAAGCGCTAAAGCTCCGTCATCCCATACGTAGCAGGAGTCTCAGAGACACTGAGAAGAGTTTTCTCCAAACACAGCATCCCAGTAAAGTTCCAACCCAACAACACCCTCAGACAGGAACTGGTCCATCCTGAGGACAAGACTCCCAGACAGAAGACCAGTGGTGTTGTTTCTGAGGACTGTTCAGACCTTTACACTGGAGACACTAAACAACAACTACACAAGGACATGTCTCAACACAGGAGAGACACATCATCAGGACAGGACTCAGCACTCCACCTCAGAGACAAGGGACACACTGTCATGGACTGGGGTAGTGCAGGACCCAAAGGCAGGAACAGGTGAGGTTAAACACAAACACCTCAGAACAAAACAAAAAGTCTGGGAAACACGTGAGAGGCCGGAAATATGTCACCAGTTAACGACCACTGCTTTATGAGAACCAGAACCAGAACCACAGTTACTCATCGTGTGCTTCATTTGGACCTTTCTCATCTCTTTGTAGTTGTGGTGTCTGAAATCTAGGTCATCCTTTGATCCTCCGTCTTGTTTGCTGGCATAACTGTCTGCATCTGGGAGGAAACAGCACACAAGGGTTTTAGCTTTCTTTATGAATGACAGAAACATTAGTGTTACACGTCTGCCTACCATCAACATAGCAGCCAAGGATTTCGGCCCGGAGGCAGATGGTTCCGTTGTAGTACCAGGTCTGGGGGTTGATCCGAATGAAACGGCCCACCATGGGAACTGGAAGTAGTCCAAGAACTGGAGTCTCTGGATTTTGGTTTCCTTCGAATACCTGTTAAATACAAGATGGTTAAAAAATCAGTGGGAAGCAGATGGATCCAGGTGGTCCTAAAAGAACAGTCGAACTCCACAGAGCCTGCTGAGGTCTGAAGATGTTGTTGGGATTTAATCAGTTATGTTCACTGCTTTAGTGAACAGAAAACATATAAAATGAAAAAAAAAATGTAAAAAATATTGATCAACACAACACACACAACACTCTGTCTTATGACATCATAATATGCTAATTAAATTAGGTTTGTTCACATCACAAAATTTGATTCAAACTGAACATTTCCCTCATTTACAGAATGCCTTCATCCCTAACCATAAGCTAACCTTTTGAAATAGTAATGTCAAAAATGAATACTTTCTTAGAAAACTCTGGCATCCAAAGGGTTAAAGCTGCACTGTGTCATTTTCAAACAAGCTAGGTATTACAGGTGACCTGATTAAAGCATCAACTCTCTTTTTTACCACATCAAATCACTTCTAACTGATTTTTTCACCTGTCAAAAAGTGATTGTAGCATCCAGTTTATCTGTAATGGATTAAATCTGCCTTCAAATGTCGTTATTTCTCTACTGTTTATTTCACATTATCCTATAGGGCTGTTTCATCATGTTTTTGTTAAATAAAACCACTTTGGGGGGAATTAAACATTAATGAGTCTCTGAAAACTAAAAACAACCCTCTGATAAAGTCACTGACAGATCGATGTGTTTTAATGTTGATATTGTTTGATTTGTTGAATGTTCAGCTGTCAGTTATGCTGAGAATAACGTGTCTGAGCAGCGTGCGCTGCCACATTCACTTTACTAACAAGAGGCGCGTGCACTGCTGAGGCTGCCAAAACGCCTGGAACCCAGACAGCCAGACCTGTTGACGAGGAGCGTGGTCGGAGTTCTGCGTGAACTCAAGTAGCTGCTGTGGGTTCTGAACCTCGGACGGTCCAGTTCAGGAGGAGGGAGCGTATGCTGAGGTTGGTGCGGGCTTAGCAGCTCCAAAGGGGCACTCACGCACCTCCCGCACGCGCCTCCCGGTCCAGGTGAAGGAGGCGAGTCTCCCGGGTGCGCCTCCATCAATTGGACCCGGTCCCTTGGTCCAGGACCATCTCCTGGACTGGGGGACCTTCAGCTGGACGCGCCTCCTTCACCGGGACCGGGGGACCCAGGGACCGAGTCCTAGATTTGCTGCAGGTCCGGACTCCGGAAAGAACCGGATCTGGGTCAGGATCAGGATCGGAGTCCGCCATTTGGTGATAGCTGGTTCAGACCCAGAAACCTAATTTGATTAATGACGATATTTTTTTTGTCGCGCGATAAAGAGTCTGGCGATAACGCCGATAACGGCCCACCACTAGTTTTGCTGCAATGAGAAACCCCGTTATCTGTGAAAAATGAAGAAATGTTAAAGAACTGTTGTGCTTGCTTTATGAAACGAAGCTAAAAGCTAAGAGTCTTGTTTTAAGAATGTTTTAAATGGGATGTTTGAATGTTTAGCCCCATTAATGTCTTGTTTTGATACCTGTTAAAAATATAGCACAAGGACATTCTGTTAACTCATTTCAGTAAACCGTCTTTTGTAGAATATTGGATCACAATTTGTATTGGATACTATACTGTGGTAAAATCACACTGAATATGGAGTGTTTTAAAACTGTTGTCCACTGTAAAAAAAAAAAAAAAGGAAATATTAATTATTTACACAAAATATGTAATTTAGGGAATTATTGGCAAAAATGTATTGATCACATATGTTTGATAAGACTGTGACAATAAGTTGAAGGGATTTTGTGAGGACATAAGTACAATTATAGGAACCTGAGAAAGCAGAAATCTGTTGAGGCTTGGAGAACATGGAGGGAACGTTTGTGAAATGTGTTTTAGCATTTGAGAAAAACTGTAATATTGTTTGGTTTTTTTTCCGTTATTTATTTCTATCACCAGTTCTCATAGTAGAACAACTTTCTCAGTTAGTGATGCGTTTTGGAAACAGGAGCTGAGCCCCTGGTCTAATGCTCCTCCTGGCTTTAGAAACCTGTTGTCAAAGCACGCACGCACGCACGCACCACTACAACGGAAGCCTGCATGCAAAAACAGTAAAGTTAAAGATTAAAAATGAGATCAACGCGATTAAAACAAAATGTGCTAAATGTAGCTGTATTTTAATTGCAATTAACGCAATAATCTGACACCATTATAATCACTTATACTTTTCATTTTCAGTGATTCCTCTGGGGTGACAGTACAAACTCCTCCAGTGTCCAGCTGCTTTAGTTGCAGTAGATTCTTTAAATAAGAGAATTCCTTACCGCCTCTTTCGTCCCGTTCATGCAGGTCTGCCAGTTAATGGAATCATTACTCAGCTGGACTTTGTAGGTTTCAACCCAGTCCCAACTAGAACAGAGACCAGAGGTCCAATGCAGTGAGCAGTCAGATGAAAACACCATTCAAACTCTGTACACTTCAGATATGCAGCAGATGAATCTGTGTGTTGTCTTGATAGTGATACTACCTGACCTCCAGATGGAGTTCCGGCCCTGCAGAATGACTCCAGTGAACAGGATGAGATGGAATGCATCCACTTCAAGCCACTGGTTCTGGTTCTTATGCTCAGCACACCAAGCTCCATCATACAGATCTCCATCCTCAATGCCAGACTGAAAACATTCAGACATGTTTTGTTTAGTCAACTGTAGAATCCATTGAACCACCTGACCCTCTGCGTGAGGCATTGCATAAGTCTGGTGTTGACCTGAATCCACAGTGATTACTTCCAGACCTAAAACTTAAAGCTGCAGAACAGGAAAAGTGCAGGGCAGCTTTCACCAGATTACTATCACTTCATTCCTCCTCACACATCTGTACAGCAGAACTATATAACAGTTTGTCATTTATAGGTCAAAAAAGCAAATAGAGAAAGTCAGAGTGTTGGCTGGAATACTTTATATTTAACCCTTTAAATCAGAAGTGGTTTTGGTCTCACAGGATGAAGCAGCACACCATTGAATGCTGCTTGCAAAATTGTAGATGAGTAGCTGCTCTGCTCCCCACCTCTGGAATTCTCTTCCCCCAGATCTTTGCAACACTAACCACCTCTTCAGACTAGCTTTTACCACCTAGCTTTTTTTTCTACATATTAGTGTTTTATGTATTTTTTGTACTATGTTTTATCTTGTCTAAAGTGTCCTTGGGTGTCTTGAAAGGCGCGTTTAAATAAAAAGTATTATTATTACAAAGCTCCGAGCAGCCTTGCCCCATTTGTTTAAAGCAGCAAACTGTCTCCTAAGTAAAGTTACCTACCTATCTATGAACACTGAATGGGATAGGAGGCAGAGCTTTTCATTTTCAAGCCCTTTGCTTTTGGAATCAAATCCCACTTTGTTTATGGGACACAGAGAAACCCACTTAAACGTGTTTTTATTTCAAAGAGCCCATTTTAATGATCACTCATTGTCTACTTTGCAACTAATTTACCTAGCCCGTGTTTTTTTTTTTTGTTCCTAATGTTTTTATAATGTACTTAAAAGTCTTATTTAGATGTCTTTATTGTACTTTCAAACTTTTGTTTGATCTGTTTCTATTTTTGTGTGCATATTTGTTTTGTCATTTGTTTTAAATTCTTTGGGTTTTACCATCATTCCTTATTTTTACTTTGTTAAGTATATGAGTCACATTCACATTTGGAAAGAGCTTCATAAATAAAGTGGATAAAGCCTGACCTGGATGTTCAGCCTTCCTCTGTGGGGGCCCAGACCCGAGCGCTGGTAGGAGGATGCTCGGATCTGACTGTCATCAACCTGCAGTGACTCCAGGCCTAGGGGAGGACAGTCTGCAAGCAAAACAACAATCAATGGGATGTATTATTTCTTCACAAGCTGATCTTTTATAGGAGCTCCAACTATTTGAGGTCTTCCTAAAAGTGCAAACTGTTGAAGTAAGTGTAGGTGTTTTTTAATGTGGTGGGTCTGTCAGTTCAAACACAGGTTTAGGAGGTCTTATCTGTTAGTTTTATGGAGCTGCAGAGAAGTGGATGTGTCTGAATGTCATTTGAGAACATCTGGAGAGTAAAATGTCAAACTGAAACAAACAGGAGGAAAACCAAATGGTCCAGATTCACAAACACAAGAAGAACAAATGTCTTAAATGTGTGCAAAGCTGAAGACAACTGATAAATAAAAAAAACTGTAAACATGAAGCTTCCGTGTTTGGACATTTAATTTAACAGACCATCAAACTTCTTTTAATCTGAGCGTTTAAAACAAGTCTTCCACTTCAGAGTCTGGCCTTAAGTTCTCATCTTACCGAGTTTATGATCCTCTGTGTTGTGGTTGTCCCTGTCCTGTTCTTTCCTGGTGGTGGTTTCCTCTCTGTCTTTACTGGCTGTGGTGCTGGTGAGCAGTTTTGTCCCTGCTCCTGTTGGAGTCTGCTCCTCCACAGACGCATTCTTGGTCCACTTCAATAGTACCGGTGTTGTGAATTTGAGTAATGAAGAACTCTGAGTTGTGACTTCATCTCCAAGAACAAAACATCCTAGTAATATCACTGCAGATGATATATACAAAGACTTTCCCATCTTGCCACTTTTTATTGCTGCAAAGTTGAGGGGAAAAGTTTCAGTGGTAATGGAGCCAAACCTCCATTTCTCCTCCTACTCCTCAGTCCCACCTCCCCCTCGTCACCTCAACCCTCCTCCCTCCCAGACAGAATTCCAGGGAAAACTGTCTTTAGAAGATTGTTCTGGGTAAGCAGTGTCTATCCTCTATTATTACAGTTTTTCTCAAATGCTAAAACACATTTCACAAACGTTTCCTCCATGTTCCCCAATGTCTAAACACAGTTACTAAATCTAGCCACCATTTTCCAATACCATAAACACATTGATTTCACATGAAGCCACAATTCACAAAACACAACCCTCCGTTCTCATAAATCTAAACACATTTGTCCTCGCTAAAACACAAGTTGCAAAAGAACCCTGCTCATATTCTCAAATGAAAGCTCATGTGATGCAAAATGCTGCCACAGTCAGCAAGATTTGAACACAATGAACACACCTGGCTTCATTCATTACACGCAACGGCTCAAAATTGAAGACACTTGTTGCTAATGCTGTGACCACATGTAGAAAAACAAGTTCAGAGCGCACAGTTTGATGAAGATTCCAAACAAACACAATGGATGAAGGCAGAGTCAGGGGAAGAGGAATTCTAGTCAGAGGAGGGAGAAGAGCTGGCCAACGAGGAAGAGGAGAAGGTCCAGGAGGGAGAGGAGAAGGTCCAGGAGGGAGAGGAGAAGGTACAGGAGGGAGAGCAAGACAACCTCGCTCCATCATTACAGACGAGATGCGAGCAACAGTCATTGTCCAGAAGTAGGACTAAGAGTCCGTCCAAACCTGAGTAGGTTCAGCGTGGCCGTGTGGATGAGGTGATGTGTCCTGATGCAACTCAGCGACATGATGCTGCACAGTGAATGTGGTGTGTGTGTGTGTGTGTGTGTGTGTGTGTGATCATGATTATGTTTTCAAGAGTACTGTTGTGTGAAATAGATTGTTTTTGCTTATTTTTTTCTTCCAAAGTTTATTTCATTCAAATTAAAACACATAAAAAAAGCAATAAAATATACATAACAAAAAAATCTAATTTGAACGAAAAGGAGCAGAATGAAGAAAAAAATCGTATAATTTCTGCTCCCTTTTGCAAAAGAAATGATCTATACAATTTCAAATGTCAGAAACAAATACAGATTCTATTTGAACTCCATCCTGTTCTTATTTCCAGATTTAATCATGATCATTAGTTTAATTTACATTTTCATAATTACTTATTACTCTCAATTTGGTACATTTTTTGAATATACTTTTTTACTATTTTGAGAACAATCCCATCCAACCATGGAGCACAGGGGTGGAGACGTCATGGTTTGAGGTGTTTTCCTGTAATGAGGACAGGATGACTGGACCACATGGAGGAGAGGATGGATGGAGACATGGATCACCAGATTCTGGTCAACATCCTCCTTCCCTCAGTAATCATTGAAGATGGGTCGATGCTGGTCTCCAGCAGGTCAATGACCTGAAACACAGCCAGGAAACTAAGGAGGCTCCATCAGAAGCATCAAGGTCCTGGAGAGGCCTAGCCAGGCTCCAGACCTGAACCCAGGAGAAAAAGTTTAGAGGAGCTGAGACTCAGCTCGGGTTGGCTTTGGAGCTAGAGGAAAAATGGAGACAATAAAAAAACCATGACATGAACTGTCCATCTACTGGAACATCTCACAACCAGTTCACAAGACAACAGTTTCCACTCAGATGAAAATCTGTGTCCTGAAAACCGTCTCTGAATCAGGATGTTTCAGGATAATCAGTCATCATTTCTGGTCTCACAGGAAACACTGGTCTGACTGAGCCTGAAGAGGCTTTGAAGAGTCACAACGTCCCAAATCCAACAAGGACTCTGTTTCAGACCAGCTCCAAAAATGAAAAGAAGACGTTTTTGTGGAGACGATTGAAAAGGTTTCTGACACCTGCAGAGACCTGAAGAGTTAAAGGTTCAACCATCTACCAACACACACACACACACACACACACACACACACACACACACACACACACACACACACACACACACACACACACACACACACACACACACACACACACACACACACACACACTTCATCATCTCAAATGTTTTTGTGTTACAACCAGTTTCAGTTCATTTCAAGCACTTTATAGAAAAATCAAGCACTTCCAAAACCTTTAAAATCCCACATTAAATTCAAGCATTTTCAAAGATTTCAAGCACTTATCGCTGCAGTGAGGTGTAATTCACCAGCTGGCCACTGGGAGGCAGCAGAGACCAATGACACTGAGCTACAGCAGCATCTCCTGAAACTCTAGAGACATCAAATCCTACTAAGTTGATTCCTGATGTGAGCTTCATGAAACCAAAAGGTTTGATTCTCCCTGATCATCTACATGTGAGCGATCAATGACTTGTGTATCCAGAGGTTTGTTTATTATTTGGGTCATGTTGTAGTGGCGTCTGATCAGTTATCACTCAGATGTCCCTTCTCTTCATCAGGTTACAAAACCAAAACTATTCACCAGACGATGAGTGAAATCTGAGACTAGGCCTGTTTAAAGGCAGACATCTGGCACAGGGGGGGTGATCAGGGCTGCGTTCCATTTCTGCTTGTTAGCATGTTTACATATCCAGCACATGCAGCTGCACATAGTGGAATGCAGCCCGGCCTTGTTAAAGGCCTGGTTGGGTCTTGTAGTTTGGTGACATAGAGGCTTACACAACAACAAATAATGGGAACCATTCAGTCCTTCACTGTCAGACAGTGGAGCCCAGAATTGATGATCTGAACACCAGGAATGAATTTTAATCCAGATTTAAATCAGAGCCTATTGACCTGCCATGTGCTCACGTTCAACCTGTAGTCCTTATTGAGAGTTCGGACTTTTAATTTGGCTATTTCTTTGTTTTTAACTGGTTGATTTGATTTGTTTTACACTGTTTTATTGTTTCTTTTAAAACTTTGTTCAAAACTTTGTTATTATTTTTAGTTTTGATGTCAAATCTGTTTTAAAACTTGTTTCATGTGGTTTTAGTTTTGATTTGATCCAGTCTATGAGGTCTTACTAACCCATTAAGCTAAAGGGTCACACCAAACTACAGCTCGGAGCTCAGAGGTTAAAACAAGTGATTTGAGCTCAAATGTTTGAGCAGGAAAACCATGAAAGTCCAGTACGGGGATCTAATCCAATAAAGGATTAAAGGACAAGAAGCTCTTTTGCTTATTTCATTACGTTGTATTTGTCTGAAGTTTTTGGGGCCACCTAGATGTTTTTAATGCATGTTGGTATAATACCAGTGCTTCCTAAAATGCAATAGAAATGGATGTATTGTAAATGAAGTGACCTCTCTGTCCTTCATGGCTTTGTTTTGATAGACTTAGTTACTTGTTTCTCTCACAAGAGACTTGTGTTTCAGTGAGACGACCAGCCGTGTGAATCTCTTACTTGATGCAGGGCACGTTTCCTCTGAGAAGCTCTCTGGATCTCATCCAGAGCGGTGCAGATGACGTGTGTGTGGTTCACCTCCCCCTGAGTCTGGCCGCCCCACTAGAGAAAAACCAAACCAACAAATGAGTTGTCCTATAAAACGGCTCAGCGTTTGAGACGTAGTGACAGGCAGCACTCACCCCGACCGACGCAGCCGTGACCCGTCTCCTGAAAGGCGCTGTCGTTTCCTTCATGATCCACAGGGTCCTGACAGCAGATGAACTCCTCAGGTCTTCAGCACAAAACAAAGCCAAAGATCAATCAGACACTACTGTGAATCATGGAACGTAATAACCACTACAATGTTCTAGGCTGTGGTTGAAATGTCCCTATGTAAGGGACTATATAGTCAACACTCACAGTTGCCAAGTCTTATTATTATGAGCCACTTTGGGCTGTTTTTAAATCCATTTGATTTAAAATGATTCTAGTTCTGGGTTGTGGTTTTCTGGCCTCATTAATAAAGTGTAGTAACTTATTAAGGCTGGCCGTGTCTCTGCCCACTCAACATATTGAACTAAGTCCAGTCACAGCATCTGTCAGAGCAGAGGCATGAAGCCCCGCCCACTCTACCTCTGACTGGCCTTCATTGGTTGGACTGGTCAGTCTCATCTCCTTAGTCCCACCTGTACATGTAACACCACCAAACGAACCTGAATCAGGACTGATGGGTGAGTGAACAGATTAACAATCCCAGGAAAAAAGATGGAAACGTGTTTAACAAAGACTGGTGTAAAAGGACTAGATTATAGAAAGACTAGCACATTTAAAGTCCAGCAGGAGAAGTTCTTTGAATTGAAGCTTTTATAAGGACAGAGACACTTTAGGTTCCTGGAAAGGTTCAAAAAGTTGAAGTTAGTCCAAAATGTAGCTCTAGAACCTAAATGAAAAGACTCAATTGAACCCTAAGAGAACAGAAGCCCACCTCTTCTACCCCCTATATGACTTTATATATCTCAGTCCATCTTACAGATATAAAGCTACATGTTGGAGCGGTTGTAGCAGAATATGTTAAAACCACATGATCTTAGTTTAAAACTCAGGAATGAATGGTGGCATGTGATGTCTATTCCTTAAAGGATGACAGGTTTTATATTATTAGCTGCTTTCAACCTGATCAGACCTGTGCGGGATGTTGAAATGACGAGAAGAAACAATCAGTTCCTTCATTTGTGTTTCCTGAATAAAATCTACATCATGTGTATAAGTGAAGTGACCTTTCAAAGTGCGGCTGCTGGTGGGCGGGGCTTGTTTATGTCTGATGTTTTGGTCCAGGTTGCTGGTTTCTCTCTCCAGATGTGAAAACACTAAATAGTGAACACTATGTAGTGAACCTTGTCAAAAGTCCTAGCTAGAAAGTCCTGAAGGAGCTGAATGTTTTGATGTTTAATTTGTTAAAACAGCTAAAGAATTCAAAAAAGAAATGCTGACTGGACGTTCAAACAATGAAAGAAACAATCAATGGAGGAAGTTTTTTGTGAATGTGTATGAGATGTAGGATTCTCCTGAGATGCGGTAGGCTGATGACTACACAGCAGGTGAGTGGGGAGAGGAGAGCTGGAGCCACTGAGGGCAGATGATCAGCTTGAAGGAAGACAGGGTTTTTCCTGCGTTCAAATCTGCGTGGCGGCCGCCTCCAGCTAATTTAGTGCCGCCCCAGCCTGATTTCACTCTGCCCCAACTATATGGAGTTTACTTTAACTGCAGTTGCAGCGTTGCGCCACTAAAGGGGCGCTGTATCAGCAGCGGTGCACCAGAAAGCTCTAAAACAGCAGAAAAAGATCAAAAATAGCTATTCCAGTTGGTGCTATCCCGGGCTGGGCACCGAAACAAGGTACTAGTCCGAAAAAACATGGTACGGACTTCGGTACTTTTACTATGAAATCCCCTGTAAATAACCCGCATCATTTCTCCACCAGCGCGGCTGCACGGGTGGAGACACGTAGGAACAGAGAGAGCCCCTCCCCTCCCTTTCAAAATAGTTAGCATAGCGAGTTTTGGGTTAAAAATTCAGAAAAACTCTAAAGTTTGGCTGCAAGGTAAATGGAAACAGGGCAAAATGCAACATGTGCTATGAGAGTTGTGCTACGAAAAACAGGAATTCCAGCAATTAGACGAAGCCACGCATCACAACTTGCTGCTGCAGCGCCGTGTTCAGTCTGACTCTCAGCTTCCAGCCTCTGCTGTATCCGGAGGTGTGTGAGGGGAGAGATAGGGACATAACAGAAAGTTCCTGAGGTGAGCAATAAATACCGGTAATAATAGTAAATGCATAAATATGCCAAAAAACGATGGTTTATAAAATAAAAATTATTTTAAAAACGTTTAATACTTATTATTACTTGTTATTTTATCTCAGAATTATAGGTACCAAACAAGTTATTTTAAAACATTATTTTTTGGTCATTTTTCCAGATCTCAAAAACACAGAGCCAGTGGTTTGACAAGCACTGGCTGATTCAATTTACCTGGCTCAGGGATACTCAGGTAATCTGATACTATTGGTGATTTAATCAACTTCCACCTTAGACCTTTACTGAAGAGACTAAAGGCACCAGACTTCACTAACTAAACTAAGACAAATTAACAGATGTAAAATATGAAATGACCATAAAACTAAAATTTAAAGTGAAAAATGAACCTTTTTTTGTGACTTTATTGCAGATTTATCATATTTTAAGTATCAGTTCATGGTATCTGTTAACTTTAACCGACACATGTACATTAGACGGTATCTGGGCTGATACCAGTATCTGTGCATCCCTAATTAGAACGCTTAACTAAAAAATATTTTGCCCTTAAAAAAGTGAGGCAGTTGAATGCACAGAGTTTGCATGTGCTGGCGCACGGTCAGGATGGTACCACCTCTGCCTCAATTTGAGCCAGGAAAAACCCTGGAAGATCACCTGATACAACTCTACTTTTCTTCTTTCACAGGTGTCAGCCAGGTTCCATGAGAGCACAGGGGAGGAAGCCAGGTGAGGTGAAGGGGAGTGTCTGTGAGGATGAAGATGAGGACATCAGAGTTCTTCTCACTATAACGAGGTGCAAGAGACGAGACACACCTGGAAACAGGACAAACCCAGATTAGACCTTTCTAGAACATTGAAGGATGCAGGGGTTTGGGTTCTGGGGTTAGGAGTTACATAGACACTCACTGACAAACAGTGAAGCGTCTGAAGGAAGGGTCCAGTTTGGACCTTGCAGATCAGTGATGTAAAGAATTCTATTGGCAGGGAGCTGGCAGGTCCAGAACGGCACTGGAGGATTTAAATGATGTCGTCATGAGGGGACGGATGGATGATGAACACAACGCTTATCAGTAGTGATGCACAAGATACATCACTCATCATCAGTCCATACCTGCTGAATACAACGTCACTTCAAACACAGTCGTCTGTGGTGTCAAAGAGATCGTTCTGCTAGTTTGAAGTGTGTTTCTGTGTAAAACATCTAAAAGAGAACGTCTAAGCCGTTGTAGAGATCTTCTCTGTTCAGAGAAATGGAGTCAACGTCCTACGAGTCTGATGAGCTAGCAGCTAGTCGGAGTGCAGCCAAGACCAAAGTATGTTGATGTCTAAAAACCTCGACATTTCATAGCAGTTTATAAAAAGTTGATTTTGTGTGATGAACTTTGTAAACGTGTTCTGACAGTTTAGGCAAACAGAACAGTGGTCTGAGTGTTTTTACTATGTCAGAGCAGATTGAATCTGCCACAGGAAAAGTGTCAGATGCTCCTTCTGTTGTTTAGTTGATCTTTTTTGACGTGTCCTGTTCTGACAGATTGAGCAGACAGAATGGTGGATCTGAACGCCTTAATGGTGTCAGAGCAGACCACCAGAGCTGCACAGGCAGAGGCAGCTGTTTGAAGTGATGTCATCATCAGAGGCAGAGACCGATGAAGAGTGACGTATCCTGTTCAGTGGGCTCTGTGTGTGTGTGTGTTGTTGAGGGGAGAGGACCAGTCCTGCTGACGTTGTAGAACAACACACTGACCTTACTCCTGGACGCTACAGGTTCTGATTTTGAGGTCTCCTCTGAGGGATCCTGACAGCATCAGACACTTCTTCACTTCTACTACATCAGTTAGATGTAGTATTGAACCTTTGATATTGTTTAGTCTCATCACCTGTAAACTGATTTCATTTCCATTTGTCTGGGTGCTTACCTTTCTGTTTGTCCATAGTGAGTGTAGATATACAAAACATGACGTTTGTCTAGACATGCCACTGTGTGTTTGAATCTATGGAGGAAGTTCATCAATACAAGTTACACTGACATTAAACCTGTGTCTGACATTAACTTACCACCAGTTTGTGTTTCTGCTAGGTCGGGTCTTGTCAGTCTCTTCACTGTCCACCTGTCTCCAGGGGGCAGTAACTAAAGACGCCCTGAGGAAACTCTTACTTCGTTCTGCAGAGACCATCGTTCAGATGTAGAGGGTAAACGTGGCTTCTGGTTCTGACTGAAACAACTGCTTCTAGTTAGTGAGAGTCAGTAAAGAGTAGTGATGTTCTGTTTGGATCTGTTATCTAATGGTTCACATCTTGTCTTTTTGACATCAGCTTCTAGATTTCAGTTCAACATCCTGACACAAACCCAATCTCACACTAAACAAGTCGATGTGAATCAGAGCCAGTTAGGAGGAACTAAACCAAACTCCAGGAAAACTGCTGGAATTTTCTGCATCACAAAGTTTCTAGTGTGTCACAACAGCATGAGTGAGTGAGTAGGGATCATCACCACTTCAGCTGAGCTGCTTCCTGTTCTTCTCCTGACCTGATCTTCTCTGGTCTGGCCTCTGGGAGCAGGAGTCTTCAGAGGAGATGCTTCCAGGATGAGTTGATATTTACCGTCTGATCGCTCTAAGAAAACACGCCCTGAAAAAAACAAACAGACACATGTTCTTAAAAAGACTGCAGCCAACAAGATGTCAAGAAGTCTGTTGAATTGAATTCAAACACAACTTTATATTATTTAGGGATAAACGTCCTTACTTTGTTTTGCTTTTCAAGCTGCTCATCTTCAATCCTTTGGTGGTGCTGAAGATGGAGGTTTAGACTCTGACCCCAGTCAGGCCTGGCTCCAGGATGCTGCCCCGATCTCCCTTTTCCAGGAACTGGTCTCCTGTGGTTCTCCTGCATGAAACTATTTGAATCGCTCTTAGTCTGACCCCTCCCCTGAGGTCAGGCCATCATGGGAGACCCCACCAGAAGTGGATGCCCCAGACAACACAGGCCCCAGGATCACGGGGGTACGCAAACCCCTTCACCACGTTAAGGTGGCGATTCATCGAAGAGGAACCTGGGGGGGGAAAAAAACATAGTTAGTATTGCACACAGACTTTAATCTTTAAATATTAGTTACATGTTTGATCTAAATAAAGCACTCACCTCAACATGCTGTCAAATGTTTTGTTTTTGGG
>SSNR01000123.1:288335-319983 GCA_006937965.1 Callopanchax toddi | reverse complement strand
GGGGTCTTGTTCACGAGTGAGGGAAGGAGGGAGCGGGAGATCGACAGGCGGATTGGGGCAGCGTCTGCAGTGATGCGGACGCTGAACCGGTCTGTTGTGGTGAAGAAGGAGCTGAGCCGGAAAGCAAGGCTCTCGATTTACCGGTCGATCTACCTCCCAATCCTCACCTATGGTCATGAGCTTTGGGTAATGACCGAAAGAACGAGATCGCAGATACAAGCGGCCGAAATGAGTTTTCTCCGCAGGGTGGCCGGGCTCAGCCTTAGGGATAGGGTGAGGAGCTCGAACATCCGGGAGAGACTCGGAGTAGAACCGCTGCTCCTCCATGTCGAAAGGAGCCAGCTGAGGTGGTTCGGGCATCTTGTTAGGATGCCCCCTGGACGCCTCCCCAGGGAGGTGTTTCAGGCATGTCCTGCCGGCAGGAGGCCCCCGGGTCGACCCAGGACACGCTGGAGAAAATCTATCTCTGGTTTGGCCCTGGAGCGCCTTGGGATCCTGCCGGAGGAGCTGGTAGAAGTGGCTGGGGAGAAGACCGTCTGGAGCTCCCTAATTGGGATGCTGCCCCCACGACCCGGACCCGGATAAGCGGAAGAAGACGAGACGAGACGAAAACAGATTTAGAGTCTGAATTTCATAATCTGTGAACAAACCTCGGGATAGGGTGGGCCAGACAAGACACACCAGTCCCTGTCTTTAAATTCAGGTAAAAGAAAGACTCACCTGTGGGCCGCATTTGGAGGAGTCTTTGAATTTGGACAGCCTTCGCTGTGACGGCTGTCCTCACCTGCAGTCATCAAAGGATGCAGCCACTACACCTTGAGGGAGAACATGTGCAGCTGCACCCCTGGATGTGAATGTCACACATGAATGTTTTGCCACATTTAATTGTGGATGTTTTCTAATTTTGATTGATTTAGTTTTGTGAAAAACGGTAAATAAATCTGAGTTTTCCAGATAAAGATGTTACTGGTAGTGTAATATCAATTATTGCCACTGGGGGGCATCACGCCCATATTGTTAGGAGTGTTTGGTAGCCGTCTCCCCTCAGACTGGCTTGAGAGACAGCAGGAAGCACACCGCTTGTTGCCGTTCTCATAATTTTCTCCGTTCTTTACAGGTTAGTGGGTAATTGATACGGTAAATGTGTGGTATTAATAACTTCTGTATTATCTTAAAATGTTCATGAATCGATGTTTGTATGTAAAACTATTGTTTTGAGGCTTTATTGCCGTGGAATGTGTCGCGCTAAAAATGCTAATATTTTAGCTCTATGCTAACGTAGCTAACCAGTGCACTGTAGGTGCTCAGCAGCGAAATTCATGTTGATTCATGCTATAGCTCACCTGAGAAATGGTTTATTTAGGCTGGTTATTGTGAGTTCACTGATTTAATTGAATGTTTAAGATAAAGAGGCGTGCTAAAGTCTGCTACATCAGTCACTTTTATATGGGTTTCCCATTGTGTTAGCTTTAAAGCCAAGGCAGTGCATTTAATAGCCTTTTATGTCCAGTCAGTGGCTGAAAATGTTTGTTAAAGATGACAAGTAGTAAATATGTAACTTTTGTATATTTTATTTTTAGATTACTGTTTACAGAGTATTTGTACAATGTGAGAAGAGGAATATTTTGTTGTAATTCTGGATTTGGAATATTTTTTTGAGAGTAAATGAAACTCTTTGAACAAAATATAAACATGTTTGTGTTAATAAATCAGACTGGCTTGAGAGACAGCAGGAAGCACACCACTTGTTGCCGTTCTCATAATTTTCTCAGTTCTTTACAGAACACATTTAATCCTACTACAGGCCTCACACTTGGGACCTGTTACATGAAGCATCTCACCATTTCACTCCCCCTCTGATTTATTGGCTGTAGCCCCTGTAATGTGTGTCATGGCCTTATAGGATTACATCATCATACTTCTAAATCATTGGTTCCCAAACTTTTTGGCTTCTGACCCACAACATAACAGTAGCAGAGACTTGTGACCCATATCATGTCAGATACTACTGATCTGTTTTGTGGGGTACCCCAAGGGTCAGTTTTGGGTCCACTCCTGTTTTTACTATATATCCATCCTCTTGGACAGATCATTAGTAGATGTCACAATGTCTCCTATCACCTTTATGCAGATGACGTTCAGCTGTTCCTTCAAGGACTCAGAGTTCTATAAACTGAACTACTGAGTGTCTGTCAGCAACTAACTGGTTAGAAAATAACTCCCTTCAATTAAACCCTGAAAAGACTGACTGAAAAGAAATGTCTGATTGTTGCCCCTGATAGAACGGTCCCTCTGATCAGTCAACAGATTGGTCATTTAAATTCTGCTGTAAAGTCAAACCTGACCCAGATAGCAAGTGTACACTGAAACAATGTTGATTCCACTTTGAACTGTCAATGTTAAATTATTGAATCAATGTCAGAGTTCAACATTGATTCTATATCATTTTGCACCCAAATTTAACATTGAAACAACGTTGATTTTTCAACTATAGATCAATGCCTTTTCAACTGTATTTCAATTCATCTGAATATTGAAACAATGTTGAAATTTCAACATAACTACAGATCAATGTATTTTCAATAATATTTTAAAGGAGAAAAAACAATGCCAGGATGCCCAAAAGTCACATTTATTTTTAGTGAAACTACATTAAATGCACTTTAAAACATATACATTGAAAACCAAACAATTTCACATTAATTAATTAGATTTCTTTCACCACAACCAACTCCTCCTGCCTGGTCCGGTATATCGAAGCCACTTTTGTTCCACCTGACCAAAGGCAAGTCATCCATTACAATGCCAGGCTGCTGGGTGAGGGCATCTGAAACACACAACACACACTTTCTGTTATAATCACATACTTTGAGCAACTGCAGTGACATATGGCGGACTGATCCTGTCATAACAAAATACAATTTAAAAAAAAACATTTTAACAACTAATAAAATCACTAGAAATGAGTTATATCGCTTTCAAATGTCTCCACTGACAGCTCCTGCAGCCAGGGAGAAGGCAGTGTGGGATGCTGCTCTGCAACCTGGACCTCAGTCTCCCAGAGGCAGACATGTGATGCAGCTGCCTGGTTCCCTGTGCTTACTCACTAAACCACCTGTTTAAATGTTAATCATGTAAAACTGTGGTATTGAAAGAACCCATTAGATGGCATATAAATAACATTTGATATTTCATGAGTAAGTTGTGGTTATTGACCTAGAAGACAGAATTGCATACCGTTTTGTGCACGTTGTGGGGCATGAAACAGGGGGTATTGTCCAGAAATATGCTGTGATGATAGACCTGCAAAAACAAAGATATTCATTTAATTATTTGGAAACACCAACAAAATTTAGAGTTTGCAGATTGTGTTGTCAGCTACTACAGGAGGTCTGCTGATTACTGTAGTGAAATGACTCAGATGTGTTCGTTAGTGATTGTCTCGTCTCGTCTTCTTCCGCTTATCCGGGTCCGGGTCGCGGGGGCAGCATCCCAATTAGGGAGCTCCAGACGGTCTTCTCCCCAGCCACTTCTACCAGCTCCTCCGGCAGGATCCCAAGGCGCTCCAGGGCCAAACCAGAGATAGATTTTCTCCAGCGTGTCCTGGGTCGACCCGGGGGCCTCCTGCCGGCAGGACATGCCTGAAACACCTCCCTGGGGAGGCGTCCAGGGGGCGTCCTAACAAGATGCCCGAACCACCTCAACTGGCTCCTTTCGACATGGAGGAGCAGCGGTTCTACTCCGAGTCTCTCCCGGATGTTCGAGCTCCTCACCCTATCCCTAAGGCTGAGCCCGGCCACCCTGCGAAGAAAACTCATTTCGGCCGCTTGTATCCGCGATCTCGTTCTTTCGGTCATTACCCAGAGCTTAGTGATTGTGTGTCATTAATATATCAGTTTCATTGCTGAGTTCTGTGTCCATGATTGTACAAAAAGTGAAGTATGGCATCTACTTTCTCTGTGGGGCCTGCAGCTGGTGGGATCCCACATCACGGGCGCTGACATCAGTTCTGAAACACACAAGAAAACCCCCTGTTGTAGAGAACAGAAGGGTCACACATGACCACTTCCTTCAGAACCCTCAATAATAAAAAAGTTAAGTTCCCCCATAGCACCTGCTGAAAAAAACTGTCACTGCCAGTGACCCCCTATGCACGAGCTGCCACTGGGCCCAGTTTGATATTTTTTCATGGGGCCCAAAATCCCTGATGGCCTCTCTGAGCTCGAGTATGTCTGCGGTCTGAAGGTATTATAGAGTTGATGATAACATCGTAAAACAACAACAAAATCAAATGACTCGGACTTTAAAAACCTGATAGGGGCGTACTGTCTCCTGGTGCTTTTACTGTGAAAACCTACCGGAAGTAATTCCTGCTAGCTTGTTAGTTGACCGAGGGGCGGACCGAGATGACTTTTACCGACTGGAGCAGCTCCTTCCAACTAGGCTGTGAAACACAAGGTGGAGCCGTAAAGACCCGACAAATTCCCGTATAAAATCGGTGCGGGGCACGACGGAGAGCAGCGACACGGAGCAGTTCGTGAACGGCGGCGGTCAGGTAGGTGCTAGCCACTGTCTCATCATCCGAAGCAGCTTCAAAATAACATCTTTTATCACGAAATCTGTCGTGATTTTAGACGTAGGACGGTGACAGTTCATCGTTTTGTTGCTGAGAGCAAACTTTATTGATCGGCTGCTGTTACATCTCAGTATTACCGTTTTACACGGAGACGTGATTACCTGGTGACCAGATGATGCGCAACACCAGGCTGATGCCTTCATCCTGCTGCAGCTGACAGGAGACAGGCCGCTCATAGTTCAAAACGGGTGACACCTACACATCAACTCCTTTACCCAAAAATACACAATTATGATCGGGTCAGTCTAATAATGAAGATGATTTATTGTCTTTATTTTCCTTATTCCTGTGATTTTATTAGAGTTTACTTGGGTCAGTCTATAAATGATTTGTTGTGACTGAGGCCACAACTCACTGTAACTCATTCTGTGTTTGTGGACAGGTGGAGGTTTCAGACGGTATGGCAGAGCAGCAGGATCCTGATGATGCTGGTAAAATATTCTGATGATGATAATGAATAGTTAAGTTGCAGAGTTAAAATTACCCCTAAATGATGTATTTCTACCAAACAGTGTGGGGCATTGTGGGTGTTCTCAACATATCATGACAGTGGGAACACAAGCGGGTTAACTGTGCCTCACAGCCAGTTGTGATGTTGTTATGGCAATCAGAACCAGGTCCTGGTCAGTCAGAACCAGGTCCCGGTCAATCAGAACCAGGTCCCGGTCGTGGTCAATCAGAACCAGGTCCCGGTCAGTCAGAACAAGGACTCGGTCAATCAGAACCAGGTCCCGGTCAATCAGAACCAGGTCCCGGTCAGTCAGAACCAGGTCCCGGTCAGTCAGAACCAGGTCCCGGTCAGTCAGAACCAGGTCCTGGTCAATCAGAACCAGGTCCCGGTCAATCAGAACCAGGTCCCGGTCAATCAGAACCAGGTCCTGGTCAGTCAGAACAAGGTCCCGGTCAATCAGAACCAGGTCCCGGTCAGTCAGAACCAGGTCCCGGTCAATCAGAACAAGGTCCCGGTCAATCAGAACCAGGTCCTGGTCAGTCAGAACCAGGTCCCGTTCGTGATCAAATAGAACAAGGTCCCGGTCAATCAGAACCAGGTCCCGGTCAATCAGAACAAGGTCCCGGTCAATCAGAACCAGGTCCTGGTCAATCAGAACCAGGTCCCGGTCAATCAGAACAAGGTCCTGGTCAATCAGAACCAGGTCCCGGTCAATCAGAACCAGGTCCCGGTCAATCAGAACCAGGTCCCGGTCGTGATCAATCAGAATCAGGTCCTGGTCAGTCAGAACTAGGGCAGTGTACCAGCAAATATTTTTTGATACTATTACTTTATTGATACCTGGTTTTCGATACTGGTACCGTAATTATACTTTTTTCGGTACCTATATGTATAATTCTGAGAGAAAATAACAAAGTACTTAAGTTTTTTTTTTAATTAAACCAAAAACATTGTTTTATAGCATATTTATATGGAACTCCAAAGTGTTCAAAATGAAATAAATAAATAATACATTATGAAATATATATCTACATAAATAAATAATAAACTATTATGTAATCTGATAATGAATTTGTGAAATAACATAATGTTATGTAAAATCTAAGCTCATTATTATGAACTATTTGTCATTCTTCTGTTAAAGTGTGCTTATATAAAACTTTATTTCAGAGGTAACTTTTCCCTAATATTTCTACTTATTATTGAGGCGTTTTTATTTAATTCTTTCAGTTTTTTATTTAAGTCCTTTTCATAAAGTCAGCTTTTATTTTATAATAGTGTTTTTTTCCCATGATTTATTTCATAATGAGACTTTTCATTAGAATTAGGGATGCACCGATCCACATTTTTTTCACTTCCGATCCCGATACCCGAATTTGGATATCTGCCGATACCGATGCTATTCCGATACCAGAGCTCTATTTGCTATAATATCTCAAATTGATCTAATCCTGCTGCAAGAAAACCTGGCCTGCATGCATACACACTAGTGATGGGATTTATGGCTCTTTGAAGGGAGCCATTCATTTAGGAGCCATTCACAAAACTGGCTCTTTAATGGTTTTTTACAATATTTTGAAAAAGAAATGTCATGTGGAACTATGGGGACACTTTTTATTACAACACCTACATGTGCATTGCTAATTATCTTCCCAAATAGAACTGATGGGTTCATGTTTTTTTTTTTTTTAACCCCGTGTCCTGTCTGGCTGTAGAGCAAACAGAATAGATGTCTGAGCGCCAAAAACAAGCCCAACAGTGTTGCTGTTTCAGGTGAGCCGTTACAGCCACTGCTATAATGCTCCACCTGACTTATATTTAAATATAACTTTAAACATCTTTATTAGAACGTTTTTATGGTTGATTTGAATCCCAATGGACACGGAGCCTGAGAGGAAGGGGAAGGGTACAGAAATAAGAGTGGGGGAGAAAGTAAATAGAAAAAGAAGAGAACAAGAGACATGAAGAATCCACTTCTAGACCTGCAAATAAAGCACAAACAAACAAAACAGGGAGAAAAGATACAACAGCAACAAACAGCATATGAATACACAACTGTTGTGATATCCTTAAAATGTATACGGTAAAGACCAATTCAAGAGAGTTCAGTGTTAACCTGAAAACACCTGAGTCCGTCTTTATGTGAACACCTTGTGATCACCTGTGTGTGTATATGTGCGGTTGTGTATGTAAGGTTTCTCTATTGAAACATTCAATAATAAGTTAGAGGAGCCACAGACCCGCCCCCAAGGCCCACGGAGGACGCAGAGGAGCCCCGGGTCCCGGACGTCCAGAGGCCACCCAGGGCACGGACACCCCAGGGAGACCACCGCCAGGGCAGCCGCAGGTGCTGATGGGTTCATGTTGCTCTGCTTGTTGATGTTGTTTTAAATAGAGCTGTTCTGTTTCAGACAGTAACTTGGTGTCATTGAATATCGCCTCCTGGCCTCAAACGTCACAGTTAATAAAAAAAAAAAAAAAAGAACTATTGTTTACAAGGACTGGGTTCTCCTCGTTCACAGTGAAGAGCTGTTCAAAAGATCTGACTCGTTCATGAACGTCACATCAGTACGGGAGGAGAGAGGAGGAAGTGAAGTGATTTTCTGTTTATTTTGACCAGTGTTTCTTTGTTTAGGTCCGACTTTGACCAACAGCGGTCTGTTTAGTAATAAAGCACCGAGAATTTCAACAGAGAGAGTAGAGCTTTATACCAGCATTAAATTAGCTACTTCTTTTTTCTGTTTGCCTCTCAGGGCTGCTTTAGTGGAAAGAAAAAACATTTTTTATCTAATTTTTGCAACTGTTTAAGTATATTTGAAAAGTTGTGAAAATGGTTCAATTTCTTTTTTCAATTTGTACAGGTCAGAAAGTCAAGTGGAAAAATGTTTTTGACTAAACTTAGGAAATGGGTCAAGTTTGAAAGAAAATACTTTTTTGCTTGCTATTCAGGGTCCATAGCAGTCAGAAAGTCGAGATGAAAAATAAAAATGCCCAGACGTAGAAAATGGGCCACCCTTAAAAACCATTTTCCTCATTTGCCGTTCAGGGCTTCCGTAGTTTTTTCTAAACACGTGCAAAAATGTTTCTTTTTTCTTTTTATTTTTTTTATATGTTTATTATAAGACGATGCACAGCGATAGATGCAGTGAATCGAATACAGAACATAGAAATCTTGTACATGTCTTCTTTTCCCTTGTTTTTTCTTTCCATCTTTATATTTTAACATCTAAGAGACGCAAACATTTTTCTTATACAATCAAATATCATCAGCATAAAGGTGGTGAGAAAATTCTTTAAAACTGCACAAAATGTGCTGAAGAGAGAACAGATAGAGAAGGAGATTTAAAGCCCCAACACAGAATTTTTTGAAACAGCAAGGGAGGAGGACCTGTACTTGGAAACGAAGGTTACGTATGTAACTAAGGTTCTATGAATTCCGGATGACCGCCAGAGTTGCTCAGCACCGCCCTCTGGCGGTCAGGAGGAATGAAATAGAACAGCCACAGAGAAATAACGTTTTGCCCTGGTCCAATTTTCTGATCGTTTATCTGTGTAATGAACCTGGGTATGGTCGTAGACCTTTGTTGTGGACCTGGTTCTGGTAGTGAACCCCTGTTATGGGTTTATCGTAAGTAGTATATCCCTGTCGTAGACCTGGATCTGGTTGTAGATCCCTGTCCTGGACATGGTTCTGGTCACAGATCTCCATTTTGGACATGGTTCTGGTGTAGATCTGTGTTCTGGAATTGGTTTTGGTTGTAGATCCCCGCCCAGGACATGGTTCTGATTTTAGATCTGTGCTGGTACTGGTCTCTGAGCATGTCTGGTCTGTGTCTCCACAGCACTGGAGGAGTCGGAAAGGGACATCTACATGCGCTTCATGAAGTGCCACAAGTGTTATGACATCATCCCCACCAGCTCCAAACTGGTGGTGTTCGACACCACACTGCAGGTGAGAACCACTCGCTGTATTTAGTAATGGGTAGCAGCTGACTATACTTTCATTTATTGAAAATTAGCATGCCTGTGCCACCACCTCTTTCACATTCACGAGAGGTGTGGTGTGGGAGACTGTGTGGTTGTTTGAAAGTGCAGCTGGAGTAGCACTGACACCGGGTTGGATCCAGGTCTCAGTGAGAGCCAGGACATCTAGTGACAGGTGGTTGGCATATGTAGTAATGAAGTCTGCTTTGTTAACTGCTGATTGGCAATTCCACAGTCTCACAGACAGGTGAGTGTCACAGTAGAAAGTGTGATGTCAGTGTTTCACCTCAGGTTTATGCAGGGTATCTGCGGAGTCTTGAAAAGTATTAAAAGGTGATAAATCAATTTTGGGAAATTCAAGACCCTTATAAAGTATTAAAAAGTCTTATCACGGCTTTATAAAGTCGTAAATTTTGGAACGAAAAAATTTGAATTTGATGTCCAACAGTTTGAGTCCCAAAAACATTGTAAACGTGTGAATTTAGTCATTTTCATTTAAAAAAAGAACGGGAAACAAAGGGTGCGTTAGTAATCCTTCTCTCAGAGCACCAGGGCGGGCAGTGCAGAAGTTCAAAAGCACAAAGTACGCTCTGGTGTTCCTGGTGAGGATTACGAACGCATCAAAATGTTAAGATGGAAGAGAATCTCGGTGAAAGCTGCCGCATAACCAGAAAGGCGGTGAGGTATTAAATATTGAGACGGTCTTGAAAAAATATTGAAAAGGTATTGAGTTTAACTTCAAGATTCCTGCATATACCCTGTTATGTTTATGTATTTATCAAACGGAGGACGGATCCTGCCAAAACTGACAATAAATAAATGAATAAACCTTCATTGAAAATGTATTAAGTGTAGCACATTTTATAATGCTACACACCTATGCACATATAATACACCTATGCACATATAATACACCTATGCACATATAATACATCCATGCACATATAATACACCTATGTTGATAACATTAAAATTTTGCTGACATGTATTTATTGTTAAAATCAAATTACTTGGACTCCAGTATATTTGCATTTTGAATCCGCTGCAGTCTTAGAACAGCATACTGTGGAAGCACAGCCGGAATGGGACTCATTTTCAGCCCTGGAGTTTCAGGCCTCTGTTTGGCCCACTTTAGACTCACGACCTGTTATGATTAACGCAGCTAGGTGGATTATCTCAGTCAATCACAGTCTCACATCTCAGCCACAGTCACACTCAGCCACAGTCACACACTCGGTCACAGTCACACACTCGGCCACAGTCACACACTCGGCCACAGTCACACACTCGGCCACAGTCACACACTCGGTCACAGTCACACTCAGCCACAGTCACACACTCGGTCACAGTCACACTCAGCCACAGTCACACACTCGGTCACAGTCACACACTCAGCCACAGTCACACACTCGGCCACAGTCACACACTCAGCCACAGTCACACACTCGGTCACAGTCACACTCAGCCACAGTCACACACTCGGTCACAGTCACACACTCGGTCACAGTCACACACTCGGCCACAGTCACACACTCGGCCACAGTCACACACTCGGCCACAGTCACACACTCGGCCACAGTCACACACTCGGCCACAGTCACACACTCGGCCACAGTCACACACTCGGCCACAGTCACACACTCGGCCACAGTCACACACTCGGCCACAGTCACACAGTAGTGGTATTAGTGGAAGTCAGAGTAGTAGTAGTAGTCGCAGTAGTAGCAGCAGCTGCAGCAGTAGTAGTAGTAGTAGCAGCAGCTGCAGCAGTAGTACTAGTAGCAGCAGCAGTAGTTGTGGTAGTAGCAGCAGCAGCTGCAGCAGCAGTAGTAGTAGTAGTCGCAGTAGTAGCTGCAGCAGTAGCAGTAGTAGCAGTAGCTGCAGCAGTAGTACTAGTAGCAGCAGCAGTAGTTGTGGTAGTAGCAGCAGCAGCTGCAGCAGCAGTAGTAGTAGTAGTCGCAGTAGTAGCTGCAGCAGTAGCAGTAGTAGCAGTAGCTGCAGCAGTAGTACTAGTAGCAGCAGCAGTAGTTGTGGTAGTAGCAGCAGCAGCTGCAGCAGCAGTAGTAGTAGTAGTCGCAGTAGTAGCTGCAGCAGTAGCAGTAGTAGCAGTAGCTGCAGCAGTAGTACTAGTAGCAGCAGCAGTAGTTGTGGTAGTAGCAGCAGCAGCTGCAGCAGCAGTAGTAGTAGTAGTCGCAGTAGTAGCTGCAGCAGTAGCAGTAGTAGCAGTAGCTGCAGCAGTAGTACTAGTAGCAGCAGCAGTAGTTGTGGTAGTAGCAGCAGCAGCTGCAGCAGCAGTAGTAGTAGTAGTCGCAGTAGTAGCTGCAGCAGTAGCAGTAGTAGCAGTAGCTGCAGCAGTAGTACTAGTAGCAGCAGCAGTAGTTGTGGTAGTAGTAGCAGCAGCTGCAGCAGTAGCAGTAGTAGCAGCAGCTGCAGCAGTAGCAGTAGTAGTAGTAGTAGCAGCAGCAGTAGTTGTGGTAGTAGTAGTAGAGCCATCGGCTGAGAACTGATCTGGACTGGAGGATTTTGTGGCTTTGTTTATTTTAGTCAGATGGAGAGAAAGTAAAATGGTCTAATTTAGTCATAAAGGTTGCAGAACAAGAACTAGTCCTGGTAAAGACAGGCAGCTCAGTACACACACACTGACACACGTTTCCTTTATATTAATCAGTCGATTACCGATGGCCCGTTTCAGGTCAAGAAGGCTTTCTTTGCTCTTGTGGCGAATGGTGTGAGAGCTGCTCCACTATGGGAAACCAAGAAGCAAAGCTTTGTGGGTAAGTATGGAAAGCCTTGTTAGTCCTACTGTGCAGACACACAATCACCTAGAGACTCCATTCAAAGTTTAAACGGGTCACAATAATATGACTCTAACATGCAGAAGAATTGTGTTGATAGCTTTTTCCATTTTCTTTGTTATGGTTGTTCATGTAGTTCTATTTTTTTGTCATGCCAGTTTCTTATACTCACTGATGTCAGTCCTGTGTTATCTTATTTTTCAATTAAATGCAGGGTAACTGTTCTACTGTATTAGGAACATGTCCTTTAACCTTTACAACCTGGAATTGTAGGGGTCTGGGCAGTGCTCTGAAACGTGGGAAGGTCTTGTCACATTTGAAGCATTTATCCTCTGATATTACTTTTCTACAGGAAACTCACATTCACGCCAATGAGCAGAGACGTCTAAGAACAATGTGGGTGTCGCAGGTCTACAAGTCCACTTTTACTTCTAAGGCCCGCGGTGTTGCCATATTGATACGGAAAACCACTCCACTCATATTCAGGTCTGTGGTGACTGATCCAGGTGGGAGATATGTTTTAGTTTCCGGATCTACTAACTCCTTTCCTCTAGTTTTGCTGAACATATATACCCCTAATTTTGACAGTCCTGACTTCTTCATCAAAATATTTGATCTAATTTCTGAATATAGCAACTGCAATATAATAATCGGTGGTGATTTTAACTGTTATTTTGATTCTATCTTAGACAGATCTTCAAAATAAATAGCCCCAACCATTAGATCTGTCACAGTTTTAAATAATCTGGTAAAATCACATGACATGGTGGACGTATGGAGGCTTCAACACCCGACAGATGGGCAATACTCCTTTTTGTCATCTGTTCATATGAGTTTTACTAGAATAGATCACTTTGTTACAGATTCTAAACTATTAGCGAATATCCTATCATCAAATTCTGATTTCTGACCATGCCCCCCTCACAATGAAAATGGATTTGAAGCTACAGTCACGTACATCTAGTTGGAAATTTAATCCCACTCTTCTATCTAATAAAACCTTATCCAGTTATATTTCAACAGAGATTTCGTATTTCTTACAGTACAACGATAATAACATGGTTTCTGACTCTATTCTTTGGGAAACTTTTAAAGCTGTATTGCGTGGCAAAATCATCTCCTTCCAGACATTTTCAAAAAAGCCCAGATTAAATCATCTGTCCCAAATGGAATCTGAGCTGTCGACATTAGAGGAGGCATGTCACCTGTCTAACGGACGACAGATGCCGAGCGCTCTCTCCCTCCTCTGCTTCACCTCGTTAACTCCTTTGGCCAGCTCTCTGGATTTTAAATTAACTGGGAAAAGAGTCTTTTTATGCCAACAGTAAATCTCTATTTAATCTGAACTTTCAAGACCTTATTGATAATATTAAAGTTAAAATGGATAAATGGAAACTCCACTTTCCTTGATTGGACGTGTCAATATAATTAAAATGATTGTGCTTCCTAAATTTATCCATCATTTTCAAAATGTTCCTATCTTTCTCACAACAACTTTTTTTTAAAAACATTTGACTCTATTGTCCTGTCTGTTGTCTGGGCGAATAAATCCCATAGAATAGTGAAAGCACATTCACAGAAACCCACTTCCACTGGTGGATTAGGCCTCTTAGTCTTCAGGCATTATTACTGGGCCTGTAATGCCAGAGCATGGGTCTTTTGGCATAATGGTTCAGCTGGAGTTGTTTCTGAGGAGGGATGTGGTCCATCCTGGCCTCTTATGGTACCTCACTTGATGCTATTCTGTTCTCGAAACCTAACATACCCACCAAACAGTTCCACAAAGATTTTGTTCTAGGTCATTCTTTTAGGATTCTGAAGCAGATTAAGGGCGCTTTGAACCTCCCACACCTTTCCGTCTTTGCCCCAATAACTCAGAATCTTACCGTCCCCCCAGCCTGACAGACCCTGTGTACAGAACATGGTCTGACTTGGATCTACACACTATTAAGGATCTTTACATTGATGATTGTTTTGCTTTGTTTGCTCAGCTGCAATCCAAATTTAATTGATCTTCCTCTCACTTTTTCTGATACTTACAAATCAGGAACTTTGTGAAACACTTGTTCTCCCGCCTGGATCAGCCCCCTGTTCATGATGATTTTCATGATTACCTGATCAAAAGGCCCACCTCCAAACACTTAATAAGTCACTGCACTGCACTTTTTTACAATTTCTGCATCTACACTACACATCAGAGATGCCTGGGTTAAGGAAATTGCAATTGAGATATCAGACGCCTTGTGGGCAAACAGGTTGCAGAAGATAAAAGACTGTTCTAGTAATGCTAGATTACAGCTTATACAATTTAAAGTCGTACATTGGTTACATTTTTCTAAAACAAAGTTAAATAGAAATTTTACATCTACGTCTCCACTGTGTGATAACTTAAGTGTAAAAGTATGGAAGGAACCCTTGGCCACTTGTTCTGGTCCTGCCCTAAACTCAGGACCTTCTGGGAAGACATTTTTAATCTGGAGCCCCTTTATAAGTCACATAAGCAGGGAAACAGCATAGTTCATTTGCTCACCTCTCATTTTTTCATTTTTACACAATCATTATTTCTCTACCAGACCCTGATGTCCTCCTGGACCTGTTCCCTGCTTTTCTGGACTCACTGTACTGATTCTTTTACATGTCCCTGTTACCCTGACCAGTCTCATTTAGAACCATCATCTTTCTTTTTACGTTACTTTCTCCTGTAAACTGGCGATCTAGACTGACTGTGAAAATGGTTTCCTGTCATTTCCTTACAGGAATACTGGCATGTTTTGTTCTTTTTGTGTGTGTTTGTTCTGATTTTGTAAACATTTATCTTTTGTGTAATCAACAAAAATTCATAAATAAATGTTTTTTTTAACTGAGGATAGGATAAATAACAAGCAAACTACTGTGAAACAAAATGAGGAGCTTAAAGCTTTAAACTGTTCTGAACTGGCAGCAACAAACAAAACCACACAAAGTCAACTCAAGAGTTAGGGGTGTCAGATTAGCACGTTAATTACGATTAATTAGGTACAGCCATGATTAACGCGTTATGATTTTTAATCGCCCGACCGTTTCTGCATGCGGTCTGCCGCTGTATTGATGTGTGTGTGTGTGTGTGTGTGTGTGTGTGTGTGTGTGTGTGTGTGTGTGTGTGTGTGTGTGTGTGTGTGTCACTGATCAGCTCTGTGAGTGTCAGAGACCCACAGTTTCTGGAAGTGATCACATGATCTACATTGTGACATAACACACAGCTGTTGGCCGTGCGGCGTGCCAGTGTTATTATGACACCGGCCTCACCTTTTAGAGCGCTCTTTATCTGAGCCTCGCTGCAACAGGAAATCCAGATTAAAACGAGTAGCGCATTTCACAGCTGTGTGTCCGGACCACCGCCAGCCCAGCACAGCACTGGTTACAGTAGGTCACGATGTAACTGTCATCCGGTCCGGTGCATGACCAGACCAGCTGACAGTTACCACCGCGAGTCCAGGGCAGCGCTGATCACTGGTTACCAGTAGTAGCCTACATTGCTGGACTGGTAGTGTTGTGAGCTGGTCCGGTACGCGACTGGACTGGACCAGCTTAACAGCAGTGCCTGCATGTCCAGGGGGGACATGTCCCCCGCCCTTATTTAAAAGCAGCTTTGACCCCTGTAGTTTTTCCTGTCTAAAACAAAGATCCACTATATTAAATGGATACTGACTGTTGTTTTTAGGTGTAGGGTTGATATCATGACACTGTTTAAACAGTTCAAGCCCATCTTCTCCACCTCCAGACCCCCGCCCTTGTATTTACGTTGTGTCACCCCCCACACCTTTGAAATCTAAAATTCATTCTTGGGGAAGATCAAATCAAATCAAACTTTATTTATAGAGCACATTTCCTGCATAGCAACACTGCGCTTTACAGCGGATAAAACAACATAAAATCAGCAAACTGAGTCCTGCTTCAAATTCCTGATGCAGTCCAGAACTCCTGATCAAGTTCTGAACTCATGTCCCAGTTCAGACTTCCCAATCTGGTCCAGAGATCAAGCATTTTTTTCCCAATCAGCCAGTCTTTCTTAAGGAGTCTTTTTCTGTCTGAATGAGTCAAAGGTTGAGGTAAAAACATTAGTCTGAACATGTCTTGGTACCAGAACTAAAACTGGGCCAGAAATCAGCTGAAGCCCAAAGAAGACCTCCTACAGACCTCCAGAACCTCAGGAGAACTGATCCTTTAACAACATCAATGTTCTGTTACAGGAATGTTGACCATCACTGATTTCATCAACATCCTGACCAGATACTACAAATCCCCTATGGTAATGCACACACACACATGAACACACACCCATCCACCAGGTTAGGGGAGCTGTCAAGCTGAAGCTACAGGGCATGGCTGGTTTGTGGGTCTCCTGTTGCCATGGTAATAATAACTAGGAATGGGCAGTAACTTATTGTTCGCAATATATCATTGAAAATTCTCCTCACAATAAAAATTTGTCTTATTGCGATAATAACAATACGTCTAGTTGATGATGTAGTTTTGCGCGTACCCGATTCACATGCAGAGTGAAAACAATCATGGCGGAAGGCGGACGAGAGACTGAGGAGAAGCTGTTTTATAGCGAGGAGCTACACTGAACTTCTATCAGGTTACTTTAACATGTTTGTTACTTTACCAGGATTTATTTGCAGTTGTACTCTGTTGTTTCTGTTTTTTTCCGAAATTTTGCATCATGGACAGAACCGGACTTGAATCAGCAAGACCCGAACCGCTGTGTGTCTTCACATACGAACGCCAAATCCTCCTCCCTGCATTTTTCACAAATCGCACACTGCACTCTTTTACAAAGACTTGGCCTTTAGAAACAGAGGTATTTCTCAGTTAGACCAGTTAGAGGAGCATAGAAGTCTGTCTCCTCCTGGGGTGAAAGATTAATGACCAGAGGAGAGATTTAAAAACAAGGCAGCACAGCGCTGGACAAAAAAATAAATATATATATTATAGCCATCCTGGCAGAAGAACCTGTCAGGATGGTCTTCAACTCCCACCTCCGGCAGAGCTTCGACCGCATCCTGAGAGCAGTGGGGGACATTAAATCTGAATGGGCCTTGTTCTGCTCTGCAGTTGTTGAGGCAGCTGTTGCTAGCTGTGGGTTGCAAGGTAACTGGTGCCAGTCATGGAGGCCTACAGGGCACAGCTGGTCTGTGGGTCTCCAGAGGCAGCAGACGGGTACCGGAGGGCCAAGCGGGCTGCAACAGTGGCAGCTTCTGAGGAAAAATCTCGGGCGTGGGAGGAGTTTGGTAAGACCATGGAGAAAGACTATCGATCAACTCCAAAAAGGTTCTGGCAAACCATCTAGCACATCAGTGGAGGAAGGCAGCAACTTGCTCACACTGTTTACAGTGGGGATGAGGAGCTGCTGACATCAACTGGGGATATAGTTGGGCGGTGGAAGGAATACTTTGAGGAGCTCCTCAATCCCACCGACACGCATTCCTATGAGGGACCAGAGCTGAGAGACCTGGGGATGGACTGTCCAATCTCTGGGGCAGAAGTCGCTGAGATAGTCAAACAACTACACAGCAGCGGAGCCCAAGGCTCTGGATGTTGTAGGACTGTCTTGGTTGACACGTCTCTGCAACATTGCAAGGTCATCAGGGGCAGTTCCTGTTGAGTGGCAGACCAAGGTGGTGGTCCACATTTTTAAGAAAGGGGACCAGAGGGTGTGTTCCAACTATAGGAGGATCACACTCCTCAGCCTCCCAGGAAAGGTCTACTCCAGGGTACTGGAGAGGAGGGTCTGGTCGATAGTTGAATCTGGGATTGAGGAGGAGTAATGTGGTTTTTGTCCTGGCCATGGAACTGTGGACCAGCTCTTTACCCTTGCTAGCATTATGGAGGGGTCATGGGAGTATTTATCGCCCCTTATGACAAGGCTTATGACCGCGTCCCCAGAGGCACCCTCACGTTCCAGGAGTATGGGGTGGATAGTCTTTTGTTAAAGCAGCTTAGGTGGGGTATTTTTCTCTGTATCAAAGTTTTCTAAATGTTTTAAATGATACTTCAGGTCTAAACTATGATCTGTGGGTAGAATTCCACAACATATGTTAGTCTTCTGAAGACCCTCTTTCCTCCTATAGACCCTTTTGCATTATTTCTGGCTGGTGAACTTTTTCAACCAATAAAATTCAAATTTCTGCATTGTCCGCTTTCTGACAATGTGCATGCGCTTCGAGCAAGCAGTAGGGGGCGCTCTCGTACAGGATGCTCCGTGTGTTTCTCTGTTTACAGTCTCACCCGTCATGGAGGAGCCAGTCAGAGCTCATTTCTACTAAAAAGTCCTCCATTCCCTGACTACTGAGGAATTTATTTTTATTTTTAGACATTTCTCCTCACAGAATGGCAAGGCTTGCCAAGGATACACATTTATTTTGGTCAAGAACTTCCTTCACGACTGAGTCATTTCTGGGTTCAGCTTCAGAGTCCAGACCAGCATCAGCTCGCTGCTACAGAGAGCCACGTATCAGAAGCACAGCAGGGACAGCAGCCTCTTACAGTGTGAGAACATGATTTGTGAACTGTGAGTGATTAAACCCTACAATGTAATTATAGTTTGAGGAGGAGTCACACAGTTTTTGCCCAGCTTACAGACAGAGGAAATGCGCCGTGTGCGTGTCGAAGTGTTTTGGGAGGAGCCGTGTGTACGTTGGATTCAAAAACTGCTCTCTTGCTGAAATAATCCACCTAGCTGCTTTAAGGACAATTCAGTCCCTCTACCATAGGAGTGTGAGGTCCACATAGCTGACAGTAAGTCAGACCTGTTCCCAGTGAGGGTTGGACTCTGCCAGGGCTGCCATTTGTCATCGGTCTTGTTCATAACATTTATGGACAGCCGGGGTGTGGAGGGTGTCGAGTCTGGTGGAAGGAGAATCTCGTCTCTGCTTTTTGCGGATGATGTGGTCCTCCTAGCTTCATCAGGCTCTGACCTGCAGCTCTTGCTGGGGAGGTTTGCAGCCGAGTGTGAAGCAGCTGGGATGAGGATCAGCACCTCCGAGTCTGAGACCATGGTTCTCAGCAAGAAAAGGGTGACTTGCCAACTCCAGGTCGGGAGGGAGGTTCTACCTCAAGTGGAGGAGTTTAAGTATCTCGGGGTCTTGTTCACGAGTGAAGAAAGGAGGGAGCGGGAGATCGACAGGCGGATTGGGGCAGCGTCTGCAGTGATGCGGACGCTGAATCGATCGGTTGTGGTGAAGAAGGAGCTGAGCCGGAAAGCAAGGCTCTCGATTTACCGATCGGTCTACCTCCCAATCCTCACCTGGTCATGAGCTTTGGGTAGTGACCGAAAGAACGAGATCGCGGATACAAGCTGCCGAAATGAGTTTTCTCCGCAGAGTGGCCGGGCTCAGCCTTAGGGATAGGGTAAGGAGCTTCGGGAGAGACTCTGAGTAGAAACACTGCTCCTCCATATTGAGAGGAGCCAGTTGAGGTGGTTTGGGCCTCTTGTTAGGATGCCTTCTAGACGCCTCCCCAGGGAGGTGTTCCAGGCATGTCCTACTGGCAGAAGACTACATCTTAAATCTGGTCCAGGAACGCCTTGGGGTCCTGCTGGTGGAGGTGGCTGGGGAGAGGACGGTCTGGGACTCCCTGGTTAGGATGCTGCCCCCGTGACCCGAACCCGGATAGGTGGAAAAAGATGAGACAAGAGACACGATTCACCCATTTCTTTTAACTTTGATTGACAAATCTGAAGGGCGTCAGTCATTTTGACGGATTACAGTTCACACACCTGAGCACTTTGTGGAGAGTGAGTAGATTAATTAGTTATCAAACTCTGACCCTCAGGTGTGTTTATTTCCGACAGGTGCAGATCTACGAGCTGGAAGAACACAAGATCAAGACATGGAGAGGTGTAAACTCCGACCAGCCATAAACCGCCTCAGGGATCTATAACATATTAATATCATATGTTTCTCTTCCCAGAGCTCTACCTGCAGGAGACCTTCAAACCACTGGTCCACATTCCCCCTGATGCCAGGTAACTCTTGAGTTTATACAGGTAACTAAATGTATACAGGTAACTGAGTTTATACAGGTAACTAAATGTATACAGGTAACTGAGTTTAAACAGGTAACTAAATGTATACAGGTAACTGAGTTTATACAGGTAACTAAATGTATACAGGTAACTGAGTTTATACAGGTAACTAAATGTATACAGGTAACTGAGTTTATACAGGTAACTAAATGTATACAGGTAACTGAGTTTATACAGGTAACTAAATGTATACAGGTAACTTGCTGGTGAATAGTCATCTAGGTCATGGAAATACAAAAAGGGTTTTAAATAAAAGCAACTGGAATGCGTGAATTAGTAAAGGAAGCCATCTACGTCGAACCAGAAAAACCTAAATGAAACCGAGGAGGAGGCCTCAGGTTTCACCTTTCCAGCTCCTAATGCAGCTCTGAACCTGATTCCCAGACAGTTTCAGTCTAATATTCCTGCATCTAATCAAAACAACTCACAAGAGTCCGACACATCAGAGCTAATGACTTCTCAGGGAGGAGGGAGATTCACAGGTAGTTTCAGCTTGTTAAAGTGCCTATGACTCCATATTTAAATCACTTTATATTAAACAGGTGTAATCTTTGATGCCTCTAGATTAGCGTTGCACCATTATAACTCAAAATACGCTGTAATTATTTCCTAATGAGCTACTCAGAGATCAGAAGAAAGCGCCGCCTTCCGGTTCTGCTGGGTTTCTCCTGATTTGGCAGCCTGACACTTCTGCTGCAGCAGGGGGCAGTGTCCAGTAGGGGGCAGTGCCGTCGCGTGAAAGAGAAATGAAACTGAAACTAAACACTACACGGTCTATGGGCAATGGCGGCGGCACTGCCTCGCTCCAGGTGTCGTGAACGTGCATGTGGGAGGAGAATTTACCATATAAGCAAGTCCGGATCACTATGACCTCATAGCGGGCTGGAGTGAAAAAAACTGTTTGAAACCTGGGTCTGAAATCTTGAAGAGCTTCTCACTGGCTGGACTAGGAGACAGATGGACGCCGTGTTTTGCTCTTTCTGGCAGGTTTAAGGTGAGAACTCAACGTTGCAACATGATAGATAAGTCAGAAAACATGGAGAACCAGGACATGGGACCTTTAAGCAACGACAGACAGCTACAGTTTATCAGCTTGACTCTCCCACATTCCAGTGTAGCATATGGAAGTGAGGACATTATTGAAAGAGGTCAAGCTGTCCTGCATTCACTGTCCCCAGAGGATACCTATCAGGTTCGGATTTGCCGAAGAGACAGTCGGAGTCCCTATCACACTTTCTTTTGGAATAATTCTTCTCCTCTGTGAATGTTTTGCTGTTCGTTGCCAACATCCTTGAATGAGGATTACACGGTCTCCCTCCGTTGTCTCTGAGTCTACAGGACTCTGAACATTTAATCGGATACATCCATGTCACTTAAAATCCTTTTGTGACTCTAAGTTTTGACATGAAATATGTTATCGATCAAGATAACTTGTTCATCATTCAGTAATTTCTAGATTATTTAGAAATCAATGCAGGGGCGGATCTAGGGGGGGGGGCAGGGGGGCCCGTGCCCCCCTGACCACAAGCTTGGCCCCCATGTGGCCCCGTGTTAAGTGCTTAGTGTTTTAGAATGTACCCCTTTAAAAAAGCAGCTGGCCCCTGCCTGGCCCCCCCTCTAACTTTTTTTCTAGATCCGCCACTGAATCAATGGTTTATTGATTTTATTATATATTATCATATATTTTAACTTCTTTAAAACTTAATTCATGGAAAATCTCATGTTTGAAGGACCTAGGGGCAGGATTTGTAAAAACAAAATAAGCATGCATGTTCAGTTTTTTGAAGTGATGAAACGTTTTAAACTAAAAAGAATGAGGCCACCCGTGTATCGTTCTGTTGACTTGGAACAGGCTGTGAGCTGTAAAATGCGCTGCAGTTCAGGCCCGAATTTCCCGCGCTGTCCTACGGATGTGGCATGAATTGACACAGCTTCTCGATAGCTTCAAAACTGGAAGGAAATGTAAGCAGTAGGTGGCAGTAATGCGTGCCAACCTCCAACTTACTTTGTCACTCGACATGTTGCTTTTTTCATAATACCGGTATATGGTCTGTGGCTTTTGGCTGATGCTACGGCTTCGCTCAGCATTCGGGCCGGTAGCGGGCGTTGTGTATGTGTACTGTTTTGGGGTAGTGGGAACGTTGGACTCTGTGTTCCTCATGTCAGCGGCTCGGGGGTATTGATAGCTTTGTGTTTTAGGACATCCCCGCTGGTGGACGCCCTGCTGTCTTGTTCTGTGTGAGCTGTCTGTGACCATGGTAACACAATGGATCTCGGACCGACGGAAGAGCAGGACCAGAATCTCGCGACTGGCGGCATAGTTAGTGGTGCATTGTTTCACCATATTTCCTTTTGTAATTATAAAATGTATTTTTATTTATGGAATCATGTCTCTGCTTGCCTTTGGTTGAACATGAATGAGACGAACTAGATCTGCCACACTAGTGAGGAGTTTCTGCGCGCTCCTGTGCCGGGCTGCAGTGTAGCTACTCGCAGCGCCGGGTGCGTCACTCGTGAGTTTTGTTTGGAAAACAAGCAGGGGCCAGGGTTCCCTACCCCTGGACCAGGGTCAGGATTAAGAAAGACGCGCCCGGCGCTGCGAGTAACCAGCCTTGCATGGGAGCGCGCTGAAACTCCTCACTAATATGCAGATCTAGTTTGTTACTGCTTTGTTTTTATTGTTTTTACAATTGTTTACACACAATTTTGAAAACCGGGTTCATTTTTTCAAAATAAAATCACAATTATCCAAATACCACACTCAATTTGCATAATTCCTAGATTGTTTGCACAGTGACACACTTCAGTCCAAACGTATACAAGCATTTGTTAATTGGTATTAGTTGTCATCCAACACAGTCCTGAATGATTAGACATCAATGCAGCCAGTTTCACTCTGATGTGATAAATAAAAACACATTTGTAAAAAAAAAAACAAATTTTAGAAAATAACATGTGGTAGATTTGAGTCCAGACATTGTTATGTGAGGGATAATTTCAGGGATGCACTGATACCAATACCGGTATCGGTTAAAGTTACCCGATACCAGGAACCGATACCAGTGGCTTCACTGTCTGTGACTTGTGATTCCTGTTGTAGTTTCCTATATTGAACACTAGGGGGAGCTATTGAGCTAAAGAGGAACAGTGTGGGTTGAGAGCTGGAGATGGTGCCAAATAGTTCATTTTATTTGGTTAAAATGTGGAAAACTGCAATAATTTCACTGTGAAATCACAGGAAATGGTTATTTTTCACCTTATATTTTAGTTTTGTGATCATTTTTTAATATTTTATTTTTTATCTAACTCAGTTATTTGTTGTAAAAAGCAGAGAAGAAAAACTAAAACCTGTATTCCAATTTGTTGCATTTTTTTGTGTGGTAGAAGTATCGGTATCGGTACTCGGTATCGGCGAGTACTCAGATTTAAGTATTGGATCGGTTTTGAAAAAAGTGGTATCGGTACATCCCTAGATAATTTAGATGAAAAAAGAAAATGGTGACAAACCCACAACAGTCTTCATGAGATCTAGACAGAATGTAGACAAATAGTCCTAAACTGACCAAGAACTGCACAACACTGATGCTGCAGACTGAATATGTCAAGTATTTATTTCAATACTTACAGTATTTCTACCATAATCAGTTACAGTAATCAACCAAGTAGACCAACTCAAATTACTGCATGAAGTACAATCACTTTGAATCTGAAGAAAAACTACAGTAAAAGCAACAAGAACACTGTAACTGTTCATCATCTGTTTGGATCAGGACAGAAGGTTTCATCACATCAGGCTGTGTCTTCATGTTGGAAGAATCTCCTCGAATGACAAATCCACGACATCCATCAGTGTCAGTCCATGGTTGATAACATGGTCAAGAAGTGTTGTACGGGTATCTTATATTTTTATAACACACCTGAGTGCTGCGTTCTCTAATTTGCACCTGTGTGTTTCCACGCCTGGTGGATGTGTTTATCCAGTTCTTCGTTAGTGTAGTCGTTAGCAGTCCTGGGCTTTGTAACGACCAGGAAGTGACCTCACAATCCTTATCTGTGTCTAAGGTATGAAAATGTGTGTTGAATTTGACAAATAATGTTTTGCAAAATGTGTGGATATTTTTTATTTTAGTTGGTAAACGATCATAAAAAACTGTAGTGATCTTCAGTAAATATTAGGAGAGAGGACACCAGACATCAAGCAATCCTCATCAGACCCTGATCTCTGATCCCTCCTATCACCCCCCCCCCCCCAACCCCCACCCTTTCTCCTCCTCCAGTATATTTGAAGCAGTCCACTCCCTCATAAAGAATAAGATCCATCGGCTTCCTGTCATCGATCCTATCAGTGGAAATGCCCTCTACATCTTGACTCACAAGAGGATCCTCAAGTTCCTGCAGCTCTTTGTGAGTCCACACTACAACCTGTGGGGGAGGTGGGGCTCACTAGTACAGAGCAAACAGGGATTCAGACCAGAGTAATCAGTCAGGCTGGTGGTTCTACTGTTTCAGTCATCACTTTTGTAGTTTTTTTTTTCTCCTCCTTGAACCGTCACTTTATCGTGGTGGAGGAGTTTGAGTGCCCTAATGATCCTAGGAGCTATGTTGTCTGGGGCACTTGTACCCCTGGTAGGGTCACCCATGGCAAATTGGTCCTAGGTGAGGGGTGAGACAAAGAACGGTTCAAAAGACTCTTCATGCAAGTACAATCATCGAGCCAGTGTACCCGGCCCGGAGGGTTACCGGGGTCCCACCCTGGAGCCAGGCCTGGGGTTGGGGCCCGTGAGCGAGCGCCTGGTGGCCGGGCTTTCGCCCATGGGGCCCAGCCGGGCCCAGCCCGAACTGGATACATGGGCTCATCCACCTGTGGGCCCACCACCTGCAGGAGGAACATGAAGGGTCCGGTGCAATGTGGGTCGGATGGCAGACCAAGGCGGGAGCTTTGGCGGTCCGATCCCCGGACAGGAAAACTGGCTATCGGGACATGGAACGTCACCTCTCTGGCGGGGAAGGAGCTGGAGCTTGTGGAAGAGGCTGAGCGATACCGGCTTGATATAGTCGGGCTCACCTCGACACATAGCGTTGGCTCTGGAACCCGAGTCCTTGAGAGGGGTTGGACACTTTTCTTTGCTGGAGTTACTCCGGGTGAGAGGCGGAGGGCTGGGGTGGGCTTTCTGTTAGCCCCAAGACTCTCTGCCTGTATGTTGGGGTTTACCCCAGTGGACGAAAGGGCAGCTTCCCTGCGCCTTCGGGTTGGGGAACGGGTCCTGTCTGTTGTTTGTGCTTATGCACCAAATAGCAGTTCAGAGTACCCACCCTTTTTGGAGTCTCTGGGACGAGTGCTGGATGGCGCTCCTACTGGGGACTCCATAGTCCTGCTGGGGGACTTCAATGCTCACGTGGGCAATGACAGCGTGACCTGGAGGGGCGTGATTGGGAGGAACGGCCCGCCCAATCTGAATCCGAGTGGTGTTCTGTTTTTGGACTTCTGTGCAAGTCGCAGTTTGGCCATAACAAACACCATGTTCAAACATAAGGATGCCCATCGGTACACCTGGTACCAGGGCAGCCTAGGTTACAGGTCGATGATTGACTTTATAGTTGTATCATCTGACCTGAGACCGTATGTTTTGGACACTCGGCTGAAGAGAGGAGCGGAGCTGTCAACTGATCACCACCTGGTGGTGAGTTGGATCAGATGGCAGGGGAAGATGCTACGCAGACCTGGTAGACCCAAACGTATAGTGAGGGTCTGCTGGGAACGCCTGGCAGAAGAGCCTGTCAAGATGGTCTTCAACTCCCACCTCCGGCAGAGCTTCGACTGCGTCCCGAGAGCAGTGGGGGACATTGAGTCCGAATGGGCCTTGTTCCGCTCTGCGATTGTTGAGGCGGCTGTTGCTAGCTGTGGTCGCAAGGTAGCCGGTGCCAATCGTGGCGGTAACCCCCGTACCCGCTGGTGGACACCAGAGGTTAGGGGAGCCGTCAGGCTGAAGAAGGAGGCCTACAGGGCGTGGCTGGTCTGTGGGTCTCCAGAGGCAGCAGACAGGTACCGGAGGGCCAAGCGGGGTGCAGCAGTGGCAGTTTCCGAGGCAAAATCTCGGGCGTGGGAGGAGTTTGGTGAGACCATGGAGAAAGACTATCGGTCGGCTCCAAAGAGGTTCTGGCAAACCATCCGGCGCCTCAGGGGAGGAAGGCAGCAACTCGCTCACACTGTTTACAGTGGGGACGGGGAGCTGCTGACGTCAACTGGGGCTATAGTCGGGCGGTGGAAGGAATACTTTGAGGAGCTCCTCAATCCCACCGACACGCATTCCTATGAGGAACCAGAGCTGGGAGACCTGGGGACGGACTGTCCAATCTCTGGGGCAGAAGTCGCTGAGGTAGTCAAAAAACTACGCAGTGGCGGAGCCCCGGGGGTGGATGAGATCCGACCTGGGTATCTCAAGGCAATGGATGTTGTAGGACTGTCGTGGTTGACACGTCTCTGCAACATTGCGTGGTCATCGGGGGCAGTTCCTGTTGAGTGGCAGACCGGGGTGGTGGTTCCCATTTTTAAGAAGGGGGACCAGAGGGTGTGTTCCAACTATAGGGGGATCACACTCCTCAGCCTCCCTGGGAAGGTCTACTCCAGGGTACTGGAGAGGAGGGTCCGGTCGATGGTTGAACCTCAGATAGAAGAGGAGCAATGTGGTTTTCGTCCTGGTCGTGGAACTGTGGACCAGCTCTTTACCCTCGCTAGGGTGATGGAGGGGTCATGGGAGTTTGCCCAACCAATCCACATGTGTTTTGTGGATTTGGAGAAGGCTTATGACCGTGTCCCCAGGGACACCCTGTGGGGGGAGCTCCAGGAGTACGGGGTGGATGGTCTTTTGTTAAGGGCCATTCAGTCCCTGTACCAGAGGAGTGTGAGTCTGGTCCTCATAGCCGGCAGTAAGTCGGACCTGTTCCCAGTGAGGGTTGGACTCCTCCAGGGCTGCCCTTTGTCACCGGTCCTGTTCATAACCTTTATGGACAGGATTTCAAGGCACAGCCGTGGTGTGGAGGGTGTTGAGTTTGGTGACAGGAGAATCTCGTCTCTGCTTTTTGCAGATGATGTGGTCCTCCTAGCTTCATCAGGCTCTGACCTTCAGCTCTTGCTGGGGAGGTTCGCAGCCGAGTGTGAAGCAGCTGGGATGAGGATCAGCACCTCCAAGTCTGAGGCCATGGTTCTCGATCGGAAAAGGGTGGATTGCCAACTCCAGGTCGGGAGAGAGATCCTGCCTCAAGTGGAGGAGTTCAAGTATCTCGGGGTCTTGTTCACGAGTGAGGGAAGGAGGGAGCGGGAGATCGACAGGCGGATTGGGGCAGCGTCTGCAGTGGTGGACGCTGAACCGGTCTGTTGTGGTGAAGAGGGAGCTGAGCCGGAAAGCAAGGCTCTCGATTTACCGGTCGATCTACCTCCCAATCCTCACCTGGTCATGAGCTTTGGGTAATGACCGAAAGAATGAGATCGCGGATACAAGCGGCCGAAATGAGTTTTCTCCGCAGGGTGGCCGGGCTCAGCCTTAGGGATAGGGTGAGGAGCTCGAACATCCGGGAGAGACTCGGAGTAGAACCGCTGCTCCTCCATGTCGAAAGGAGCCAGCTGAGGTGGTTCGGGCATCTTGTTAGGATGCCCCCTGGACGCCTCCCCAGGGAGGTGTTTCAGGCATGTCCTGCCGGCAGGAGGCCCCCGGGTCGACCCAGGACACGCTGGAGAAAATATATCTCTGGTTTGGCCCTGGAGCGCCTTGGGATCCTGCCGGAGGAGCTGGTAGAAGTGGCTGGGGAGAAGACTGTCTGGAGCTCCGTAATTGGGATGCTGCCCCCGCGACCCGGACCCGGATAAGCGGAAGAAGACGAGACGAGACTTTTGTAGTTTTAAACATTTTCAACACATTTTCAAATCCTGCTATAAAAATTTAACCCAATGAGTTTGTTCACAATACACAAAATATCTGCCCCCTACCTGGAGTTCACGGTCATTGTACCTGATGTGTGTGTGTGTGTGTGTGTGTGAGGTATGTGAGATGCCAATGCCAGCCTTCATGAAGCAGACTCTGGAGGACCTGGGGGTGGGAACATTCTCCAACATCGCCTACATCCACCCTGACACACCTCTCATCACAGCGCTGTCTGTCTTCACACATCGCCGCGTCTCTGCCCTGCCCGTCGTGGACCACAGTGGTAAGCGCTGCCCCACTGTGTTACTCGTGTGTGTGTGTGTGTGTGCACGTGCTCTGACCTGCTGTTCCTCTGACTGTCTGCAGGGAAGGTGGTGGACATCTACTCCAAGTTTGATGTTATTGTGAGTGCTGTCAGTTCCATAGACTGGATCAGAAGTTTGTAGACCCTGACTGTAGTGTCTGTACAGAACTTGGCAGCTGAGAAGACCTACAACAACCTGGATGTGACGGTCACTCAGGCTCTCAGACACAGGTCTCAGTACTTCGAGGGAGTCATGAAGTGCAACAAGCTGGAGACACTGGAGACCATCGTGGACCGCATCGTGAAGGCAGAGGTAACGCCATCAGCTGATGGGTCATCTGATGCTGACACCTGACGGGAAGTGGGTCGGGACTCAGCTCCAGTCAGCAGCTGTTACAGCAGAATGGAGACCAGCTGATTACTGTTCAAAGTATTTAGAGCTTTTATTTTGGTAGGGAGAATGTACAGTTTGTATTAATGTGTGTGTGTATTGTTTAGGTTCACAGGCTGGTGGTTGTTGATGAAGGATCTCATATCGTTGGCATCGTGTCTCTGTCTGACATCCTGCAGGCGCTGGTTCTGACCCCTGCAGGTACGCTCACCTTTAGAACTTTGACCTTTAAAGGGCCCCAACACAAATTTAGAGCTTCACCCGCTGAGGGCTACTGGGGTTTTTAAAGGATCACGGCTGGGTGATGTGAAGAAATATTTCAAAATGTCTATTGTTAAATATAAAGCTCTATTGTTTACGTTACAGATAGGAGTTTTATGGCAGCATTTTACGTCAAAACGCACTTTACGGCATGCCCCTGCACACAGCAAAACATAAACAAACATGGAGGCAGACGGTGGCGGACACGGACACAACAGGATTCCTCAGAGGAGCCACCTAACTTTTCCTACACTTTCTCTTTGTCCTCTGACTTCATTCTGTGTCACTAATTCATCTGCTCCTGATGAAATCTGTGTGTTGAATGTGATTCCTGAGTTAGTTTGTTATAGGCAGACAGACTTGGTTGAATCTGATATTGACACGATTTCTGATGATTGTGCTCACATCTTGATTGACATCAGAGGGTTGGAGGTGACAGCTGAGTGTGGATGTCAGCATAAAGCTGTTAAAACTGTGAAGATAAGATCTTCTTTTCATTTAGTTTTACTTTTTAACTTTTATAGTTCATTAAAGCTGCACTCAGCAGGTTGGTAAACAAGCTAGGTATCACTAGTTTACAGAAACACGTCTCAGAGCTCTCACCCCTCCCGTCGGGTAAAATCCGTAGACCAGCCTTCCCGCGGACATGGAACAGGTTTTTCCTCTTTTTACCTCCAAACGCTTTTAGTTTCCTGCTAGCTGAAAATATGTTTTTCTTTTTGGGTATTTTTTCCTAAAATTGAAGCGCTAACAGCCGGCTGTTTCTGTCCTCCTCCCACTTTCGGGATGTTCTGCTGCAAAATGTGCCCGGGTGGATTAATGGAGGATCCAAGCAGTGTGGAAATGCGGCAGACAGACAGCCGGATTGTCCAATCCTATCGTTAGGTCCAAACGATAGGATTGGCTGAAGTTTTTAGAGAACTGCAGGACAACTACTTTGTTGATTTCTTTCTGGGGTTTTTTTAATCTCCACAATATATTCATAGCTATATTATGTTAGAACGTTGTTAAGAGGCATTAAAAAACATTAAAAACTACATTGTTTACCAAATCAACGAGTGCAGCTTTAAGGTATGGGTACATGTGTTTGAGGAATGGTAACAAAAGCTTCAAATTGTGTTATTTTAGTCCAAGCATGAGTCTATAGTGTTCAAGCACCGGGTAAAAACTTTAATATTAACTGATGGAACAGCAACACCTGAATGTTGGAGCGATTGTGGCTCAGGGGAAGAGAGGTTGTCCACTGATCAGGAGGTCAGGGTTCAATCTTGGGCACAGGCTATGCGTCGAAGTGCCTTTGTGGAAAATGAAGCCCCAACTCCTGGATGCTGCTCCTCAGGGACGCAAAGACCAAATTCCACTACATTGTACTGAGGTATATATGTTGTATTTTGGTATATATGATGTACTGTGGTATATCTGTATGTGGCCACAATGACTTCTCCCTTTACCATTGTTCAATCAGTCGCTGGTGTGAACAAGAATTACTTTCATATCATAACAGTTTCCCAGCATGCCCACTAAAAGTCTCCAACAGACTGATACCTAGAGACACGTCAGACAGAGACTTGGAGTAGAGGAAAAGTGGGGCACTAAGATTTAGAGGCTCTTTGGACATAAACACCCTGATCTAAACCTGGTTCCAACTAATCAACCTGAGACCTCACCAGTAGCTATTCTGATCCATCTGTCTGCAGGTCTGGGGAGGAAGGAGTCCATCCCATTTCAGTCTGGGCCAGTGGACTCAGCTAAGCCAGAGACGGCAGGTCCAACTGGGCCTGATGAAGACCGGGAAGAGAGACCAGAGCCCGAGACTGAATGTAGACCTGATCAGGACCAGAAGCCGGAAGAAAACACAAACAGGGAGGAGGACGCTGTTGAAAGCCGCCTGCAGGGGTACACGGAGGGACAGATACAAAGTGAGGCAGAGGGGGAGACAGCAGAGGGGGAGACAGCAGAGGGGGAGACAGCAGAGGGGGAGACAGCAGAGGGGGAGACAGCAGAGGGGGAGACAGCAGAGGGGGAGACAGCAGAGGGGGAGACTGTAGAGGGGGAGACGGCAGAAGGAGAGACTGTAGAGGGTGAGACGGCAGAAGGAGAGACTGCAGAGGGTGAGACGGCAGAAGGAGAGACTGTAGAGGGTGAGACGGCAGAAGGAGAGACTGCAGAGGGTGAGACGGCAGAAGGAGAGACTGTAGAGGGTGAGACGGCAGAAGGAGAGACTGCAGAGGGTGAGACGGCAGAAGGAGAGACTGCAGAGGGTGAGACGGCAGAAGGAGAGACTGCAGAGGGTGAGACAGCAGAAGGAGAGACTGCAGAGGGTGAGACAGCAGAAGGAGAGACTGTTGAGGGTGAGACGGCAGAAGGAGAGACAGCAGAAGGAGAGACAGCAGAAAGAGAGACTGTAGAGGGTGAGACAGCAGAAGGAGAGACTGTAGAGGGTGAGACAGCAGAAGGAGAGACTGTTGAGGGTGAGACGGCAGAAGGAGAGACAGCAGAAGGAGAGACGGCAGAAGGAGAGACTGTAGAGGGTGAGACAGCAGAAGGAGAGACTGTAGAGGGTGAGACAGCAGAAGGAGAGACTGTAGAGGGTGAGACAGCAGAAGGAGAGACAGCAGAAGGAGAGACTGTAGAGGGTGAGACAGCAGAGGGTGAGACAGCAGAAGGAGAGACAGCAGAAAGAGAGACTGTAGAGGGTGAGACAGCAGAAGGAGAGACTGTAGAGGGTGAGACAGCAGAGAGAGAGAGACTGTAGAGGGTGAGACAGCAGAAGGAGAGACTGTAGAGGGTGAGACAGCAGAAGGAGAGACTGTAGAGGGTGAGACAGCAGAAGGAGAGA
>SSNR01000123.1:269487-285864 GCA_006937965.1 Callopanchax toddi | reverse complement strand
GTCACAGGAACTAAAGGTCCCTAAAGGAACTGTCACAGGAACTAAAGGTCCCTAAAGGAACCGTCACAGGAACTAAAGGTCCCTAAAGGAACTGTCACAGGAACTAAAGGTCCCTAAAGGAACCGTCACAGGAACTAAAGGTCCCTAAAGGAACCGTCACAGGAACTAAAGGTCCCTTAAGTAACTGTCACAGGAACTAAAGGTCCCTAAAGTAACCGTCACAGGAACTAAAGGTCCCTAAAGGAACCGTCACAGGAACTAAAGGTCCCTAAAGGAACCGTCACAGGAACTAAAGGTCCCTAAAGGAACCACAGCAGTGCTGTGCTTTGAGGACGTAGCCTTTCTGAAGGCTAGACCATCCATTTCACAGCAGCTTACTTCTGGTTTCCGTGGTGGAAGAAGGACCCAGCCTACCTTGACTGGGTAGACTGGATCCTCTGAAGGATGCAGCTCCTGACTTTGGACACAGGCTGCATCGAGCTCTGATGTGTGCGTCAGAGTGATCGGTGTACCAGATAATCATGCGCTGACAAATGTTCCCTTTTGCTTCAAATGCAAGCTGTGTTATTTATTTATTTATTTATTACTTTAGATTTATTTCAGTCAAAACAAAATGAGTAAAAAATAAACAAAAAATACACATAAAACAAATGTGAATGAAAAGGAGCGGATTGAAGTACACATCTTATCATTTCTGCCCCTTTTAACAAAAAGAAAGAATCAGTACATTCCTAATTTCATTTATAGATTTGATCATGAACATTTGTTTCATTGCCATTTCTTTTATTTCCCTGTTGAGGTTGTTCCACACTTTTACACCGTTTACAGAAACACTCCATTCCTTCGTTTTGGTTCTGAATCTGTTCATCGGTTCCTTTCAACTAATTCTCTTTTTGAACATCTTCTGAATGTTTATGGCAAAGTACTCACACTAGCATTGCACATTGTCTGCAATATTTTCCAATCTACTAAATCATGAAATTTCAGCATTTTATATTTGATGACAATAGGTTCGCTGATCTCTATAGTGACTGTTATTAATGATTCTCAAAGCTCTTTTTTGTAGAATACACAAAGGTTGTGTATAGATTTTACATGCTGTTCCCCAGATTTCTATACAATAAGTTTCGTATCAGTGAGTTGTACAATGGTAACAAACCAGATCTAGTCAGTAAAACTTGACTCTATGTAATACTGACCTTTTATATAACAGATGTGTGACTTCAAGATCAGATCTTCATCAAAAAGGACTCCTAGAAATTTGGTTTAGAAATGGTTAATGATGCATCATTGTTTTGTTATTAAATAATAGAAAATGTGTTTTATTAAGATCCAGTTTGTTCCTGTCAAACCAGTTTTTAACTTTTATAAGTTCATTATTTATCACTTGATCTACTTCATTAGTATCTGATCCTCAATAAAACAATGTAGCAATCAGCAAATAATGTTTTTAATCATTATGAACAGTTTTGGTCCAAAGACCGACCCTTGTGGCACTCCATTGTTATCACACAGTTCTGATTTAGCATCATTTATCTGAACAAACTGTTTTTATTTTCTAAAGAACTTTTACCCACTGATGAGCCACTCCTCTTATTCTATACTGCTGTAGTTTGTAAAGTAACCTTGAATGATCAATAACATCAAATGCTTTATTTAAGCCAATAAAATCCTGATGAAGTAGTTTCTATTGTCTATTGCTGTTGAATGTTTGGTCCTAAATCCATACAGTTCATTATTTAAAATATTTTTTCTATGAATTTTTCCAACCTTTAAACAAAGACTGTTTCTATTGTTTAGTTAAACAGTGACACTGGTCTGGAGTTAAAGACTTTCCCATATATATAATATATATATATATAAAGTAATGAATAAGTACGTTGACTTGATAATTGTTTAATCTGCATCATCTGGTCTTTCCCCTCAGAAGAAGTGATTTCATGATTTTAATGCGTTCTTCACTATAACTCCAGTCTCATATTGATATTAATGTTAATCAGTTTTAACCTTGATCATTTAAGTCTTAAAACCAGGATGAGTTGAAATGCATCATTTTAGATCTTAAATAAACCAAGAGAATCCACCGGATGAGTTTCATGAGATTGTTATTAACAGTAATGTTATGAGTTCTTATTAACAGTCATGTATATATTAATATCACTATATTAATGACAGTTATAGTGAATTTAACTCATAAGTTAAAATCTTTTCCTACAGAATCCTCTGGAGCTTGTTAACACCTCTCCTCTTTCTCTGACATGTGATTGGCTGATCTCAAGCCTTAAAAATAAATCACCCAAAAGATTCTGGAGTTTCTGCAAAAATGCTAAACTGAACCTGTCTGAGGTCAAGACGGACCTGTCGACAGATCAATCCAGAATGTGTTAGCTTGCTAAACTTCATCGGACATTAAAACCATCCTTTATGCCTCCTGCTGGAATGAGCTGCTGCCTTCAGGAATCACCTCACACCGACTCGCCGCCTTCAATGACCTCTGACCGCCTCGAAGTGCCCCCCCCAAATCTGAGATTCACTAAGGAGTCAACTGGACTTCACTGGAGGTCGGATCTCTAAGGAGTCCCATCAGGTTCAGTACGCTCACCAGACTGAGGTCAGACGGTTTGAACAAACTGAACTAATTTAACATTTAATTCAGATCTAATAAATTCAAACAGATTATTTTATAATCCAGACTTCACTCTGAGACGATTAATTAAACTCTGAATAACATCCTTCATCATGTTTATTAACGTTTAGTTACATCTGCTTCATCTATCATGTCTCCATTTGGTATCATTTTTAGTAGAAATATAGTATAAATATAACTTTATAAACTCTATCAGATTATTAATGAGTATTGATTCAGTTTACTGTAAAGAACCTATTGTTGTAGAATATTAATGATCTAGTTTATGCTTCATCATAAGTTGGATAAGTTTAATATTTTATTGACTTTATTATTAAATGTAACACTTCATAACGTTACAGATATACACGTGTGTGTGTGTGTGTGATGTACTATATGCTCTAGTGGCTTGTGAGGCCATCTCGATCATTTTTTTCTCCATCTCTGGTTTTTAACAGGTTACAGATAGAAACACACACGTGGCTCAAGATGTAAAATATTTTATTTTCTGTAAATGATTCTAAATCAGATTCACCATATTTCCCCCCAAAAAACAAACCATGACGACTTTGTTTACATCCAATAATAGAAAAACAAAACAAGGCTTCATGTCATCTAACTGTACACAACAGCAAGCCTGAATAAAACTCATATGTACACGGCAGCAGGACTTGGAGGATGCTGAAAACAGGAAATCAATGAGCCTGCAGAAAAAAAAAACTCAGGGTGAAAAACACACTGGACAGCCACAGTGACGCCTGTCCAATCAGAGCACAGCACACAGAGGAGCTGAGGATGAGGAGGAGGCTCTCGTGGAGTGATCTCTAAACTTTTAATATATAGTACACGTATTTACTCTGGACCTTGAATGCACTGCAGGTTTAGAAAATAGCTTCATTCAGTAATAAATACAAAAAGGAAAAAAATCTCTTATTTTACAGGAAATTATTAAACAGGGAGGGGGAGGAGCAACTGGTGGAATCAAGTATGTTTGTGTGTTTTTGTCATTTTGTGTTTTAGTGCAAGTTAAAGGATGAAACATTCGGTTATTTCAGTGACGTTAACACATTTACACCTAATTTACACAGAGGACCAGCCTCTTCTGTAGCCCCGCCCCCAACCTGTCAATCAGCACTGCTGTGCCCCACCCACGCATATATAACCCCACCCCCTCATCTGTCAATCAATCCCTTATCATTATTAACATCTCTCTGATCTAACTGATCAGTTGAATCAATGTTACCATAATGGTGATGATGTAATTTTAGCTCCGCCCACAGAGAACAGCAGTAAACATTTAGCTTCAGCACAGAGAGAGAGGCGTGCAGGTGTAATCAGTTCATCCATTTGCGGCAGTTCACTGCTCCACAGTGACAGGGGATCTTGTGCTGATCGTCCTCCAGGTCGAACTTGTAGTCGTAGCACAACTGTGGGTCAGAGCCAACACGATGAGCGCCATCACAGAGACAGACATTCATTTATCGTTTGTCTGACGTATTGATCGTACCTCCTCTCCTCTCTGGATGCGTCTGCAGGCACTAATGATGATCTTGTTCTCCCTATCCACAGTCACCACCTCAGTGATGCAGTTTGGAGCACATGAGTGGTTAATGTACCTGTCAATCAACACACAGACATGCCCCGTTCACAGGTGAACACACTGACCAGGTGTCTCACAGCTCAGTTTGGAGAAGAAGAACAGTTGCTCTCACCTGGCTGGTCCTCCGGTGATGGTGGCGTCTATCACGTAGTCGTTGTCGATCCGAAACATGTACACGCCTCGGTTCTGCAAACACAACATGTTTCTGTGCAGAGCTTCACCAGAAAACAGAGATCTGTTCTAGCCTGGATCTGTGACCTCCCACCAACAGAACCAGAGTTTGGGGTTACTGAGCATCAGGCACCTTCTCCCCACTTCTTGATATTCTCTACACCGGGGAACTCGATAGGCGGGCCCGCATGTTTCTGGCCCTCCGCCCTTTTTATTTATTTTTTAGCATGAGTGCGTGTACTCCATACCAGGGCATCCTAGGTCACAGGTCAATTATAGACTTTCCCGTAGTTTTTTTGACTACCTCAGCGACTTCTGCCCAGAGATTGGACAGTCCGTCCCCAGGTCTCTCAGCTCTGGTTCCTCCTCTGAATGCATGTCGGTGGGATTGAGGAGCTCCTCAAAGTATTCCTTCCACTGTCCGACTATAGCCTCAGTTGACGTCAGCAGCTCCCCGTCCCCACTGTAAACAGTGTGAGGGAGTTGCTCCCTTCTTCTCCTGAGGCGCCGGACGAGTTGTCAAAACCTCTTTGGAGCCGATTGAGTCTTTTTCCATGGCCTCCTCCCACGCCTGAGATTTTGCCTCAGAAACCGTCACCGCTGCACTCCGCTTGGCCCTCCGGTACCTGTCTGCTGCCTCTGGAGACCCACAGACCAGCCACGCCCTGTAGGCCTCCTTCTTCAGCCTGACGGCTCCCCTAACCTCTGGTGTCCACCAGCGGGTACGGGGGTTACTGCCAAGACTGGCACCGGCCACCTTGCGCCCACAGCTAGCAACAGTCACCTCAACAACCGCAGAGCGGAACAAGGCCCATTCGGACTCAATGTCCCCCTACCCTACTCTCAGGACGAGGTCAAAGCTCTGCCAGAGGTTGGGAGTTAAAAGACCATCTTGACCTTCTTCTGCCAGGCGTTCCCAGCAGACCCTCACTATACGTTTGGGTCTACCAGGTCTGCGCGGCATCTTCCCCTGCCACCTGATCTAACTCACCACCAGGTGGTGATCAGCTGACAGCTCCGCTCCTCTCTTCACCTGAGTGTCCAAAACATACGGTCTCAGGTCAGATGATACAACTATAAAGTCAATCATTGACCTGTAACCTAGGCTGCCCTGGTACCAGGTGTACCGATGGGCATCCTTATGTTCGAACATGGTGTTTGTTATGGCCAAACTGCGACTTGCACATAAGTCCAAAAACAGAACACCACTCGAGTTCAGATTGGGCGGACCGTTCCTCCCAATCACGCCCCTCCAGGTCACGCTGTCATTGCCCATGTGAGCATTGAAGTCTCCCAGCAGGACAATGGAGTCCCCAGTCGGAGCGCTATCCAGCACTCGTCCCAGGGACTCCAAAAAGGGTGGGTACTCTGGACTGCTATTTGATGCATAAGCACAAACCGACCTGAAGGCGTTGGGAAGCTACCTTCTCGTCCTCCGGGGTAAACCCCAACATACAGGCAGTGAGTCTTGGGGCTAACAAAAAGCCCACCCCAGCCCTCCGCCCCTCACCTGGATCAACTCCAGCAAAGAAGAGTGTCCAACCCCTCTCCAGGACTCGGGTTCCAGAGCCCGACTATATCTAGTCGGTACCGCTCAACCTCTTTCATAAGCTCCAGCTCCTTCCCCACCAGAGAGCTGACGTTCCATGTCCCAATAGCCAGTTTTCTTGTCCGGGGATTGGACTGCCAAAGCTCCCACTTCGGTCTGCCACTCAATTCACAATGCACCAGACCATTCATTATCCTCCTGCAAGTGGCGGGTCCACAGTTGGATGAGCCCATGTACCAGGCGCTCACCCACGGGCCCCAACCCCAGGCCTGGCTCCAGGGTGGGACCCCGGTAACCCCCCAGGCTGGGTACTCAAACTCTTTGATGTAGTATCCCTGAAACTCTTTGTCTCACCCTTCACCTAGGACCAATTTGCCATGGGTGACCCTACCAGGGGCACAAAGCGCCCCAGACAACATAGCTCCTAGGATTGTTAGGGCACTCAAACGTCTCCACCACAATAAGGTGACGGTTCAAGGAGGAAGAGGAGTTTAAGTATCTCGGGGTCTTGTTCACGAGTGAGGGAAGGAGGGAGCGGGAGATCAACAGGTGGATTGGGGCAGCGTCTGCAGTGAGGCGGACGATGAATTGATCAGTCGTGGTGAAGAAGGAGCTGAACCAGAAAGCAAGGCTCTCGATTTACCTGTCGACCTACCTCCCAATCCTCACCTATGGTCATAAGCTTTGGGTAGTGATGAATAATACGTGCAGCCCAGCAAACCGGGGTGCTGTGTGTAGACCAGAGTCTAGGTGAGTCTGGGTCGACCGGCACAAGCCCCTCGCTCCAGGATGTACGCTAGCAGTCTGTGCTCCCTCCATCTGGACAGATTTCCCCGCCAAGCCGCTCATGTCCACAGCACCTGCTCTGGGTCTGGAAGTTGACCAGGCCATTGGGCATCTTCCCAGTGGGCCTGTATGGTAACTTTGCGCCGGTCATGATTCAAGCTGCACTTTCTGTTTTTGTAATTGAATGATTTGATGAACACACCGATTTCTAAGGACTCTTAGTTTTGATGTTGTGTGTTTTTCCTCCTGTGTCTCTCAGGTGAGTGTCAGGTATGTTACCTGGGACTCGTACAGCCTCTCTTTGCGATTGGCCACTTCACTCCTGATGATAGTTCCGATGTACTCAATGACCATGGTGCACTTCTCAATGTCTCTGGCAGCATACAGACCCAGACCCTGAATAAGCACACACACACACACACACACACAGGGTCAGCTAGTCTGTCTGTGAGCGGTGGTCACCTGACCTCCCTGGGTGGCGGCCTCACCTGGATGCGTGACCTGGCCAGGTACACATTGCTCTTCCACTCAGCCTTCATGCGACGGTACTGTGCTGATTTGGAGTGGCGGCCCTGATGGGTGCCAGCCACCGACTCTCCTGGAGATAGAGATAAGACCCCGGGAACAAGACCCACAATAGCACCGACAGAACCCTGACACCTGGGGGCGACACTGGTCAGCAGGAAGGTCCTGAAAGAGACCACAACCACTAACATCATCAAACAGAACCACTCAGCTGGGTCTGTGCTAACTTTTCTTGACCTAATAATGTGCCTGTTCAGCCTCCAAAACCTCTGATGTTGAGGACACCTGAAACCAGCTGGTGTTTCTAATGTAATCAGAGCCACTGGACGTCCGTTGAAAAGCTCCCTGACAGGATGAACAAGTGGTGGGAATTCAGAACCAGATCTGACTTAGAACTGGTTCCAACAAACCAATTCCATTGGAATTGTACACCTCCAACTTTATCAGTTCTTCCTAACAAATATCTTGTTTCTGGTTTTCCCAAAATTTTGCATCACGGTATAACTACTTTTTTGCCATTTAACAAACTCAAGAATTGATAAGGAAATTGTTAAAGGAGTGGTTAACTCAAAAACCTTTTCAGGTTTTCGTGGATTATAATGTTTCCCCCTGAGCCTGTCATGTAGGCCGAAAAGGAAAACTGCCTGTTCCCTGGTTATTTTTATTTTTTCTTACTATTCTTGATTTACAGCTTGGTTCAGAATGCAAATTCACATTAGGAGGTCACATTGCGAATATCTGAATATCAGCTTTCAGCTCGGTTTGGCTGAACAGCAGAACGTTCTGAGCTTTTAGGAGAAAATGTAAATTCACATGTAGGCATTACCCTTCTGAATCATTCATTGACAAACGCTGAGGAAGTGGTTCTTCTAATTCTTCCTTCGACCTTAACTTAGTAAACTAGACCGACAGTTTATCCACGGGTCTGGTTGCCAGGTTATTTTGCCATTGCATTCAGGATCAATCAGCCAATCAGAAGCGAGGGCTGTGCATATCATTAATACTAATGAGAATCCTGCTGTATCAAGCACAGGTCTGAAACAGCAAACGTCTGGACCTTATAATAGAAGCATCATAGCTTTTTTCTTCATAACAATTACACATTTATTTACACTAGAGAACACTGCAAAACTATAAACAACTAGTTATCCACACCTTTAAGGAACTGGACTGAAAGGCAGAATCAATAATGAAACTGATAAAAACGGTGTGCATGTATTAGTGTGTGTGTGTTAATGGGTGTGTGTGTGTGTGTGTTAATGGGTGTGTGTCAGCGTGTGTGTATGTTATTGTGTGTGTATGTTATTGTGTGTGTGTTTGTGTGTGTGTTAATGGGTGTGTGTCAGCGTGTGTGTATGTTATTGTGTGTGTGTGTGTGTGTGTGTTAGAGTGTGTGTATGTTATTGTGTGTTTGTGTGTGTGTGTGTGTGTGTGTTAGAGTGTGTGTATGTTATTGTGTGTGTGTTTGACCATCTGGTTTGACTGTGTTCAGAAACTTTACACTCAAACAAACCCAAATGGATCCCAGGTTACCATGGTAACAAGTGACCTCAGGAACGGTGAATGATGTCATTACCTCTTGGCCTGGCAGGCTTTGGGTTCGGAGCGAGCTGAGCCTGAGGGGTTGAAGGCCAGAGGCCACTCCATCAGTGGGTTCCTGCCGTAGCGGAAGGTGTAGCGCTCACAGGCCTCCACGCCGGGCAGCTGGAGACAGACAAAGAGCAGCAGGGGTAGTGGACGGTGTCACTGACCACAGTGTGTGTGTGTGTGTGAGTGAGTGAGTGTAACGTACAGACTCGATGATTCGGGTCACTGCGGACGAGGTTAGACCAAACAGATCTTCTCCTTTCAGGTAAACAGGGAACAGTTTCAGAGTCCCACTGGAGTTTCTCATCTGGGCTACTGGTTTCAGGATCTGATCCCACACAGCTGCTCACACACCATAACACAAACACACACCTGTCAGAGCTGTTTAACATTGCCACATCTGCTCACAGGTCACAGGATGTCTACCTTTGGGCGTGGCTCCGGTCAGGATGACGTCCTCGTGTCCTTTCTCCACGACTTTGACCTTGAAGAGCGGCCGCTCGTCCTCCTCCTCAATGTAGCACATGTACTTACAGCGTCTGCAGGAGAAGGAAGTTATTTCCTGATCCATGGATCCAGATGACCAAATCAGATGTCTAACATTTGACTGGCTCTTCTCCTCACATTAAAGGGATATCCCAAAGTGATTTTTTGTCTATTGCCATATTCCTCATTTACTCCTTTAGCATTAGCTTAGCGTAAAACACTGTAAGTGAATGGTAACAACTAGCATTGTGAGAAAAAAGTCCTTAAAACTCACTCAGTAGTGATACTAGTGATACTAATTCTGCCTAGTGACCTCAGTAAACATATCGACTAAGTACAAATAAAAAGTAACACGAAGGAAGTACAGGTACTATTTTAGACTTGGGACTACTTTATGACAAAGAACAGCTGTAAGCCTCCGCTGAACGCCACAAGGACATGACGCAGCGTCTCCAAGGAGACCTACTTCCATAAACATGTAGCCGAATGTTGTTTTCAAACCTCACAGACGATGAAAACTAACACAAAGTCAGGAGCTGATGAGTGAATTTAAACCTTAAATAGCGACATGTTTTTGTTATAGTTGTAGCCGATTGTTATAGAAACACTGATACTGTTGATTAACACGTTAGTTTATGTAGTTTAGCCGTTTTGAGGAGGTTTTTATTATTTTTCCTTTTATACACCATGGCGCTCTATGGGAGTTTTGTGTGACTGGGTTTGCTGGGACCATCAGTGGATGTGACTTTATTTTGTTGTTAATTCCCTTCAGTAGTGGAGCTGATTGTCATGACTTGCTTGGTTAGTGGTTGTTGTCTGAATTGTAACATTAATGATCTGACTGTTAAGAGTTGTATTGATGTGTTTGTGGTGTCAGTAGAAAGCTGGTTGTGAATATTAAGTTGTGTTTTTGACCTTGTGTAGGTCAGGTTGGTTTTCCTTGAAACTCTTACAACTTCTGTTGTGACCACATTGTGATTGTGTTTTATTTGTATTTGTATCTGATTATATTGATATTATTCTAAGGTCTCCTCATGAAGACTTTATGATTTCTTTACTGCTTGATGTGTAGAATTAGACCTAACAGCTCCACATTGTTAGAGAACTGGTGGGAGGGATTTTTACCAGCAGATTTACCAGTCAGATGAAAATATTTTGCTTAATTCCCTGCCCTGGTGGTGGTGATATGTGATTATTTGTGCATCTGAAAACTGACTTGCAAAAATGCGCCCCACCCAAAAACAACTTTCACCAGCCACCAACTGGTGCTTTACAAACTGGGATTTGGATGTATGTGTAATAGGGTTAATTTAATGTTTTTTTACAGAACCAGTGACCATGGCTGGAGGGTTCACAAATTTTCAAGCAGCACCGTATACCTGACCCTAGACTTGAGGCCAGGATGTGGTCCTGGTTTTACATGTAAAGACAAAACCTGTTACCTGTTGTATTGGCGCATGCTCCAGTAGAAGCGGTTAGCGTGGTAACCAATGGGGAAGATGGAGGTCTGGTTGTGGAAGGAGCTCATCTGATGTGGGAGGAGCCTGCCGATAGAGCGAAACAGCAGGCTGCCGACCCGGAATGTGTGCTGCCGCTCGCCGCGCTGCACCACGGCGGCAATTTGCCGCGCCTCGTCCCGCTGCACGAAGACTCGCCGGAACACAGCAAAGCAGTGAAGCTCTGAATCATACGGGTCAGCAGGCAACAAGGAAACCAGGTCCGAGTTTGGAGCAGGCACGGAGGATGGGGAGCAGCTAGAAGACCTGTCCCCGCTGAGGGGGAGAATCCTGGGCTTGTGTAGGTGACAGAGCATGGTCTTGTCCTGGAGGAGGAAGAGAGTTTTAACAGTCTCCTTGCACAGAGGGAAGTGTGTATCTGTGTAAAATAACCTCCATCAGTGTATATTAGTTGTTGTATAGTTGGAAATAATAATAATAATAAAAAAATTTAGAATGTATATATGTTCTGAAAATGTGTCAGTTTTGCTTAATAATGTGTGCCTAAATACAATCTGGATTATTTAGAAAGCATTTCCACCAGCAAAGTGTCAATAAACAGTGAGTTTCTTCCAAAAATACTAGTATAGGATTTCTCCTAAGGGGCGCTAACTGGAGCACCCCTAACTTGCAGCTAAACAACCAATGATCTGTGGTTGTTAGGCAGAACTGGGGGATTTTTGTCCAATCAGTGCAGCTGAGTCTAATGTATTTGGGGCGCTACAGGACAGAGCCTCAGACCAGAAGCCTTGGACGAGCCATGGGTTTTGCTCATTCCTAACTTCTTTGTCAGAGAGGAGCCTTGGAGGAGGAGGTAAACACAGCTAGCTTTTTAGCTATTCAAGCTGATGAAACTACTGATATTTCCACACATTGTCAGCTAGTCATGGTGCTAAGATACATCCACGGACACAACAACATACAGGAGTGGTTTTTTGAGTTCATTAAGTTACCCAACGTCACGCCATTCTTCTGGAGGGACAAGAAAAAAAGCGGATCGCCCAGACCTACTAGACACAAGCTACTGTTAACATAGCAACTCCTACGTCCCACAGACAGCTTTCAGCTTGGATGGAACCGCAGAACGTTCTGAGATTTTATGAGAATATGTAAGTTCACACGTAGGTATTACCATTCTGAATCATTCATTGACAAACCCCGAGGAAGCGGTTCTTGTAATTTTTCCTTCGCCCTTAACTTTGTAAACTACACTAGGGATCAGACGAATCTATCGACCATCAGCGATTGGCTGAGCCCATCGTCGCCCGTTTCTCAAGAACAATTTATTCGTCCCCCTATAAATTAATTTCTTAATTATTAACAATGTTTGGTTGAAGTCAAAGGACGCAGCCCATGTAAAAATGATAAATAACGCTCTTTTAAAATGTTACACACAAAGTCCCGGCTGCAAGCAGAGTTTGTTTCCTCCTCCTGCCTCCGAGAGCAGCCAGCTGTGATTTATTTCCTCACCCCGTGGCAGACAGACAGAACGGCAGCAGCTTGTGTTCAGAAAATAAATGTATCTCAATAATAACCGCGGTGGTGGGGAGGGAAACGATCAGAGACTGGCTTTTTTTCCCCCAGTTAAACTGTGTTTACGGGTCGGCTACCAGTGCTAGGAATATTTAGCGACTCACTACAACTCGTCAAGTCGTAACACCAGTCCAGTGTTCATCGTCTTCAGCTAAGTATGAAACAAACAACAAATACAAAATGAAACTAAAACTGAAATACAAATAAAAAAACCTTCAGTGAATGTTGCTTCCATAAATAAATAATAAATAAATAATAAATAAATAAAACTCTGCCGCAGTTTGAAGTCTTTTTGAGCGATTTGGTGATGGAGCAGCAGCTTAGTGTGTGCTAGCTTAGTTAGCACACTCAGCAGGAGAGTAAACACTAGATGTTGGAGCTCTTTGCTGTCACTATACGTCTGTTTAAAGCAAAAGTAACCCCAAATAGGTGACTATTTCCCCTATTTTGAGCTTCCTCCCCTTTTCTATTCGCATGTTAAATGCTAAATCACAGTCCAAGTGACTGTGGATTGGACTATAATGAGAGTATTTTAGTACCTGATAACTCATTTTAATTAATTGTATGGGTGTGTGTGGGTTTTCTTGTTTGTTTTTATATTTTTACATTGGGCTGTGCTGGCACTTTCCTCTGTATATGAAGTTCCCAACGGATAAATAAAGTGAATTTTGATTTTTTGAGACTTTTGAGTTCTAATTTGGTAAATCCATCCGTGTGTGTTTACATTGCTCCACCAGCAAATATGTCAACACGTCACCTGCACAAATAAATCGTCCATCGTCGATTTTTGGACTGACGATGGACGACTGGGGAAAGTTACACATCGCCCAACCCTAAACTACACTGCCATTTTATCCACTGGCTGACCTGGTTATTTTACCGTCGCATTCAGGATCGAATACCTAGAGCCAATCAGAAGCAAGGGTTGTGCATATCATTAATAATAACAAGGAAACCTGTTGTTTCAAGCAGACCTATGAATCAGCAAACTTTTGCATCATAGAATAGAAGCATCATAGCTTTTTTCTTAATAAAAATGATTCATAAGGCATTGATTTACACTAGAGAACACTGCAAATGTATATAAAAAAAAGAGTTAACAACACCTTTAAACAAATGTTTAGAGCACCATGACACAGAGCCACCGTGCTCTGTGTCATGGTGCTCCGAGCTTGGAGCTCCAAACTGCAGAGCTCCAAACTGCAGAGCTCCAAGCTGCAGAGCTCCGAGCTGCAGAGCTCCGAGCTGCAGAGCTCCGAGCTGCAGAGCTCCAAGCTGCAGAGCTCCAAGCTGCAGAGCTCCAAACTGCAGAGCTCCAAACTGCAGAGCTCCAAGCTGCAGAGCTCCAAGCTGCAGAGCTCCAAACTGCAGAGCTCCGAGCTGCAGAGTTCCGAACTGCAGAGCTCCAAACTGCAGAGCTCCAAACTGCAGAGCTCCAAGCTGCAGAGCTCCAAGCTGCAGAGCTCCAAACTGCAGAGCTCCGAGCTGCAGAGCTCCAAGCTGCAGAGCTCCAAGCTGCAGAGCTCCAAGCTGTAGGTCCAGCAGAGCAAAACTGTGCAGCAGCTCCGTGAGGAAAACAGCAGTTTCAACACTTTCAGGAATGTTGCATTGTATGCTGCAGTTAAAGATTGCTACAAGCTGCAAATTACAAACTATTATCTTGTCTTTATTTTTAGTTGGTACATATCCTAAACACTTCTAGCTGTAAGCTAATGATTACATAAGAACAGCTGCATGCTGCGGTGCAATAAACTGTACATTTTAGTCCAATCACAAAAATAATCAATGGTTAGTTGACTATTAAAATAATCGTTTGTGGCAGCCCTAATGAGGTATAATAACATCTACCTTCTAATCTGGGATTAATAAAGGTTTGTCAATTAGATTATTTTCTGTAAGTGTGTCTATCGGTGTGTGTAACCTTGAAGAAGGTGCAGTGTGCCTGCAGAGCACAGGTGAAGTGGTAGGTGTTGGTGCAGCGGAGCCGGTTACAGCCGGCCGTGGCTCCAGTCTTCTGACAGTGAGCACAGCGCAGCGCGAGGCCCCGCCTCAGAGCCAGCTCCACGTTGATCAGGGCCCCTGCTTGGGTCTCATAGACCTCACTGGACCACAGGGCACAGTTCAGATGCACCTGACACATGGACACAAAGAGGGTCAGTTTCCAGACCCAGGACTAGAACCATAAGCAGAGGCCGATCCACCTCAGCAAACTCACCCACAGGTCCAGGTCCAGATTCAGGAGCCGGGCCGGTCCGTCCGTCTGTCCGTCTCCCTGCTGGTGGCAGAAGCAGCACCTCCGCTGGTCTTTAGGTAAGGGGTCAGGACGAAGACATGCCCCCATCTTCCACAACAATTGGTCCACTTCCTCCTCCGTAGGCACAGCAACCACCTCGTTAGGGACACATGGGCCCCTGAGCAGATAGGAGGTTCAGAGATGTTTACGAGTTAAAGTGTCAGAATTAGTGTTGACTATGATAATTAGTTGATAAATTTATCTTTTTATTCCTTAAACCTTTGTGCAAACAGCTGTTACCCTTCACGCCAATAGAGGGCGCTGCATGCATTATAAAGCGAGGCTGAAGACTCACTTTTATGGCCTCTGTGGGTTAGATGTTGGTCTTTTACATGATTTTATTCTGTTTTATATGTTGGTTTTAATTGTCTCTGTGGATTTGATCTGTTTTAATGTGTTACTGTGCAGCACTTTGGTGGCATCCCTCATGCCTGTAAGGGGCGTTATAAATAAAGGTGATGATGATGATGATACATCAGTCAAGCCCCTGCTCTAGTTATCAGTCAGCTCTGTCCTTCTGCTCAGGTGGCAGTTTAAAAAGCATCATGACAGAATCTGCACCTGCCTTAGTATCAAATGAGTCAGGTTTTAAACGTTTTAAAAAGCTGACAGCGTCTAAAGTGTGGCAGTATTCAGGCGGACTCTGCTCTGGTAGACATCACTGGCTGACTGAAGCTGTTGCTGATGAGCCACCAGAAAAAAAGTGGTGGCTGTCTGACTGCTACAGTTTCCAGTGAATACATTTTTAGGTAACTTTTATACTAGAAATGGAACAAAGTTGGATCGATTCATGCTGCCTGTGTGTATTGTGTGCACATAAGCAGTGTGCAGGTGTGCCACAAATAATACCAGGTTCTTTTGTCACTATGCCCCTTTGCACACCAGCCTTATGTCTAAAATAATTAGTCATTTAAAAGAATCTAAATAAAATTAAATTCTTTATATGATGCGACGCATTTAGAGCGTATAGCTTTTGCAGATTTATAGTAAACCAGCCATTAGTGTCAGCCCTGGTCAGAACCCGGACCAGGTGGATGTTCTGGGTCCTTGTGGTGATGACTTCTGACCTGCTCAGCGTGATGCTGATACTCCAACGTCTCCAGCGAGAGCTCTTTTTTCTTTTCCCGTGTCGAGTAGATGGGGAGCTGTCCCCACCTGGCATGGCCTGGGGGCGGGGCTTCAACTTCACCTTCACCTGCCAACCAATCATAGTGACTTTAATCAGCTGATCAGAGTTCACCTGGAGATGTTAACGTGATGGTTCCTCCCACCTTGAGGCCGTCTGTATGGTGCCTGGTCTCCATGGTGATGGCAGAGGCAGAGGGGAAGGCGAGGGGTGGGGAGGATGAGGGGGAGGGAGTGTGGGGGAGGGAGTGGACAGCTATGGACGACATGTTGTTGGTGTACTGGTGCTGAGTTCTACTGGGAGTAGGATCCGCAGTGTCAGTAGGAACTGGGACTGCAGGCTGAGGACAAAAACAGGTGAAATATGGGAAATGTAACATCAATGTTAGTGAGTGACACGTAATCAGACAGGTGTAGATCGTTACCTTTCTTCCTGCGGAGTGGTTCTGATGTTCAGACTTGTACAGAGTGGAACAGCTGGGACTGCAGAAAACCAGGCTGGGTCCAGTTCTGGACTCCCCTTCCTGTTAAACACTAACATGGTCACTTCCTGTTTGATAATGCAGCACCAGTAAACCCTTCGTCGCCATGACACACCTG
>SSNR01000123.1:249000-269477 GCA_006937965.1 Callopanchax toddi | reverse complement strand
CTGCAGAGCTCCGAGCTGCAGAGCTCCAAGCTGCAGAGCTCCAAGCTGCAGAGCTCCAAGCTGTAGGTCCAGCAGAGCAAAACTGTGCAGCAGCTCCGTGAGGAAAACAGCAGTTTCAACACTTTCAGGAATGTTGCATTGTATGCTGCAGTTAAAGATTGCTACAAGCTGCAAATTACAAACTATTATCTTGTCTTTATTTTTAGTTGGTACATATCCTAAACACTTCTAGCTGTAAGCTAATGATTACATAAGAACAGCTGCATGCTGCGGTGCAATAAACTGTACATTTTAGTCCAATCACAAAAATAATCAATGGTTAGTTGACTATTAAAATAATCGTTTGTGGCAGCCCTAATGAGGTATAATAACATCTACCTTCTAATCTGGGATTAATAAAGGTTTGTCAATTAGATTATTTTCTGTAAGTGTGTCTATCGGTGTGTGTAACCTTGAAGAAGGTGCAGTGTGCCTGCAGAGCACAGGTGAAGTGGTAGGTGTTGGTGCAGCGGAGCCGGTTACAGCCGGCCGTGGCTCCAGTCTTCTGACAGTGAGCACAGCGCAGCGCGAGGCCCCGCCTCAGAGCCAGCTCCACGTTGATCAGGGCCCCTGCTTGGGTCTCATAGACCTCACTGGACCACAGGGCACAGTTCAGATGCACCTGACACATGGACACAAAGAGGGTCAGTTTCCAGACCCAGGACTAGAACCATAAGCAGAGGCCGATCCACCTCAGCAAACTCACCCACAGGTCCAGGTCCAGATTCAGGAGCCGGGCCGGTCCGTCCGTCTGTCCGTCTCCCTGCTGGTGGCAGAAGCAGCACCTCCGCTGGTCTTTAGGTAAGGGGTCAGGACGAAGACATGCCCCCATCTTCCACAACAATTGGTCCACTTCCTCCTCCGTAGGCACAGCAACCACCTCGTTAGGGACACATGGGCCCCTGAGCAGATAGGAGGTTCAGAGATGTTTACGAGTTAAAGTGTCAGAATTAGTGTTGACTATGATAATTAGTTGATAAATTTATCTTTTTATTCCTTAAACCTTTGTGCAAACAGCTGTTACCCTTCACGCCAATAGAGGGCGCTGCATGCATTATAAAGCGAGGCTGAAGACTCACTTTTATGGCCTCTGTGGGTTAGATGTTGGTCTTTTACATGATTTTATTCTGTTTTATATGTTGGTTTTAATTGTCTCTGTGGATTTGATCTGTTTTAATGTGTTACTGTGCAGCACTTTGGTGGCATCCCTCATGCCTGTAAGGGGCGTTATAAATAAAGGTGATGATGATGATGATACATCAGTCAAGCCCCTGCTCTAGTTATCAGTCAGCTCTGTCCTTCTGCTCAGGTGGCAGTTTAAAAAGCATCATGACAGAATCTGCACCTGCCTTAGTATCAAATGAGTCAGGTTTTAAACGTTTTAAAAAGCTGACAGCGTCTAAAGTGTGGCAGTATTCAGGCGGACTCTGCTCTGGTAGACATCACTGGCTGACTGAAGCTGTTGCTGATGAGCCACCAGAAAAAAAGTGGTGGCTGTCTGACTGCTACAGTTTCCAGTGAATACATTTTTAGGTAACTTTTATACTAGAAATGGAACAAAGTTGGATCGATTCATGCTGCCTGTGTGTATTGTGTGCACATAAGCAGTGTGCAGGTGTGCCACAAATAATACCAGGTTCTTTTGTCACTATGCCCCTTTGCACACCAGCCTTATGTCTAAAATAATTAGTCATTTAAAAGAATCTAAATAAAATTAAATTCTTTATATGATGCGACGCATTTAGAGCGTATAGCTTTTGCAGATTTATAGTAAACCAGCCATTAGTGTCAGCCCTGGTCAGAACCCGGACCAGGTGGATGTTCTGGGTCCTTGTGGTGATGACTTCTGACCTGCTCAGCGTGATGCTGATACTCCAACGTCTCCAGCGAGAGCTCTTTTTTCTTTTCCCGTGTCGAGTAGATGGGGAGCTGTCCCCACCTGGCATGGCCTGGGGGCGGGGCTTCAACTTCACCTTCACCTGCCAACCAATCATAGTGACTTTAATCAGCTGATCAGAGTTCACCTGGAGATGTTAACGTGATGGTTCCTCCCACCTTGAGGCCGTCTGTATGGTGCCTGGTCTCCATGGTGATGGCAGAGGCAGAGGGGAAGGCGAGGGGTGGGGAGGATGAGGGGGAGGGAGTGTGGGGGAGGGAGTGGACAGCTATGGACGACATGTTGTTGGTGTACTGGTGCTGAGTTCTACTGGGAGTAGGATCCGCAGTGTCAGTAGGAACTGGGACTGCAGGCTGAGGACAAAAACAGGTGAAATATGGGAAATGTAACATCAATGTTAGTGAGTGACACGTAATCAGACAGGTGTAGATCGTTACCTTTCTTCCTGCGGAGTGGTTCTGATGTTCAGACTTGTACAGAGTGGAACAGCTGGGACTGCAGAAAACCAGGCTGGGTCCAGTTCTGGACTCCCCTTCCTGTTAAACACTAACATGGTCACTTCCTGTTTGATAATGCAGCACCAGTAAACCCTTCGTCGCCATGACACACCTGCTTGAAGAAGACTCCGTTTCCCAACAGCCCCTTGCAGTGGCTGCAGCTCTGTGGCTGGTTTCCTGCAGCAGTGGGCGCTCTCTGTAATCCTCTAGGACCAGGACCCTGAAAACCCACCAAACACCCAAAGGTTAGGACTTAGAATTCTCAAGTTACAACCAAATGACCAGCAGCAGAATATGGGCTTCCTACAACTTCACTAAAGCCATCTTTCCGTTGCAGGGGTCGGGACGGTTTGGTGCGGGTCAGATCGCTATTTTGTCTGTTTCCGTTGTTAAACTGGTCCATACAACCGATGCGTACCGCTCCATTCATGGTCCTCCTCAGCTGTAGGTCCATAGGAGAATGGAGTGGGTACAGTTAGGGCGGAGCTGTGGCGTTAAAACAACACAGACCACTGATCACTGCTTGAGACAAGCAGAACAAACCCCAGAATGCCGGTATTTTATTACTATAGTGAGAAGTTATTTTATTAAGATAAAAACAGTTCGTCCTGTAATGCTGGACCCAGCTGGTCGAGCCGCGGACCGTGAGGGATTCATTCACTGATCCAGACCTGCCTCCTCGGGTCTGTTGGCAGAGATCCGACCGTTGTTGTACACGGATGTGATAAAATGCCAGTAAGTAACACCAGGTTTGATCATTTTCAGAGCTCCAAACATTCAGCGATCAGCCTCGTTCAGAACGAGCAGATAGATCGGTAAAAAAATGAAAGAGTTCATAAAGAAGTTTCACAGGATGCAGCTGAAGGATTCGAGCGGACGGTGGAACAGTGTCGGGCCAGGCTGGAGAAATTAAAAGCCCAATATAAGGACGGCGCTGGTATGACGTGAAGATACACATTTACGTTTAACCCCGCCTGCCGAGTGAGGGTCTGATAGCTGATGGAAACACTCAACTGAAATAGCGGACCCGTACCGGTCAATGAGGATCCGATCCAACCCGCACCAAACCCTGCTATGGAAACATGGCTAAAGAAGCTCTCTAGACCTGCAGACACCCAAACTGGGCCTTTCTTAAATGGTAAATGGTCTGTATTTATATAGTTTCCAGAGTGTTCTACAAACAGTCATTCACACGCTGATGGCAGTTAGCTTCACTTTAGCCACAGCTGCTCTGGGGCAGACTGTCAAAGAAGTCTGGAAAAGCCTCCACAGCAGCAAATTCAGAAGACAATGACAACAGGAGCTAAAGCATCATCATCCCATACGTAGCAGGAGTCTCAGAGAAACGGAGAAGAACCTTCTCTAAACCCAGCATCCCAGTAAACCTCAAACCCAAAAACACCCTCAGACAGAAACTGGTTCATCCAGTGCGCGCACAAGCAATTTGTGCATGGGGATGGTGCGTTCAGAGTACACAGTTTATTTCATCAATTCATACCGTAATAGTCTGGTTATCGTTTGTTCTGAGGCTGCTTGGAAGTTGAGACGCTGTCCTTTTCTGCTTTGTGTGAAAACAGCGAGAGGCGCGCGTGTGTGTGAGAGAGAGAGAGAGAGAGAGTGAGAGAGAGAGACGTACCGCTGCAGGTGTGACAGAGAGCAGGAAACAGCTCTGTTTGGTTGTTTTTATCTGTTTTAGACTGTTTTTGGTGTCGCTACAGCCGACAGCAGCTCTTATTGTTCTAAATAAAGCTCAGAGGACTGAACCTACGGACGCATTATTGGAGAGAACATTATAAAAGTAACACACTGCATTTCACGCTCAGTAACGGAAACGCCGTTCTCATGACGGAAACGGTAATTAGTTAGATTAGTCCGTTACCGATAAAAGAACGGAGTTACCTAACGCCGTTACTTTAAACACCGCAAAGGACACACTTTGAAAACAACGTCCACATTTTGGACAGAGGAGATAGATGTTCTGAGAGAGGAGCAAATGAAGAGATCTACGTCAAACGGGTAAACCCTACAATAAACAGAGGAGGAAGGCTCAGATTGAACCTTTCCAGCTCCTACCGGTCTGCTTTACACCTAGTCCCTAAACAACTTCAATCTAATTCACACCTTCCATCTAATCAAAACAACTCACCAGGGGATCAGTCGAACACAGGTAAATGAAGATAGCCACAGTTAAGAAGCTTCAGTCTCCTTTACCACAGACAGAATTGACAAAGCTCCTTGGATGAGAAGCCAAACATCTTCAAAGAATCAAACAAGTCCAGTTGTCTTTATTTAAAACACTTTTAGGAGTGTTTTTTTTTTTTTCAAAGTCTCAATAGGATTTATATGAATGTGTGTGTGAATGGGTGAATGACTGTTGTGTTGCACAGCGCTTTGGGGAGTGTTCTATAAATACAGGACATTTACCATTTTACCATAAATGTGTTTTTTGGTTGTAGTTCCCGTATTGATCCAAATAAGACAAGGTTTTTTTCATTGAATATAATTTGAAAAAGGGGGAGGTCATCTTATAACCGCGCCCAACCCCACCAGCAGGGGGCGCATGCTTTTTGGTCAAGCGGCAGCAGCAGGAAGCAGCTGACGCGAGCAGTCCCGTCGGTCCGGTCCAGCTCAAAGTTACAGGTCCACTGAGCTGCAGCCAGGTCTACTTAGTGTTTTCAGACCAGTGTGGGTTCAGCTCGGTTCGGTACTCGTACGGAGCAGACCCCTCTCGGACCTCTGTGATCAGACCGGGACTACTGGACCCAGTGGTGTTTTCAGCATGACTGGACTCTGTACGAGTGAGGGTGTCACTCGATTCACACACGTGTTCTTCCTCAAGCCTGAAAAACACCGGAGACACCATGCAGCGCTGCCCCGCGGACACAGAACCCGTTACTAACTGTGCGTCTCACGTACACACACATACACAGTCTCAGAGTGAGAGAGAAAAAGAGAGAGGGAGGAGGGAGTTGAGCCCACTCAGAGGCAGAGAGAGAGATTTTTTTTTCCTCTTTATTTTCCAATTGACTGAAATAAGTTGTCACAGAGAACTTTAATCCCTGGATAATAAGCAAATACTAAAGCAGTCTGTAATTAAGGTATTATTCAGATGATTTTCTCAAAATTTAATTAAAAATAGTTTCTTTAAAAAATGAATTTAGTCTTTTTTCTGAAGAAAAGAGGGGGGGTCGTCTTTTAATCGAGGTCATCCTTTATTCGGGTCAATACGGTATTTACGAATGACTTCGCCGCATTGAAGGTGATGGAATAATAATAAATAGAGCTACAAAGAGTAGGGATGTTCTGATACCAGATTTTTCCTAAACGAGCACGAATACGAGTACTTACATATGAGTACTTGCCGATACCAAGTACCGATACGAGTACTAATACTAAATTGTGGTTTGGTACAACAGAAAAAATTTTATTAAATAAAAAAGTCACATTTATCTATTTTTCCATCCAATCCTAACTGTAAACAGAGTCCTAAAGGTCAGGGGTCAAACTAAATCTTAGGTCAACACCATAAAGATTTCTCTCTCTTTGAGTTAGAAAGTATTCTATAAAAGGACTGACTGCTTCAGGTAATCTGACCTGGACTGGATGCAACATTAAAGTCAAAAACTAAAATTAAACCCTCAGACTAAATCTCAGCTAGCTGATTTCTGTTTGGGAAAATGACTTTTAGATAAATCAATACACAAATGACGTGCCTCAGAGATTTCAAAGTTCATTTGACTATATGATAGAACAGCTTGCCATACATTTGCTGAACTATTTTTGACGAACAAACTTTCTATCAGCTGATTAGAACCAAACCGGTGTCTCTTTAAGTAATGGAATGGCTCCAATCAGCTCTTCTGGCTTCTTCTGTTGTTTACGGTTTCTGTTAGCAAAATGTTAGCGGCTAAGCTAAACATGCTAACGCTTTGGAAATACGTTCAGCATGAATGGATTACTGGAACTTTACCGAACCAGACGTCAGGACTGAGGATTCGGAGCGTGTATACTACGGCTAAATCACAACAACTACTACTACTAGTAAGTAAGTAAGTAAAGTTTATTTCTATAGCACCTTTCACAGAAAAAAATCACAAAGTGCTTCACAGAAAACAGAATCAAACATGATAAAACAAATAAAATTAATAAAACAAACAAAATATCATTACAAATCAAAATCATTAAACAACAACAAGAGAACACAAAATAGTTATTTAAAAGCAGTTTTGAATAATTGGGTCTTCAGCTGCTTTTTAAAGGAGTCCAGACTGTCTATACAGCGTAACTAAAGGAAGGTCATTCCAAAGTCGCGGTGCAACAGACTGGAAGGAGCAATCACCTCGAGTAGTAGTACTACTACTACAACTACTAAATACTACTACAACACAAGTAAGTTAATGCCATCTGCTACAGAGTGAGAGCCGGTTGCGCTTCAGGTTAATGGAGAGCTACGCTAAGCATCGGGTTACGTTTATGAGTACGAGTATACGACCTTAGTATTGTTATTGTTAGCTTGTGAGTGTGTGGTGGGGGTAGACAGAGGAGATCCTGTTTACGTGGTATCGGTTCATGTTTAGAAGTAAGTACTCGCCGATCCAAATACCCTCAGTTTTGCCAGAATCGGAGAGTATTTCCAATGCTGGCATTGGCACATCCCTAATAAAGAGATCGAGGAATAGGGCTTGCATACATTGCACTGCCTGCCCTAATTAAAGAATTATCAAAGATTTCAGGCACCTGTATGAAACCTGAAAGCTAGATATGGTTCTGGTTCTGAGGTGAAGTCATACCTGCATCAGCGGCACACAGACTCCAGCCAGCAGGGCCAGAGAGTTCTGCTCAGGGGCTGCTCTGTTCAGCTGATAGCTGAGGGGGCCACAGACCTGCAGCAATCTTGCCACCGCCGCCATCACACCCGCAACATTCTGTAAACACAGCGTGATGTCATCAGACACCTTTATCAAATTTACTTTTCAAGATTGTTTCTGCACCTTCATAATTTACACATGAACTGTTTAAAACAAAAAGTCTGTAGAAATATGAAGGAGTTTTATGTTTTCACAGGGGTTTTACTTTCACTAAAATCTGCATCAGAATAAACAAAAATGTCTAAACACTTCATGGAAAAAGTCCTGGAAATGACCAGGCCTCCATGCATTTGTGTCTTTTGTATGTATACATACTGTAAATATAAAATATGATATAAAACAAAAATTTCACACAGAAATGACGCCGTGCTACGACCAATTTGTGTTAGTTTGAAGCACTTCATTCAAAATACCACTTTAAATTCAAAGCATTTTTAGGCACCCTGCATCATCAAGAGGGAGGGGCTACTGATGCCTTTACAGAGAGAGAGATACCTGAGCAGCGACTGGGTTCAGAGTTATCGCTACGGTAACATGGTCCTTGTTAGAGCAGGATGGATGACCCTGTAGGTGTGGCTCTGCCTTCACTTCCTGTTTCACAGCAGAGCCTGAGCGTGCATACACACAGAAACAGAGTAAACAGCTGATCAACAGATAAGAACCATGAAGAAGAGACGCACGGCAGACTGCTGCTGACAGACCTTTTCCCCAGGCACAGGGCATGATGGGTAATGTTGGCGAGGAGCAGGGTGAGGGTGGCTCCAGCTTGATGAAGGACAGGTCGGGGTACCTGCTGACCTCCATGTCCACCGTGCTCTCTGGGGACGAGGACGGGACGAAGCCGTCTGGGCTGTCACGCTCCGATGAGTTCTGGACTCTGACAAAACCAATGAAGAACAAAACAAGTCAGGTGTGCTCTGAACTGCTGCTGGGTGGGTGGGTGGGTGAGTGGAGCTGACCTGAGGTCCTCCTGGTTGTTGTGGGGAGGAGTTGGCAGGGAGGCAGGAACGTCTACCGTCTTGGAGGTGTGGTTTAGATGCTGAAGCTCCTCCTCCTTATGCTTGAGTGCTGACACACCTTTCACTGAGGTAAAAACACCGGTGTCACCTGAACGGGTAAAAGCCCTCCTTGCTCTATGAGACTTTCAGATCCAGAAGAACGTGTGACCTCACCTTCCTGCTCACCGATGTCCTTCCTGGTCAACTCCTCTTTGGTGGCGAAGCCGTTCACCTGTTTCTGTCTCGTGACAGGCGGAGGGGTGGGGGGCAGGGAGGCTGGTGGTGTGGGGGGGTTACTGAGGTTATTCTGCTAGAGGGAGGATACACACAGGAGATGAATAACTCGGGTGAAGAGTGAACTGAAGGACACCTGTGTGCACCTGCAGCAGTACCTTGTATATGAGCTGGGAGTAGTAGTCTGAGACGCCTTCCAAGGAGGCGTTACCAAAGGAACCGCTCAGTCTGGAGTCTCGGCCCAAGGATGAGCTGCCGTACGGAAGGAACAGACTCAGATCCACCGTCAAGACCGGCTCCATGAGGGGCAGCACGGATAGCTGGGGGGGCAGAAAATCAACACGCACTCCTTAAATAAATAACACATTCAAAAGGTAGATGAAAGTTTTATAAACAGGATTATAAACAGTAAATCTACAGGGATTCCTGAAAATAATACAAACGTGACACGGCCACCTCCATTGTGTCCTTATAACAACACAAATAACGATACATTATTCTAACTATTTATAGTTCTGTGTAACCCCTCGCCTCGCCTTTTTACACTTATCCGGGTCTCAGGGGCAGCATCCCAACTAGGGGATCCCAGACTGTCCTCCCCATGGCCACCTCCACCAGCGGGACCCCAAGGCGTTCCCAGGCCAGACTGAAGATGTACTTTCTCCTATGTGTCCTGGGTCGACCAAGGGGCCTCCTGCTGGCTCAATATGCTAGAACACACCTCCCTAGGGAGGCGTCCAGGTGGCATCCTGACCAGATGCCTGAACCACATGAACAGACCCACAAAATCGTAAGCGACGCTGATTTTTCACGATCTTAACTCACATTATGTGACACTCAATGACAGAAACAGAACAAAAGCATAACAACTGAGCCGTAGTATAGTGGAGTAAGACACCGCCTGTGATATTAGCAGTTATTCTGAGGTCTTTGTGGTTAGCCACACATGCTAATGTTAACATAGCAACTCCTACGTCCTACGGTCTGCTTTAGCCCCGGTTCAGGTGTCACAGCAGAACGTTCTGCTCTTTTAGGAGAAAATGTCAGTTCACATGTAGGTTTTACCATTCTGAAACATTAATTGACAAACGCCGAGGAAGCGCTTTCTCTAAAATGTCTCCTTTGCCCTCAGATCCAGGATCAAATACCTAGAGCCAATCAGAAGCGAAGGCTGTGCATCTCATTGATAATAATGAGGAAACCTGCTGTTTCCAGCACACCTCTGAATCAGCAAACTTCTGCATCAGGGAACAGAAGCATCAGAGCTTTATTCTTTATAAAAATGACTCACAAGGCATTGATTTACACTAGAGAACATTGCAAAAGTATAACAAAGAGTAAACCACACTTTTAAACAAAACAAAAAAACGCTTGAAAAATATTGCAACTTTTTGAAAAATGTGCCACAAAATCAGTCATTTTAGGACGCAACCATCAAAAAAAAACTGTGAGATATTCTGAAGAGCCTGGTGCAGTGAACAGAACCATCATGGGTACTAGCTGTACTTGGTGGACCAGGACACAGAACCTCTCCCTCCCATTACCCTGAGCAGGAAATATGAATACATTTAGTTCTGATTTTAATGACTGTCAGAAGATAATAATAATAATGCATCAGTTTTATATAGCGCTTTTCTAGGTCACTCAAAGACGCTTTACAGAGTTGCATCATTCATTCACACAGTCATTCTCACCGGTGGTGGTAAACTACGACAGACGTCTGTAGCCACAGCTGCCCTGGGGCAGACTGACAGAAGAGAGGCTGCCATTCTGACCATCGGCCCTTCTGACCACCACCAACATTCACACACAGTCACACTCACATTCACACAGTAAGGTGGGTGAAGTGTCTTGCCCAAGGACACAACGACAATCTAACCCAGCCAGAGCTGAGGATCAAACCGGTGACCCTCCGGTTACCAGACCGGCCACTCTCCCAACTGAGCTAGTGCCGCCCCCAAGATAACATGCACTGAAGAAATGTAGGCGCTACCTGTCTCAGGTGAGTCATCAGTGGGTCAGAGGAATGGAGGCTCTTCTTCTTCTTCTCCTCCTCCTCCTCCTTTTCCTCCTCCTCCTCCTCCCTCTTCCTCCTCTTGTATTTGGGCAGAGCTCTGTCTTTGTCAGGCCGAGTCGGTCTCTTGCAGCACTGAGCCTTCTTCCTGTCTGGACCAGGACTGTTCATCACCTGGACAAAACAGGATAGCATATCAGTAGGTCAAATGCTATTCACTCTGGTAACTGTCACAACTACACAGCCTACTCACCATGTTGCCAAGGAAACCAGGTCCTTTCTCCTCCTCAGACCACAGGCTGTCATTGGACAGCTGGCGGTGAGAGATAGGTGGTGCTTGTCTGGTGGGTGACTGTGTGGTTACAGGTGAAGTCTTGTCCTTCAGCAGGTGTCTGAGCAGCTCCTTACCTCCATCTCCCCCCTGAAGGGGGGAGGAGAAGGAGGATAACCTGTTAGACCCACCCTCATCCATCTTCAGTATGCTTCCTCCACAGGACCCAGCCTCCACATACTCCACCTGCAGGTAGAAACAGGATAAACCCTGAAGTCGACCTGACCCAATTGCAGAGCTACAGCAGAACGTCATGATGGGGAAAACAAACCTTGACCTCCAACCGAGCTGCAGAAAGAGTGCCTCTCTGGCCTTCCAGGCCCATAACAGGGCCTCTCAGCTGTGCTGCAGCACTTGCTGACAGCTGCCCCTCTAGCTCGGACAACGGAGCCAGACCGGAGAAGGGCAGGTCCATCTGGTGAGTTGGTGTGGACCCGGAGGTGTCAGAGACCACTGGATTGGGAGGGGCTCTGATGTCATCGGAGTGTGGTGACTGGGGCATTCGGGCCCCTTCTGCATCATCTCCATCTCCTCTCCTGCTCTTCTTCTTTGGTTTGTCATCATGGATGATGTCAGAGAGGAGGTGAATACGGGAGGCGGAGCCTCCTGAGGAAGAGCACGGGAAGGATGGTGGCAAGGGGGTTGAAGGTGAGGAAGAGTTGGAGTCATGTCCAAATCCGTGACCCCGACCTCCAGGATGAGAGGGGGTCATCCCTGCTGCTCCTAAGCCAGCTGGCCTCACAAGTCCTGGGACCCTGGGCCTGGTCTGGAGGGTAGAGCCTCGCTCCACCCCAGGAAGTAGTCCTGGAGAGGTGTGCAGGGGTGCTCCTGTGAAGCCCTGATGGAAGCCTGCCTCAGGGGGTAACCGTGCCCCCAATGAGGACTGGACCTGAGGTAGGGGTCTAGAAGTTGTGGAAGACTGTAGGAAGTCCATCCCAGGTTTAGAACTTAAGAAGGGTACTTGAGATGGACCGTCTGCTCTAGGAGTTGGTACTGCTCTGACTAGTCCTACAGAACCTGGGCCTGGTGTTTGAGCAACTTGAGACCCAGACACAGCAACAGCTGAATGCAGACCTGCTGCTCCAGACCCAGACCCAGGGCCCAAGGAGACCCCCATCAGGTCCTGCTGCTCCAGTTCCAGCCTTTGTTGCAGAGTGCGATGACGCTCCACCTGAAAAAAAACAAAGTTTAGAACAAAACAACAGATTTCTTAAGATAAGTTTCAGTAGCTCAGAGACTTCTGTCATATAGATCAAACAATCCCCAATCTCCTCCCACGCTTGAGATTTAGCGTCATTAACCTCCACAACTGCATGGCCTTCTGGTGCCTGTCTGCTGCTCCTGGAGACCCACAGCCCAGTCATGCCCTGTAGACAGACTTTTTCAGCCTAGTCTGGGTCTGGGCAGTGTCTCCCATGTCATCTGATTCAACTCACCAACAGGTAGTGATCAGTTGACAGCTCCACTCTTCTCTTCACCCAATTGTTGATCAGAATCAGAATCAGCTTTATTGACCAGGATTGTGATGTCTCACAGTCGAGGAATTTGACTTGGTTACAGACCATCTGGGTGGCCTTGTGGAGGTGCCTACCGCAGATGACTTGTGCATAACAGAGTATCAAGTAGATAACAAGAGGTATGGAGGTCGGGGTGATAGAGAAAAAAAAGCATGTTCCACGTCTCCGTCTTCAAAGGAGCACAGAGACACAGAGCAAAGAGGGGGACACTCACTTTCCCAGTTTCTGGCTAATACCCGTTCTATAATAATAATAATAATAATAATAATAATAATAATACATTTTATTTAAGGTGCCTTTCTAAAACCAAAGGTCACCGTACAGATGAAGACAAATTACAAATACAAACATAGCAGCAGGACACAGTAAAACCAAGAAGTAAAAAAAAAAACAAGAACCCAAGCGAAGGTGCTACATGGAGTAGGCAGCCTTAAAGTAATGTTTTTAATCTAGATTTAAAAAGTGACAGCGATGTCGTGTTCCTTAGATCAGTCGGTAGAGAGTTCAACAGGAAGGGGGCAGATCTGCTGAACGCTCGTCTCCCCATGGTGGCAAGTCTAGAAGGTACCAGCTCACCAGAGAGGGGGCAATCAATCTTGCAATTGCCAGTTTTCATGTCCAGGGACTGGACTGCTAACGCCTTGGTTTGTCACCTGATCTACAAACACTGAAACCTTCGTGTTCCTCCTGCAGGTGGTGGACAATGCTATCAGGTTTTACCTCCTGCATGAGCTGAACTCTCTGACGCTCCTGCTGCTCCCTTAAGCGCTCCTTCCGCTCTCGTTCCTGGAAGCCCTCGCTGAACGGGTTATTGTCATCAAACTTAACCTGAGGAGGAAAGGAAAGGAAAGCACAGCGATCAGAACTCCAGGGATACAAAGACATCTAATAAAAGTAGGTAAAAAATTAACTGTTAAATTGAAGTGGGAGAGAGAGAGCAACAGGGTAATTACAGAGGAATGTTGGGACCATATATGCGAGATACCATGGGGTACAACAAGCTCCAATGTCTGGCGTGAGTTTTGCTGGAAAAACATGATGAGATTTTTCATTACCTCTGTCCAGAAAAGATACCAGGGTTTTGGGGATGCTTGTTGGAGATGTGGAGGAGATGGTGCCAACCACTTCCATATATTTTGGGACTGCCATTTTGGTCCCAAATCCACGAACATATACAGAATGTTTTTTCATTCACTTTTCCATTGACGTTTGAAACTATATTTCTCTGTAATGTACAGGTGGATACATTGAGCCTTAAGGATAAAAAACTTTTATACATCTTGCTGGCTGCGAGTAAAAAGGCCCTTACAAGGAAATGGCTCAAGCCAATCCCACCAACAACAGAAGACTGGATCAATGTGGTGCAAGAGATTTTCACAATGGAAAAACTGTCCTTCTCCCTCAAAGGGCAGAGGGACTCCTTTTACAGAATATGGACTAAATGGACTAACTATGTTAAACCTGTTAGGTCTGATTTTACATGAGCCATGGGTCCTCGCACGCCGAGGTTCTGATTTAGATACTCTCTTAATGACGTGACTGTGATGTGGTTCCCCCGCTGCCCCTGCTAGAGTTCCTTTTTCTTTTTGTTTGTTAAAAAAAAAAAGTGGAAGCAAAATCATGTGTAATAATGTAGCTGCTGTAATATAATGAGTGCTTTCTCAATAAAAAGTTAATATAAAAAAAAATAATTAAGAACTGGTGTTGCACGAAAAGAAATCTGCTCCACCTGATTCTGGATCAGCTGAGATCCGTATGCCCCACTCTGACTATTACCTGAGGTGTTAATAGGGCTCCGTTCTCTGTGGCTCCGTTGAGTCCCCCTGAAGGGCCCCGTAGACCTGCAGTGAAGCCTGCTGTTGGAGCTGTGAGAGAAGGAACCATCGATGGGGGTGTCTGGGTAATCTGGGGACCCTGGGAGTTGTTACGAAGGGTGGGGGGCATCCGTTGTCCCATAGGTCCAGAAGCTCTGACTCCTGGGGTCCAACCAGCAGGGATGTTTGGTGTGTGGGCATTTGAAGAGCGGTCTGGATGGGTCTCCAGGTGCACCATGTGTGGGGCAAGGGGGATCTGGGGGAGGGGTTTTTGGAAAAGGGGGTTCTGTGGGGGCATCTGAAGGAGCCTCTGCTGCTGTTTGTTCCTGTAGTCATCAATCAGCTCAGTGTGGTCCTTCTGTTGCTTCCGGATCTGAATAAACACAAATCGGCTCAATCACCACAAGCCCCTCACACCAAGCCCCTCAGTCACTCACCTAGTCACTCAGAGTGAGTCACCCACACACACAGTCATTTACAGTCACTTACCGAGTTCCTCACTAGAGATGGGTACCGTAACACGGTACTACTGTGGTACCGACTGAAAACCTTCGGTAGGTAGTAATACCAAAAAAATATTTTTTTTCGATACCTAGTTTTGGTACTTTTACAATAAAATGTCCCTTTAAATGTGCCGCTCCAGCCCCGCTCTGATTGGCGCACACACAGGCTGAGGGACACACACACACAGCCCCAGCCCTTCCCTCTGCTCCCCTCTCCTCTCCTGTCAACAGTTACGGCAAAAAAAAAAAAAAGGGCAGACCGGAGTCCGCGAGCCGCGACTGGATAAGCGGAGGCAGACGAAGCGAGATCTTCCTCTCTTGTTTAAACACTCTCGTTGGTACCGACCGGACCGTCAGAAAGGCAGATTAAAAAGATCAGACCCGATCACCGTGTTTGTTCAGAGAAACCCCGCAGCTCCGTTTTCACCTGCTGAGGCGTCGGAGCTGCAACCTCCTCAGGAAGACGCAGAACACATGCGCTGTTTTTTTTAAAATTGCATTTAAAAAATCTGCGAGGCCACGAGACGTACTTGTTTTATTTAGGAGGATTTACTTTTTATTAGAGACCATAGGCTCTGTTATCAGCAACGATGTGGAGGGTTTTCCTCCTCTGGTTCAGTTTTTCCTGTGCCCCCATCCTGGCACCTCCAGAGTAACACTACTGTAGTTTCTGGTCGACCTGAATCCGTGTACTCTTTATTAGCAAAAAGGGAAGAATGAAATAATGAAAAAGGATCTGTTTTCCTGTATTTCTGATTGTTTTTCCATAACAAAAACCAAATAACTCTTAAATCTGGTTATTCAGTTTCCCTTTCAGAAACAAAAAAACAAAAGAAAGAGTTCATGGATTGTATGACAGCCTTAGTTAGTTCCAGAGGGAAGAGATAAATAAATGATAATAGTAAATGCATAAATATGCCATAAAACTGTTTTTTTTTTTTTTGTTTAATTAAAAAAAACTTTAAGTACTTGTTATTTTCTCTATGAATTATACATATAGGTATCGAAAAAGGTATCGTTAAGGTACTGGTATCGAAAACCAGGTATCGTTAAAGTAGTAGTATCGAAAAATATTTAACGATACCCAGTCCTATTCCTCACACCATAACACTCACACTGAGTCACTAACACAATCACTTGACTCACCAAGTCACTCACACTCAGTAAACTTACATGGACTTTAGAAAACCGAATTTTTGCCTTAAATCGACTGAAGTTGTTTTTTAACTGCATGTGAACACGTTAGTCCGGCTGACGTTGAACTGGGTCTAATCGAGTTAAAGAACCCAGATAATGTGGTTGGAACTAAATTTTGTCTGCATGTAAACGGCTCAGCCGAGCTGATGCCGGCTGGATGCTCCTCCTCCGGGAGTGATGAGATCGTGGAAGTGGGAATACAAACAAATCAGTAGTGGTAGAAAACGATGGCAGCAAAAACAAACAAACAGCTGGCCAGCGCTGGGTACACGAAGACGCCTGAACAAATTGATGTCTGATATACGCTAAGAAAACAACCGGCAGAACGCCGACATGAAAGGGCGCATGTCACCACCTATCGTAGCGGAGTGGAGCGAACTTCATCTGAGAGTTCGGTTTTCTAACAGACATGTGAACTAGGATAAAGACTCCCAGTTCATTAACATAAGATCGACTTAGACCGACTTAGATGTGAATGTAAACGCAATGACAGGTGTTTCACAGCAGTCAGTTCAGTGTGTAGCGCCTGGAAAGTCATCAAAGGTCAACTGACACTTTCCTCAACCTTCTCTTCCCCTGTGGATAAAAACGGCGCCAGCTTTTAACAAAACAATCCCTCGATTACAGAGGACGTCTGCAGATACCGACCTTGCACCTGCGGATTCGTCACAATAAACCTTCCTACTACAATCTTTATCTTCCACAGGAGACTGAAAGCTGAGGGAATAAATCTTTACAAATAACGAGTCTCTTGTCTTACCGTTAAAGACTTTTGCTCTTTATGAATAACAATTAATGTTTTCTTACAGATGAATTTAACCAGACTTGATTGCTTAGGAATAACGATTAAACCAAAACACTTGGTAATGGTTTAAATTGCATTATTTTGTCTTATTTCTCAGAAGAAGTGATTTAATGATTATTAAAATACACTTTCATAACATTCTATTCACATTAAGGTTAATCAGTCTTCTCAACATTGATCACTTAAGCCGTAAAACAATGATTAATTTAAATGCATCATTTTGGATCTTAAAATATATAATGAGTCTACTTGATGAATTAGTGAGATTTTTATTAACAATTATGTTACATAATGAGGCTGTCAACAGTCATGTTATATTTTAATATCAGTATATTAATAATGAGAGTTACATTGAACTTAATTCATGATATTAAATTAAATTCTCCTCAGAAACCTCTCAGTAAAAGTGTGAAGTCTGAGGAAACTTGTTAATGCCGTCCCATATCACTGATCCCTGATTGGCCAGTCTGAATCCTCAAAAGTGCCACACACCAGGATAAACTTGGGTGTTCTGGCCATTTTTGCTAACCTGATGACCTGTTAAGATCAAGCCAGATCTTCAAGAGGGAACTCTTTAGCGGCATAGAGCCGATTCCTTTTTAATAACCAAACAGCCAATCTGTTAACCTGCTAAGATGCATCAGACTCTGAACAAACCATCATCATCCTTTAGCTGATGTAAGCTACTGTGCCCGGGTAACCTAAGACCAGCTGTGTGTATAGGCCTCTTGACGCGCCCAAGGTCCCACCCCCCAGCTTCTGGCTGGGGAGCAAAAAGACGGGACAGCCCCGCTGATATTATCGATCAGTTGTCAAAAAATTGAGGTAAATAGCGACAAAATATATCTATCAGCATGGTTAACACATGCAAGCTGCTTGAATAAATGAAAGAACAAAAGTAACGTAACATTTTACAGGTTCCCAGCTGATAAAATCACCAAAGTTGGAAACTTCTAGTGGAGAAACTACCCACATTGTAGAAAGTCTCATGACAGAATAAAAAAGTTAAATATCTGCCTCATATGTTAAGAGACAACTAGTTATAGCCATCTAATGACTTATCAGCCTTTGTAACCTGGTTAAATTAGTTTCTTTTTAAATAATTAGACAAAATGTGTTCTGTAATCAGAGCAGGCAGCTCGTCAGGTAGGTCAAAAGTATAAAAATTACTTATTTATTTATTCATAAACTGTCCCTCCTGAGATCAGCCCGTTTGTTCGGGAGAGGACAGAGTTCGGAGTCGGCAGTTCCAATGTTTGCTTTGTTTCGGTTCACGGAGCTCATCAGAATCAACGGAGAATCTATTAATCTACAAAAACTACCGGTGTCACGGTAATCCTTCAACATTAACCCGCACAACGCAGAAGAGATCAGGTTACTCCTTCGTTGCTTCAGCTGAGTGAACTTACACCGGACTTTAGTCCAGACGGCCCGGTTCTGAGGACTCTACTGCTGGCTAGCTCCACAGCTAGTTAGCTTGTCCAAACGGATTCTAGATCTACTCCTCACCAAAGCTCTCAGTAACGTTGCCCCTCCTTACCTCTCTGCTCCCCTAAATCACCATCACCTCTCCCGCTGTCTCAGACAACAGTTTCAAAGTATCGGTTCAGTTTTTTTCCGTAGTCGTTCCCACCCTACGTGACTCTCTCTGGCTCCCTTCAGAAATCCCAAAAAGTATGAACAGCTGACCTATTTAACCGAACATTTAACCGTTAATTCGTTTTACTCATTTGTTCAACATATATAGCACACTTCATAACGCTACAAGTGTTTGAAGGAACCGACAGAACCTGATTTAGCGTCCTGGTGTGAGGAAGTAAGACCCAGGTCAGTCTGGTTACCTGCTCCAGCTGTTTCTGAACTGCCCCCTGCTGCTCACTAATGCAGTGGAGCTGGGCAGCGTCCTCCTCGGCGAAGGCTCGACCAGCCTTCTTGGCCGTCCTCTGCTTGGCAGACAAAGCCTTCTTGGCTTTCCTGTGGGTGGCGAGCTGATCCTCCAGGAGGTGCTGCTGCATCTGCAGAAGCTGCTGCGTCTCTCTGAGCCACTCCTCGTACTGATGCTGCTGAGACTCATCTGGAAGAACAGATTTTAGAAATACTGTAATCGGCTGCGTCAACACCTTCGGCAAAAAACAGATCCGCCCTTCAGGACCAGCTTAGCTGAACTCAGAACCACGGCAAAACAGAAATGAGACGAATTGTGTTTTGACACTCACTGATGAAGCCCGCCCCAAAGCTGGGGGGGTTGCGTCGTACCAGCTGTGGATTTAACTTCCCGTCCTGACAAAAAGACACAGTTAATTTCCAGAATCCAACAAAACAAACTTGTGTATTTGTGCTGAATCATTACCTGTCCTGTCAGCTGAGGAGGTGGAGGACTGTCTTCATCGCCTTGTGCTCCTGTAGATTGTTGGAACCTGTGATCAGACAGGATGTGATGAGGAACTGAGTCCAGAATCATAATTTGTAAGAAGCTACGGTGAAATGAGTACCTGTTGACTATGGGGTTCAGGCCCAGGTTCCCCTGACTCATCACCTTGTTGATCCCCTTCAGAGCAACCATCTTGGCTTTCATGATTGGGTCTGAGATGGAGTCAAAATCTGTAGAAAGCACACAGACAGACATGCACACAGCTCCAGTTCACCTATGGTTTTCACATCATGGACCAGTCTGGGTTTGGGTCTGTTGGAGTTTTGGATTCAGGACTGTAGGGTTCTAAGGGCATTTTCACACCTCTAGTTTGTTTCCTTTGGTCATAATTTCATTAATTTGCAGTTTTTCTTGTTGTTTAGGTTTTTCACAAATAAAACTGCAAACAAAACAAAACGCTGATTGGTCAGCATGTCTTAGACTGCCTACTGGTGGTGGTCGGAGAGACATGGAGGGCGCCGGTGCATGGCATCCTGTCAGTGCGCCTCAGGGCAGCTGAGACTACAACGTAGTTTATCACCACCAGTGTGTGAATGAGAGAGTGAATGTTTGTGTTGTACAGCGCTTTGGGGAGTGTAGAACACTCTAAAAAGCGCTCTATAAATACATTTACTATTTAGACCTCAGACATGGGGGGCGCGAGATGAGTTATTTAATTATTTTATTAACATTATTTTGTTGTTGAATGCTAGGCAGGGTGTGATTTATCTGGGGTCATGGGAGGGATTTACCCTGCCTCTGCTTTTGCTGTCTCCCCCTCTGGACATTAATCTCTCACCCCTGGGGGGACAGACTTCATGCACCTCTGACAGATCTGCAGAAAACAAGTGTGTCCGATAATCAGCACAGCAGAACATCAGTTATAAAATAACATTCATTATTATGAGATCATGAGGGAAAAAAACAGACAAATGAGGGGTGCACATCATTTTTTCATTGAGATACTCAAGGGAGAACCTGGCGCTGATGTTTATTGCACACCTTCTTACGGGGTGTGAGTGGACCGATTCAGTAACGAGCGTGCAGCGCTGGATCTGAACCTCCACAAACATTATGCTGCAATTAGGCAACTTCTGAATCCAGATGTTAAGCTAAGAGTAATTTAATCTTTGTCTTAAATCATGGGAGAAATATGCCCGATATCGATCAGGTGGACATCGAGATGATTTGTGCCCAGGGCCCAGAATTCTGTGCTACGCCTCTGGTGAAATCATCTAGCAGGCTAGTCCATTACAGATCCAAAAGGTCCACATCAACATCCATGACCTAGTCCCCGGTCCAGGTTGCAGCGCACGGTCCCCGCGTGGAGGGGGGGGGGGGGGGGGGGGGGGG
>SSNR01000123.1:237428-248990 GCA_006937965.1 Callopanchax toddi | reverse complement strand
GGGGGGAATGTGCTGCTGATCAAAGGACAGCAGCAGCTGCTCGCAGTACCGCAGCAACGCGCGATTACAACGTGGTTTTTGTGGGAGAACATGCACCCCAGGATTTACTGTGCGGTCCGATCAGAACCAGCACTTGGTCCTGAACCGGGACCTTTTCATTTAGAGCAGGTTTACACCATATCCAACATTCACTAATGACTGATCCTACCTGTGGACTTATGGCTGCTGCTCAGTGCTGGATCTGGGTCTTTCTTCTGGCTGAGGGGCTGTGGCCGCAAAAAGCTCATTTTAGTGAAAAAAGATCACGTGTTTGCTCACAGCTGGGTCTGTTTTCAGAATTGCCCTCTTTTTAATTCTAGCCTAATTCACGCCACCCTGAGTGCGCTGAAGTGTTACGTCAGGATGCTCCTGCAGAAAAAAACAAGCTGCCTTGCCGCTACGCAAAATAAAAGCCGTCACACCCGGGACTCGCCCTCCCCCTGAACGGACTGCAGCATGTCATTCTGAATTCTGTCCTGGGGAGGTGGCGAGGCCGGCTGCTGAAGGCAGAGGCGGGCTGGCCCGAGGATAGTAGTAGCAGCATAATGAACAACCAAGTGTGATGACTGAACACCGACCCAAAAATAAAAATTAAATGACAACACCGGCCTTTTTTTAGCCAAGGTACACTTTGTCATTGAAAAATGTCTCAAGGCAAACCACGGGGGGGGGGGTTACTAACCTAACAAGAAATACTGAAGCGTGTCAGAACTTCCCTCAGAAACCCAGACCTGAGTCACAAACCAGATGACAAATTAGCTCATTGATGGTTGATCAAGTTATCAGGATGAAACACATTGATGTGTCATCAGAGGTCTGTCTCCTTTAACTCTACAGCTGTTTTCTAAGGCTCGCTCTGTTTTAATAGTTTGACTGTAGAAACCTTCTCGTCTCCTGACAGTAAAGGATTACATTTAGTTTACAGGTCACCTGATTAAAGCATCAACTCTCTTTTTTACCACATCAAATAACTTCAAACTGATTTTTGTTTTACCTGCCAAAAAGTGATTGTAACATCCAGTTTATGGATTAAATCTGCCTTAAATGACTTTATTTCTCTACTGGTAATTTCACATTACCCTATGCAGGGCTCTTTCATCAATTAAAGTTAAATAAAACCACTTTGGGGGGATTTAAACATTAGTATTTAATGCGAGTCTCTGAAAACAACTGTAAGGACAAACCTTAGATAAAGTCATTGACAGATCAATGTGTTTTAGTGTTGATATTGCTTGATTTGTTGAATTTTAAGCTGTCAGTTATTACACATGTTTGAGCAGCGCGCGCTGCCACATTCACTTTATTAACAGGAGGTGCAAGCACCGCTGAGATTGTCGGCCAAAACAGCACGTTGGTTCACCAGGAAACGCCTGGTACCCAGAAAGCCAGTCCATGGCTGGTTGATGACAAACTCTACCAAGTTGTTGCTGCGGGTTTGTGACTCGCTCGGCGCTCTGCCGCACCTTCTCCAACCTGAATCAAGCTCCGAACCACACGTATGGTCCAGTTCAGGAGGAGGGGCCATGTGCAAAGGTTGGCGCGGGCTTATGGTATAGCTCCAAAGGGACACTCCCGGACGTGCCTCCTTCACCTGTACCTGGGGGCTGGGTCCTGGATTTGTTGCGGGTCCGTACAGAACCGGATCTGGGTCCGGATCCGGAGTCCGCCATTTGGTGATGCCTGTTCTAAACCATACCAGGGATGTCTGAGAAAGTCCTATATGTCTGAGCCTGCCAAGTAAGATGTTATGGTCTACAGAGTCAAAGGCTTTAGCAAAGTCAACAAACACAATTACACAATACTCCTTATTGTCAACGGCACATATGACATCATTTAACACTAAGTGTTGCAGAGACACATCCAGGACCAGTTCTGAAGCCAGACTTCATGGGAGAAAGAATACTGTGGGATTCCAGGTAGCAGACCTGCCAACCTTGTCAAATTTTTTCAAGTACCACTTGTGTTGCGCAGCTTCCTCCCCCCCATACTTTTGCTACTCCATTGCTTTGCATGCAGTAATTTCCACATTCACTGGATAGAAATTGGTTATAAGAATTATTTATATACAGTATATTTAATTAAAACGGTTATAATTTATTTTGTATATTGCAACAGGTGTTTTTGTTTTCAAGAATGTAACACCAGTAATTAAACTGGCTTACAGCACATATGCACACATCACTGGGGCCAATTTATACATTACCTGCAGCTCCCTGGAGCTTAAAAACTAATGCATTATATAATGTTACTGTCATTTCAAAGTAATATGTTACATTACAGTATTACTGTTTTTAAATGTAAAGCATTACACTACTATTGCATTACTTTTAAGTTACTCTCACCAAAATAACTGTAAATATGGATTTGACCACCTAAATGTGGCTCATGAAACTCAGTTAGCTCATTCACATCCAGTGGAAGGTGATGTGATGGATACATGTAAAGATATCCAACTATCTGGATAGAAATACATCCATTCATCCATATATTAACTCATCCATCCATCCATCTTTATATCAATCAAATCAATCAATCAATCAAATTGTATATATAAAGCACTCTTCATGCTACTGGCAGCTCAAAGTGCTCTCGTCTCGTCTTCTTCCGCTTATCCGGGTCCGGGTCGCGGGGGCAGCATCCCAATTAGGGAGTTCCAGACAGTCTTCTCCCCAGCCACTTCTACCAGCTCCTCTGGCAGGATCCCAAGGCGCTCCAGGGCCAAACCAGAGATATATTTTCTCCAGTGTGTCCTGGGTCGACCCGGGGGCCTCCTGCCGGCAGGACATGCCTGAAACACCTCCCTGGGGAGGCGTCCAGGGGGCGTCCTAACAAGATGCCCGAACCACCTCAACTGGCTCCTTTCGACATGGAGGAGCAGCGGTTCTACTCCGAGTCTCTCCCGGATGTCCGAGCTCCTCACTCTATCCCTAAGGCTGAGCCCGGCCACCCTGCGAAGAAAACTCATTTCGGCCGCTTGTATCCGCGATCTCGTTCTTTCGGTCATTACCCAGAGCTCATGACCATAGGTGAGGATTGGGAGGTAGATCGACCGGTAAATCGAGAGCCTTGCTTTACGGCTCAGCTCCTTCTTCACCACAACAGACCAGTTCAGCGTCCGCATCACTGCAGACGCTGCCCCAATCCGCCTGTCGATCTCCTGCTCCCTCCTTCCCTCACTCGTGAACAAGACCCCGAGATACTTGAACTCCTCCACTTGAGGCAGGATCTCTCTCCTGACTTGGAGTTGGCAAGCCACCCTTTTCCGACCGAGAACCATGGCCTCAGACTTGGAGGTGCTGATCCTCATCCCAGCCGCTTCACACTCGGCTGCGAACCTCCCCAGCAAGAGCTGTAGGTCAGAGCCTGATGAAGCTAGGAGGACCACATCATCCGCAAAAAGCAGAGACGAGATTCTCCTGTCACCAAACTCAACACCCTCCACACCACGGCTGCACCTAGAAATCCTGTCCATAAAGGTTATGAACAGGACCGGAGACAAAGGGCAGCCCTGGAGGAGTCCAACCCTCACTGGGAACAGGTCCGACTTACTGCCGGCTATGAGGACCAGACTCACACTCCTCTGGTACAGGGACTGAATGGCCCTTAACAAAAGACCATCCACCCCGTACTCCTGGAGCGCCCCCCACAGGGTGTCCCTGGGGACACGGTCATAAGCCTTCTCCAAATCCACTAAACACATGTGGATTGGTTGGGCAAACTCCCATGACCCCTCCATCACCCTAGCGAGGGTAAAGAGCTGGTCCACAGTTCCACGACCAGGACGAAAACCACATTGCTCCTCTTCTATCTGAGGTTCAACTATCGACCGGACCCTCCTCTCCAGTACCCTGGAGTAGACCTTTCCAGGGAGGCTGAGGAGTGTGATCCCCTATAGTTGGAACACACCCTCTGGTCCCCCTTCTTAAAAATGGGAACCACCACCCCGGTCTGCCACTCAACAGGAACTGCCCCCGATGACCACTCAGCTCAAAGTGCTATACAGATAAAAAAAAACAAAACAATATAAACAGTACCATGCACCTACCAGTCTGCTCTGAACTTAATTCCCAGACAATTCACGCCTCTAATCAAAACACCTCATCAGGACTCCAGTTGAATACAGTGGAGCGAACATCTTCTCAGGAGGCAGGAAGGAGGTGTGTCACAGACAGAGGAAGATAAACACAGTTTATAAGTCTCTCTCTCCTTTACTTCAGATAGAATTGACAAAGTTACTCGGATGAGCAGGGAAACGTCTTCAAAGAACCAAATAAGTCCAGTTGCCTTTATTTAAAACCCTTTTTTGGATTATCATGACCTGGATGACTGAGAACCTTCACCAGCATATACACATATATCTCTCTGCACAAGCTCTTTATACATTAGTTTGACTCCTACCTCCACCTGTCTGCTCCTCCTGCAGCAGACGCTGCATGACGCACGCTTTCCTCTGCTCAGTGCGCAAGAGAGTGAACTCTCCAACTTCTGATGTGAAAAATCTAGTCTGTTAGAGTGACTCTTTATCACAAAACGTCTCAGTTCACTTTTTCCTGAGCAGTGCGCTGCTCTCATTTGTCTTAACAGGCCTTGGTTGCCGTGAGCGCGAGCGACTTGGACTGCACGCTCCTCTGGACTGAGTTCCAAACACGCATGAGTTTGCCGAGTGTCCCAGACAGAACTGGACTCCTCTCTGCTCCGTCTGACTACAAGAAGTGAAACATTTGGCGCTGAGTGACGTTTCTCCTCTGGAAAACCCACCACTTCAATCCGGGTTAAACATGCACTGTAACGTGTGTTACTGACGCTTGTACAGAGTAAAATATTACCAATTTTTTTTTCTGTCATGCCTTACATTACCATGTTACAGAAAAATCAATGCATTACAGTAATTAATTACTGTTGTGACTCGTTACTCCTAACACTGGCCATAAAGTACCCCACAATGTCGTGACACACACGCCTCAGCTGTGTCACAGTGCAGAAATAGAACTTGCGTATCTGTAGCGCCGTGGTGTGGACTGGTGTTTCTGGGACGCGCTGTGGCGGTCCCCGTTTGAGTGATCTTACTGACTACAATGGTTTTTATTCAAAATCATGGCGCGGGCGCGACGTGGCACAGCGCTGATGTCTCCGGTGTGTTTCAGCCTTTAGAGAGGGGAGGTTTTGAAGGTTGCAGTGCCGTTTGGCTGTGTGAGACCTTCTTTGCAATCCTGTGACAACAGGAAAAAGATTAGGGCACATTTTAAGAATGTGTGGCGGGTATAGTAATCAGGACAGGGTTGATTTGTGTGGTGTCCTTTCTCAGGGGACACACACACATGTATGTCTTTACCCAGGAGTGTCTTCACACAGGAAGGACTGACGCTACAGTTATAGCCACCAAACGTATGCTATGTCCCTAATTGGACGTAGCAGCTTATGCTTTAGTTGATTGCACCTGGCTGAGACCAATGAGTGGCGTCAGAGAGGGAAAACCCCGGTTGGTTGCAGCCCTAATTGCGCCGATTGTTCTCCGATGGTGAACCACTAACGTGGACTTTGGTCTCTTTAACGTGGACTTTGGTCTCTTTAAAGTGGACTTTGGTAGACTTTAATGTGGACTTAAATTTGGTTGTTCCATTCTACAATGATTACCCTGTTCACACCAGGACAAAAAAAAAAAAAAATCAAACTAAGGAGGATAGGGTTCTGTTTAAACTGACATGAGAGTAAAGGTATAAAAACACCCTAAAAGTGTTTGGGTTTGAACTTCTTGAGGTTTGAGTCTTTGGGGGTGCTGGTCTTACCTACGTTGGAGATCTCAGACTCTGGACCAGACCTCTGTCTGATCAGGGACTGCATCTGTTTCTGCTGCTGTTGTTCCTGTCGTTCTTTGTCCAACAGATCCTGGATAAGGAGCGGCTGCTCCACCAGAAGCAGGGGCCTGGACTTGTTCTGGTTCTGGGTGGGGGTCCCTGGGTGTGGAGGCTGGTCCTGCAAGCTGAGGATGCCTGGCTGAGGAGGAGGAGTTGGACCTTGAGATTGGGGGCTGGATCCAAACGTTTTCTGGTGCTGCTGGAAGACAGAGTGTTGCTCTGGGGACAGAGAAGGATGGTTACCGAACCGACCATTTCTCTAACTAGGGTGAGGTAGGGAAGGGTGATATTGTACCGTTTACAATATATCGTGAAAAAACTCTTCAGGGTAAAAATGTGTCATCCAATCATAAAAACAACTAGAGAAGTTCCTTAAGAAACTTTGAGGGGGCGTGCAACCTGCGGCATCAGTGTTTACCTAGGATTTACAGTGTGATTGTAAAAAGGGGTCAAATATATCAAAATGGTTCACCAATATATTAACCTCAAATTTATAAGGATCTGTTTAAACTTTGAATGAGGTTTTAGTATTTAAGTGTCTCCAAGCAGGAAGCTCTCAAACACCAGAAAGTAGAGGCAGCTTTATTCAGTTCAGTGTGCTATTTGGAATGGTTTCTTGTGAAATGCATTGTGATTTTACAAAGCTGGTAATGGATATCAAAAGTCCCATACACGATTTTTTGCATAGTCTTTTGTGAGTAACATCGCTACAGTCTGCGGCTGCCCGGCTCGCACTTGGCTCACTGTGATGAGTCGTTAGTTTTAGGTTAGAGCGGCTGTTTAATCAAATCAATGTGTATTCATTTTTCTCAAAAATGTAAAATTATTGTTTGTGGAGGCTATAAATCACCAGTCTGTCAGGACAGCGAGTTCACGAGTTAGAACGGGACTACTTCTTTATCTGCATGGTGATTTCTGTTTGGCAACGAAATACCCGGCGGTCTTTGGTCTCGCACAAGACTGGATGTGATGGAGTTCCACATACCGACGAAAAACATCCAGTGTGACTCTAAACAGGAGTCGTTCCTTCGATTCATTCAAATTCACATCAAAACCGCTATTAGCAGCAGCTAAAAGGAGCTAACGGGGGGGAGATTCATATGAAGCCGCCGGAGGAGCAGGGGGGAGCCGAAACCGGATCCATCAGAGGCTCAGCTATTCGCAAACAAGAGCTGTGTATTATTGTAAGTTTTGCTGTCTAATATCTGCTAATTACCAACTTGATTTATTAAGTAAAGGAACTAGATTCAGTTTTAAGAAACAAAACTCACGATCGCCACACCTGGCACTGCAAATAACTGCAGCCTTGAACGGGAGCGCGCACAAACTTCTCAACTATCTCATAAGGGTTCAACCAAAGGCAGCCAGAGACATGATTCCATAAATAAAAATACATTTTATTAATACAAAATGAAATACGGTAAAACAATGCCCCATGACACACACACACGCGCGCACACACACACACACATGGTCTGACAGCGGGGGCGATCCAACAGAGCTAATTTCGCTAGCTGCTATGTTCGTCCTTCCCCCGCTGCCTGTATCGCTGAAAGCTTTAATCAGTCGGTATTCTCTGACTCCCGGAGGTGAATTTGAGAAATCTAGGGTGATAGAGGAATGTCCCGCTGCATACATCACCTCAGATTTTTCAAGTTCGCATCACAGAGTGGCGCTCCGGAGCACCCGGAGGTCCGTGCGCAGCAGAGCCGCCTTAGATGCACTGTAAGCGGACTGAGGTCCAGGAAACAGTCGGGGATTTGAGGCCTACAGTGACGAAACTCATAAACATGGACAGATCGCTGTGCGGTCTCCTATAACAGCACCTTTAGCTCTGTGGAACCCTATAATCCATCAGAGAGGTTTCAGCTCCATAAACGCTGCCAAGATAACACCAGTTGAATGAGAAAAAACACAGATTCAGACAAAGGAAGTCCGCCACTGACCAGCAACACAACACAATGGTGTAATACTGCCACCTACTGGATATACATTTCTTATTACTTTTTTAGCTTCCAGAACGCGCAGAAGCGTCAGTTGACGTCACATCCGTAGGACAGCGCGGGAAATTCGTTCCCGAATTGCAGAACATTTTACAGCTCACAGCCTGTTCTAGATTATGGAATGATACATGGTGGCCTCATTCTTTTTTATTTAAAATGCTTCATCACTCATTAACCTAAATAAACTGAACATGCATGATTACTTTTATTAAAATCCTGAAGCTAGTTCAAGTAATTGAAAACATTTAAAGATTTATCTGTGTCAGAGCCAGTATTAAAAGCCATATTTTTCTATATAGAGAACGAACGGTCTCCCTAGACTTACGTCACTTCTGTTCTGGCGGAAAAATGAAAAATTCTCACAAAAATGAATCCAAAAGCCTAAATAAGTTGAATTTGAGTAAATGTTTATTCATAAAAAATTTCTATTATATTTCTCTAAACATTTGTTTAAGGGGGTCTTTAACCTGCAACTTGCTTCTTAAATAGAGGGCTTTTTTATTAGTCACCTGTTGATGTTACCTTTGATTTTATGGCATTTGATGAATGTTTTTTATTTGTGTTCAGCACTTTGGTCCTGTGGGTGTATTAAGTGCTCTATAAATAAAGCTGGGATGGTTTGGTTTGGTAGGTGTATCAACGGTCGGGGAGGAGTAAAAGTTTCAGCGAGGGTTTCACGGTTTAACGGTTAAACTTTAACCAGTCTGACTATTAACCACATGGTGAAATATTGTAGAAAATAATGTTCTGAAAGAAAAAAAAGACTTCCCCAACTCACAGGTAAATAAATAAATAAATAAATAAATAAATAAATAAATAAATAAATCCTCTGGAACCAATGACACGCGACCCACATGAAAACATCTCCTACACATGAGGCATAAGACACATCGTGCCGGCAAATCAGCGTAATACTGCCGCCACGGTGTGTCTTATGAAAGCGCTGTGGTGGCATGATGATGCTGAAATTTTTAGGTATTCGTGCCGCCACACTTGGTAGTAATATTACCGCAATGCTGGACTTGTTAATGAAGATTACGCCTTGGAGCAACAGAGGGAGGTGTCACTAATAACGTGGCAAAGGTGAGCCGACCCCCGACCAGAAATAGCATTTAAAAGTCAGGTAAACATGGGAAAACTGTTACACATTTGTAAACACAGTGGAGATGGAAAACTGGAGCGATACTGAGATTCAGGAGCTACAGGTTTAAAGAGCAAATTGTAAGTTTTTTTTAAAAAAATCAGATAAAATTCTGGGCTGCATGGTGGCGCAGTTGGTTAGCACTGTTGCCTCGCAGCAAGGAGGTCATGGGTTCGCGTCCCGGCTCTGCGGCCTCTCTGCGTGGAGTTTGCATGTTCTCCCCGTGCATGCGTTGGTTTCCTCCGGGTACTCCGGTTTCCTCCCACAGTCCAAAGACATGACTGTCAGGCTAATTGGGCTGGTAAATTGTCCTTAGGTGTGAGTGGGTGTGTGGTTGTTTGTCTCGTTCGTCTCTGTGTGGCCCTGCGATGGACTGGCGACCCGTCCAGGGTGTCCCCCGCCTCTCGCCCCTTGACCGCTGGAGATAGGCACCAGCTCTCCCGCGACCCTCTGTGGAGGACTAAGCGGCTACAGAAAATGGATGGATGGATGGATGGATAAAATTCTGTCCAAAAATACTATTTGAAATGTTTATTGAGGGTATTTTGTTTTACAATACATTTTTTTAAACCATTTTTCTAGTCAAAAGTGCCCCTTTTTGCAAAGCTTCTAAAAACGCAGTTTTTTTTTTTTTTTTCATATTTGGGCCTGTGACGTCACCAGAGGGAGCTCCTAGCTAGGTGGCGCTGCTTACAGTGTTGTCAGATGTAGATAAATAAAGTATTGTAGGATAATTTAACACTCTGTACGATCAATAATCCCATAAATATGATCATTTGAGCCCTTTGTTGTGTGGAGGTTGTATAACAGATGTTTGTGTTAATCATTGTGTTAGACTCTTTAAAGCTAGAAATGGAATGGAGCCGTACAGTTAGGGCACGGAAATAACACAGTCTGACCACTGCTTGTGACAAGCAAAACAAACTCCGGAGTGCCGTTATTATATGACTTTATAACTACAGTATAGTGAGAAGTATTAAGATAAAAACAATTCCTCCTATAACGCTGGACCCGACCAGTTCAGGTCCACCTGTGGACTGCGAGGGACCCACGGACCCAGCCCCGCATGCCTCCTCGTCTGTCGGCACTCGTTAGAGGTCGGACCCTAGCATGTAGCATCAGCTACTGTATGCAGCTAAAGGATTCAAACGGACGGCGAAACGGACCAGGCTGCTGGAGAAATGAAAAGCCCAGTAAGGACAGCGCTGGTATGACTTGAAGTGAAGGTCCGACAGCTGAAGGAAACGCTCTCATGAAATGGTGGATCGAACGAGGAGGACCCGCATCGAACGTACCAAACCCTGAAACGAGACCATGAATGGAGCGGTCGAGTTTGGTTGTATGGACCGGTTTTACAATGGAAACAGACAGCGATCCGACCGACCGACCCATCCCGACCCACTAAACCCTGAAACGTTGTCTGGATGCAGCCGCCGGCAGGGAGGAGGAGGAGGGATGAGCAGAGACCAGGATCTGGATCCATCAGGTCCTCAGCAAATAGAGCTGTGTATTGTAAGTTTTGTTGTCTAATATCTGCTAATTATATAAAAAATAAACCCAAAATAATAAATAAAGCCGTATTAAACGCCATATTTTTATATAGAGAGAATGAAAGGTCTCCCTATGCTGACGACACGTCCGTTTTGGCTGAAAAATAGAACATTTTTACAAAAAATGACTCCAAAAGCCTAAATAAGTTGAATTTGTGTAAATTTTTATTCAGAACAAGTTTCTATTATATTTATCTAAACATTTGTTTAAGGGAGTGTCTAACTTAAGATATGCTCTTTAAGAGCATGAGCAGGAGTCGCCAGTCTGTTTGACTGTTTACTACGGGTTCTTCTGTCTCACATCTCATGTAACCCTGCACGTTGACAGTGCAAAGACTGCCCCCATACCTCCTTTATACTGCCATTGCGTAATCTTTTGTGAAAAGCACATGATTGTGCAACATTACTGGCACAGTCTGACTACTTATGAATGACCAAAGGCTCCCAGACGCCGGCTCAGCTTCGCAGCAAATTGGCGGCATTGTTTTATGAAAGAGGCTATTGAGAGAGAGAATCAGTGAGAGAGAGAGAGAGAGAGAGGCAGTGAGAGAAGCAGTGAGAGAGAGGGAGTGAAAGAGAGAGAGGCAGAGAGACAGGCAGTGTGAGAGAGAGAAAGAGGCAGAGAGACAGGCAGTGAGAGAGAGGAAGAGGCAGAGAGACAGGCAGTGAGAGAGAGAGAGAGAGAGAGGGAGAGGGAGAGAGGCAGAGAGACAGGCAGTGAGAGAGAGAGAGAAAGAGGCAGAGAGACAGGCAGTGAGAGAGAGAGAGGGAGAGGGAGAGAGAGAGAGAGGCAGAGAGACAGGCAGTGAGAGAGAGAGGGAGAGAGAGAGAGGGAGAGAGAGGCAGAGAGACAGGCAGTGAGAGAGAGAGAGAGAGAGGGAGAGAGAGAGACAGAGAGAGAGAGAGAGAGAGAGGGAGAGGGAGAGAGGCAGAGAGACAGGCAGTGAGAGAGAGAGAGAGAGGGAGAGGGAGAG
>SSNR01000123.1:202562-236971 GCA_006937965.1 Callopanchax toddi | reverse complement strand
GGGGGGGGGGGGGTGTGCGTGTCTCTGCGTGTGTGTACTGTTCTGGGATCTACTAGCAATGCCACTGCGGTTGACCGGACAACTGAAATCGGCATATTGGCTCTACATCATCTTCTGCATCAGAAGACCACTACAACATTAAAGATCCAACCAATTTGTTCTAATCTGCTGAGGAAAAGATTGACCAATGGCAGCAGCCATTTGTGTATTTATTGGTTCATCAAAGTAAATTTCCAACATTAAGAGACTGCTACCTGAGAAGTTTGGTAGGAGTATTTCAATCAGATGTTATCAACCCAGGAGCAATCCATCCACCCAGGAGACTGATTTGTAGCAATCTATGTTGCGGAAGCGTATTTTCACATCGCTGTCTATCCACCATACAGAAAGTTTCTCAGGTTTGCTTATCAGAGCACAGCCGAAGAGTTTCAAACATCCTGTTTGGGCTTTCCTTAGCACAGAGTGTTCAGCAAGTATGTGGAAGCAGCGCTGTCCCCACTGAGGTCTCATTCTCAAGAGCAGGCAATCAGCAACTCCCAGGTGGTGTTTCATCACTTGACGGACCTGGGGTTCCAAATAAACTGGACAAAGAGCCCCAAGCAGTGCACGGAGTATTTCACTCGTTTTCGGTGGGAACATTTTGTCTCATTCAGACTCTGCCTGCTCCTTCTCGGTCTCATGCCTTCAGTGATTGCTGTATTACAACTCTGGGCCTAGCTTGTGAAAGGTGGAATCTGAATTCTGCTGGCCTGACCCTGAGGTCGTTGACACAATTCAAAATGGCAAACCTGTGGGACAGCTCCAATTGGTGTTACTTTAAAGCAACAATAAATAGTTTTTTACACTCTAAGCCAGAGCATTAAAATGATCTAATTGATTTTTGAGTTAGAAACTTGACCATTTTCATATTTGCCACCACTCTACAGGCCAGATAAAACACTAAACAGTTTTGAGGAGCGGGTAGGTCTCCTAGATGATGTCACTACCGGCTTTACGGCCATAGTTACCAGGTGTAGCAACGGTCGGGGAAGAGTGATGGTTTCAGCGAGGGTTTCACGGTTTAACCAGTCTGACTATTAACCATGTGGTGAAATATTGTAGAAAAGAATGTCCTGAAAAATAAGACTCTCCCAACACCACCTCACGGGTAAATAAATAAATCCACCCAAACTTGGATCGATCCTGGAGGGTTTGCGCCAGTCAACCGAGACCTGAATGCCTCCTCTGCTGCGACCCGACTCAAGAGCGGGGAAGCTGGAGGGCAACGACATCATACCCGAGGAGGAGGAGGACAGCTCGACCCCCACGGCCATCTGTGGCTCCAGAGGACCAGAGCAGCACCAGTCCCGCTGCCGACGGATCATTCCAATTCCCCGGTCTTGGGGGGTCAAGGGGACTGTCCTTCAACATTAACCCGCACAACGCTGAAGAGTTTAGGTTACTCCGTCGTTGTTGCTTCAGCTGTGTAAAGTCCAGATGGCTGGTTCTGAGCACTGTCATCCTCCACAGCTAGCAATTCAAGCAGATTCAAGATCTATTCATCACCTACAAAACTCTCAACAACCTAGCCCCTCATTGCCTCTCTGGTCATACCCTTCCCGCTGTCTCAGATCTTCTGCCTCCAATCTCCTGTCTCAGACAACCATTTCAAAGCATCCCACCATTGGGGACAGAGCTTTTTCCGTAGTTATTCACACCCTACGGAACTCTCTTCCCCAACACATCGGTGCCTCTGGCTTACTTCAGAAATTCTAAAAAGTACAAAAGACTCACATATTCACCCAAGCACTTAACCCCCGTTAATTCATTGTACTTATTTGTCCTGTTTGTTTTGTTTCCTGCTTCAATGTTTTGTTTGTAAAGCATCTTTGAGTTGTTCTTAAAAGTGCTATATAAAACTTGTGCATTATTAATTATTGTTATTATCTGGAAGCTTTGTGCTAAACACCGTTAGCTTTGAGATGTATATTTTTTTTTGATCATCTGCACAAAGATGGGTTAGAGGATCCATAGTTTTTATTTTGAATTGCAGAGATACAGCTCTGAATAACTGCTGGAGAGTTGGCCTTTTTTACCTCCAGTGTTGTGCGCATGTGCGCTAGTACCTGGATGAAAACAACAACATTCAAGGGTTCTACAATGCCTGTTCTAACGTGGTAGTGCTGGGGTGGGAGGTTACCTGCAGGCGTGGGAGGGTGTATCCTGTGAATCAGACCTGAGGGTGGAGCTTGCTCCTGGACAGGTCCACCTGAAACAGCATCAGAACCCTCCAGCTGCTCCTGGAGGAATTTGAGTTTACTCTTCCTGTTTGAACCTGATGATTTCCTACAGAAGGTCAGAGATTATCTCACCTTCAGGAGGGTAGCTGTTTCAGGTCCTGGAGGAGCAGGAGGTCCTGAACCACGACCTTCTGGCTTCATGGCTTCCTTCACTTTGTGTTTCACTTGGCCTGCCAGGTGGAAGTGACTGTCTGTCTTCTTAGAGGCTCCGCCCTTGCCCTCCGGCTCCCCTAGATCTAGCTCCACATTGAACATGTCTTTCTTGTCCTCCAGGTTGAGCTCTGGATCGGCGTAGGCGATCAGGTCAAACTTCCCAGACAGCAGGAAGTCATCCAGGTGGAGGTCGTTTGGACCCAAGTCCAGATCTTCTTTACCTGTGAGAAAATCATTTTCTTGAACAGGTCGATGCAGACTCAACACAATTAAAATCCATTCGGAACACTTCCTACTACTAATGCGCAGGTTATAGCTTTTTTCAACCCACAGGTCCCGCACATTTGAAAACTTCTGACCCGCAGCAAACCGCCCCGCATCACTGCATCTACTTTTACAACGCACATAGCCCTGCCTCATTAAGAACACGTTAAAATATTGACTGAATGCGCTTTTATTTAGTCTGACAAAGATGTGTTCAACAGTCCTCTAAATTGGCAGCAACATTTACATTTTTAAAGGCTAAAATAAAAATAAATAAGCAGATAAATGATTTGTAAAATTTAATAAAATGAGGGTTATTTTTTTGTATACTACTACTACTATCAGTGCAATAAATCAATACTGTACAAACAACATTTTCAGCGACTTGAAGCGAGGACACAGGAAGGTGGCCCAGCTTGTGGGTTATGTTGACGCACAGCTATTCGTGTTGTAGCTGCCTTGTATGAGCTCTAATGTAGTCCATGTACTCTGGGTCTTGCAGTGTTTTTCAAAACTCAAGCTCAAAACTACCATCGTGTAAAACTCAAGCTCAAAACTACCATCGTGTTTATTGGGATTATCTTTTAATTCTTCAACAATGTTGTAGTTCAGAAAGCGATTTATTGGAATAGTCTGTTTCTAAACGCTCAATTACAGAAATATTCCACAATGAAACGCTTCTCATCCATGTACTGGCGGTTGTTTATGTTTGCCGTACTAGTAGTAGTTCAGCGTATTGTTGTCATTTCTGCATCATAAAGTACTCCACAATGCAGTGGCGGGCTGTGACTTTCACCTCTGGGCCTTCAGTGATTTTCTACTCGGTCCAACCTCAATTAGTACACCTCACAATTCATCAATACGACACCACGGCTCCAGAATCCATACAAAATCACGCATATACATTATATCACCCTTATTATAGGCTGGTCAGCGCACATTTCTGGGCAGATCAGAACCAAGCCGAACCGGGTCCAGGTCTGTAATGCCGCAGTATCACGCGCCTGTGACCACTAGCGGTGCTGCTGTAGAGCTCATATGATTCCGCTCAGTGACATACGCTACAGGTGATTGATTACAAACCAAGTTGGATGACAAAAACACAAATAAAATGCTTGCATTCACCAACACGAATCTCCTCCACATCATAGCTCCAAACACCAAATCCGTCAATAGCAAGCAACAGGCATTTCCAGCTGTATAATTATATATATATATATATATATATCTCCACGGTGACATTCATAGTTCCTTTCCTGAAATTGACGACAAACAAGTTTTTCCAGCTGGGACAGGATCCCTTCTCCTCCTTCAGCCAGCCTGGGTTAAAAAATATACACCGATAGCTGTCGGTAGCTACTTTAGCGAGTTTAGTTCAGATATTGCCAACTTTGGACCAAAATGAGTCCTTATCCAATCACAGGACAGGACGCGTTCATGTCAACACAACGTGAGGTATGCTGGAAGTAGGGATGGGTATCGGTTTTTCGATAATATCTGCAAATATCGGTATCAGTTTTTGTAATGATGACACACATGACCTTTACACACCATGCACATATTACACATCAAAGTGTTTGGCTACTTCTCCTCTCTCCCAAAACGTCAAAATATAACAAATCTGATGTATAGTTTTAGAGATATTTTTTATTTATTCGGCACACCTTGCATTAAATATTGTGTTTGTCTTTTTTTTAATGAGGGCTACCACGCTTATATCGGTATCGGTTTATATCGGTATCGGAAATTAAGAGTTAGACAATATCGGATATTCAAAAGCCAATATCGAGCATCCCTAACCGGAAGATCTCGGCCACGCAGACTCGAGAGCTGATTGGCTGTCCCAACTGATCGTCTCTGTTGAATGAAAGTAGACAACGGCCTACTCTGATGATTCTGAATGCCCAGATAGAAGCACTTGGGCGTAGAGCCCCTGGTGACAGACTTGAATCTGCCTAACAACACAAACTAGCTGAAACCTGACTGGACAACACCCTACCTTGGCATTTTAACACTGGAAGCGACGCGGCCAAGTGGATATAATATGATATAAAGAAAACAAACCAGGGAGAAAATGTTTATTTAAAAATATTAACCAAAAGAAAAAATATGTACTTTTCTGAGTAGGTTTAGGTCAGCAGTGAAGGCCTTGAAGGCTTTGACAGCCCACCACTGCCACAATGTCTTGACACACGTGCCTGAGGCGCACCTTGGCTCAGAAATAAAACTGTTGCGTATCTTTAACGCCGTGGCGTGAACCAGCGCATCTGGGATGCGACGTGGCGGTCCTTGGGGGACCAGACTGCTGCTGAGTGGTCCAAAGTTATGTACTCTGATGAAAGTCAATTTTGCATTTCCTTTGGAAATGAAGGTCCCAGAATCTGGAGGAAACACAAAATCTACATTGCTTGAGGTCCAGTGCAAAGTTTCCACAGTCAGTGATGGTTTGTGGTGCCATGTCATCTGTTGTGTTGGTTCATTGTGTTTTCTGAGGTCCAAGGTCAACACAGGCGTCTAGCTGGAAGTTTTAGCGCACTTCATGCTTCCTGCTGCTGACCAACTTTATGGAGATGCAGACTTCATTTTCCAAAAGGATGCACACAGTACCAAAACTACCAATACCTGGTTTAAGGACCATGGCCTCCCTGTTCTTGATTGGTCAGCAAACTGGCTTGACCTTAACCTCATAGAAAATCTATGGGGTATTGTGAAGAGGAAGCTGCAATATGCCAGACCCAACAATTCAGATGAGCTGAAGGCCACTATCAGAGCAGCATGGGCTGTCATAATGTAGCAAGTGCTGCTGTTGTCTGCACTACCTCGCTGAACTCTTCCCCAAACACGTGATTTAGCAGTTTGTCCCTCCTTTCTTTTAAGAATTCTACTTAACTCCAGAACAAGTTTTATCAAAAATATCTTCCGCCATCGCTATGCTGTTGTGACTGACTGCCACCTGCTGGGAGCTTGTGCTTGGCACACTGGGCCACATTTCATTTTAAAACGTGACTCGTGTTTAAATAAGTCTTATATTGTGTTTTATGAAATTAAGCATTGATTAAGTTCTTTATTTTCAGTGAGCTAAAATATATATATACTTGATGAACTCACCCCAAACCGCCCCACAATGAAATAAAAATGTATTGACCCGAGTAACCCACGGGATAAAAGACAACCTGCACATCACTACTACCTACCATCCTCTGGGTCCAGATTCAGGTTCAAGTCCACCAGATCCTTCACTTCCACATCCTCCAGGTCTTTCACAGCTGAGTCCTCCCCCTCCAGGTGCACCTCCATCCCATCGGAGCTGCTCTGAGGCAGTGCCACTGTGAGACCCAGGTGCTGCTGGTCCTGGTGGCCTGGCACAGCCATGCCCAATCTAGCTGGGCTGTGCCGTATTGCAGCGGACTGGGTTGGGTCTCTGAGGTGCAAGAATGGCAGGTCTGGTTCCGTGGCTGAGGGGAAGGGCATCCTGAACCGGACCTCAGGAGCACGGTGTCGAAGCTCAATGAAGGGCATAACGCCATGCTGGTTGATGGAGAGGGGGCGGGGCAGGAAGGACTGGGAGACACCTGGAGGAATGAGAAACACAAAACTTAGTTTCAGAGCCACCTGGGACCGATCTGATCTGATACAACACTTTTAAATTAAAGTGATAATATGCAGTTTTCCTTGTTTTGGGCTCCCTCTGGTGTCCGTTTTAAATCACTGCTTTAAATAAAATAGCCCATAGTTCTTGCTTAGAAACGCCTAAATCTACCTGTTGAAATGTCTCCTCAGCCTTCATAGCTTTCTACAGGAGCGGTTATTTACCCCTTCAAAGAAATCAGCTGTGTTCAAGCAGGGAGAGATAGAAAAAAAATCAGGAATCATGAGCTAAAAACACTCCAGAGCTAGCATAACAGCTAGCCACATTGGGTTAGCCTAACCCTCGTGAGACACGTGACTTCCTGGGTACCGTGACGGAGACGGAGATCTTACAATCGTGGTATTCTGGATCTAACCACCAGATGGGGCTAAGTGACTTTTCATTAACTCTGTAAAGGGTCATATTAGCACAGACTGGCTCAAGGAGAAGATTTTAAAATATGAAAAAGTTGCATATTATCACTTTAAAGTCATTTTCAGGACTGTCACCTTAGAATAGTTTCATGAAAATTCTATAAAGTTCTATAAAGAACCCATTTATTTACTGCAATATTAAAACATAATTCCTGTTCTTTTTTCAACAAACTGTACCACATAAAGCTCTAATTATTATACTAAAGATCATAAAATAACTAGATTTTATATAAATGTATGTATGTGGACTACAAAAGGCATAATTAAAGCATGTCAAAAGAAAAACCATTATTATAAAATATTTCTAAAATTACGTTCCAAAGAAGCCAAAGTAAGATATAAAACATATAAAAATAAATTAACAAATATAATAAGATCAAGTAAAAAAAAATATAATAATAAATTACTAGAGCAGCAGAAAGATAATATTCAAGGTATTTGGAAAGTCCTAAATGGTATACTTAAAAATAAAATAAAAAAAGTAGATTATCCAAAATACTATATTACAGATGGAAAAGTTATTGATAAAAATACTGAAATAGCAAATGCATTTAACCAGTTCTTTGTTAATGTAGGCAGCACTCTAGCCCATGAAATAGCTCCACCACCAGAAGTCATGGAAGTTGACATAAGCAATATTCAAAATAATAAAAATTCATTTTTTATTAGAAGTGTAGATGAAATCGAAATTATAAATATTGTGAATACATTTAAGAGTAAGAGGTCCACCGACAGTTTCAATTTTGACATGATGTTAGTAAAGGAGATTATTGATATTATTGTAACTCCCTTAACATATATCTTTAATCAGTCTTTTCTCACAGGCATCTTTCCAACAGCAATGAAAATCTCTAAAGTAATACCGATTTTTAAAAGTGGAGACAAACACAAACTTACAAACTATAGACCAATCTCTTTACTGTCCCAACTCTCCAAAATCTTAGAAAAACTGTTTGATAAAAGACTGAATGAATTTTTAAATAAGCATAATATAATTAATGACCAACAGTTTGGTTTTAGAGCAAACAGGTCAACTTCTATGGCAGTCATGGATCTGGTGGAGGAAATCACAATAGCAACAGACAAGCTGGAAAATACAGTTGGTGTCTTTATAGATCTAAGTAAGGCCTTTGACACCATCAATCATCAATTGTTAAAAATGTTAAAGATATGGTTTTAGAGGAGTTGCATATGAATGGCTAAAGAGTTATCTCACTGGAAGACAGCAGTATGTACAAATCAGTAATGTCACTTCAGAAAAACTAATCATAACTCACGGAGTCCCACAGGGCTCTGTTCTTGGACTAAAATTATTTATCTTGTATATCAATGACATTTGCCAAATTATTAAGAACATGCAGTGCATTTTGTTTGCTGACGACACCAGCCTCTACTGCTCTGGACAAAATATTGAACAGTTACTACAAACAGTTGAGAAAGAACTGGGATTGTTAAAACTTTGGTTTGACTATAAAAAATTATCAATAAATGTGAATAAAACAAAATACATTATTTTTGGAAATAAGAAAATTGAAAACTCAGCTAAATTAAAGTTCAACCAAATGGAAATAGAAAGAGTGAGTGATACAACATCTTTGGGACTGTGTGTTGATGAAAAATTAAACTGGAAAGTGCACATAAATCATGTGAAAACAAAAGTATCAAAAACAATTGGTCTATTGTGTAAAATTAAGGCAGATGTAAACGAAAGATCTCTCCATTTATTATATAATGCCCTCATTCTTCCATACCTAACCTATGGTGTGGAACTTTGGGGGAACAACTACAAAAGCACAATACAATCCATCTTTAATTTGCAAAAAAAAAAAAAGCGGTCAGAATAATCAACTATGCAGACTATTATGTCCCAACAAATCCTCTGTTTATTAAATCAAAATTATTAAAACTCTGCGATTTAATTGATCTCAGCACAGCCGTTGTCATGTATAAGGTTCATAATCATAAACTTCCAGAATGCATTCAGGACCGGTTTCAACTCCGAGACACTGACTAGCTATAACCTGAGAGGAACCCATGTTTATCAGAAAAGTAAATTCAGAACAAATACAAAAGGTAGATGTGTCTCAGTCAGAGGAGTAGATTTATGGAATAATCTGGATAATACATAAAAAAACTCCGTATCTGTAAATGCATTAAAAAAAGTTTAAATCAAATATAATTAACAATTATGCGCACTAGAATTAAATCATATATTAACTCTTATGTATAGCTGTCCTCAGATATAATTGATTTGGTAAAATGTGTGACAACTATAATTTAATTAGCAAAATAATTTATATCAACTTTTTTTGTTCTCATTTTGATTAATTGTAAAATGATGTATGCTAGTTGCATGAAGTTGTTAAAAGGTTTGGCTCTAGAAAAGTGTTTCACTTCAGCCAAACCATTTTCAGTCATTGTTTTCGTTTAAGTTTTAAATGTTGAAGCTGAATTTTCTTGTGCAAAGACATTGTTTATTGACTGAAATATACTTGTCATTCATTCATTCATTCATTCATTCATTCATTCATTCATTCATTCATGTGTAAAAAAAACACCAGATGTGTTTATAGTTAATAAATGGGCTCACTGTATCACAAGCTGTAAGTAAGTACAGTTTTGACCCGAATATAGGACGACCCCGATTATAAGACTTTTTCAAGACTTGTCTTCAGAAAAAAATGATTAAATTCACTTTTTAAATAAACTATTTTTATTGAAATTTTGAGAAAATCATTTAAATAATACAATAATTACAGACTGCGTTAGTATTTGCTTATTAATCAGGAGTTAAAGTTCTCTGTGGCAACATATTTCAGTCAATTGGAAAAAAAGTTCAGTTCAATCTCTCTCTCTCTCTTGCCGTCTCTGGACTCAGTCTCTCTCTTTCTCTCTCTCACTCTGAGACTGTGTGTGTTTGCATGTGTGTTTGTGTGTGTGTGTGTCGGGCAAATAAAGATACGTGAGACAGACGAGGTTCTGAGGAAGAACACGTGTGTGAATCGAGCTACGCCCTCACCCGTACAGTCTACTCACGCTGAAAGCACCTGCACCGACCGGGTCCAGTCCCGGTCTGATCACCGAGGAGTTGGTCTGAGAGGAGGTGTCGGATTGGTACAAGAAACCCAGACCCTACCCCTGTCTGAAAAAAAAACCGAACCGAGCCGAACCCACACTAGTCTAAAAATACCAAAAGTGGACCTTGCTGCTGTTGGATTGGCCATCGGACATTTTAATCCTCAGGGGGCCTGTAACTTTGAGCTGGTCCGGACCGCTGGGACCGCTCGTGGTCTGAGCGGCTTCCTGCTTCTGCCACTTTGTCCAAAAAAGCCTGCGCCCTCTGCTGGTGGGGTCGTGTAATGACTAGGCCACGATTATAATACAACTGGAACAACTCAAAAACACTTTTATTGGATGCACATGAGTAGTGTTTGTGACAATAGGTCACATGGTTTACTGTTAGATATTGTTCAAACTAGTGACATGAAGGAATAAATAAGAATATAAATGTAGCGATCACAAGGTCATGTAGATGTCAAAGGTCAACTGAAGCCACTGGTCACTCTAATATCAGACTTGTGCAGACAGCCATGCTCTGCTCCAGTAACAAAGCAGACCTTGAAATCAAAACATTCACTCACTTGGAACAGTTTCTACAACAAACTGGAGAGACGTCATAACACGACCTTGATTCTGCCTGCTGAAGCTACAGACGTCCTCTGGAGAAACTCCTGACTATCCTCTTTAATAAAATCATTTTCTCTTCTTTACAGATCCTAATGACAAATTAATAACACTGATTGCTTTTCATAAAAGTGTATTTAATCATAATTCATTGCTTAGGAGGTAATAGTTAAATCATAGTTAATGATAATATTTAAAATGCATTTTAAAATTTTAAATACATCGAATGACTAATTAATGATTTAATCACGTTTTATTATCATATTCATATCAATATATTAATAATGACTAGGGATGCTCTGATACCAGATTTTTCATAAACGAGTACGAGTACTTACAATTGAGTACTTGCCGATACAGAGTACCAATACGAGTACAAATACTAAATCGTGGTTTGGTACAACAGAAAAAATTAAATAAAAATTACATTTTTTATGTGGGGAAAATTACTTTTAGATAAACTAATACACAAATGACCTGCCGTAGAGATTTCAAAGTTCATTTGACTATATGATGGAACAGCTTGCCACACATGCGCGGAAGATTTTCGGACGAAACAAACTTTCCATCAGCTGATTAGAACCAAACCGGTGTCTCTTTAAGCCTCTGCCTTATTCTGAAATAGTGGAAGATAGAAGCTTCAATCAGCTCTGCTGGATTCTTCTGTTGTTTACGGTTTCTGTTAGCAAAACGTTAGAGGCTAAGCTAAACATGCTGATGCTTTGAAAATCAAATCGGGATTACTGGAACTTTACCAAACCAGACATCAGGACTGAGGATTCAGAGCGTGTATCCTACGCTAAATCACAACAACAACTACTACTACAACTACTAGATACTACTACAACACAAGTAAGTTAACGCCATCTGCAGTGCTACAGAGTGAGCGCCGGTTAGCAGCTGGTGTGCGCATCAGGTTAATGGAGCTCTAAGTATCGGGTTATGTTTATGAGTACGAGTACTAGTATACAACCTTAGTATCAGCCCGATACTTGATGCCAGTATCGGTATCGGAGCAGCCCTAATAATGACCTTTATTTATCTTAAACTATGAGTTTAAACCATGATTCTAATGAAACGTCTCTTTAGTTTCTGAGAGAGGAAGTGAAAACAGAGTTTCTTGGTAATGCCTCCTTTCCTATTCCTGGCAAATCATTGGTTAATCAAAAATTCTATAAAAACGTATGATTTCTGTATTTCTTTAGTCTCAGTTGAAGTTGTAGTCTAAGCCTTCTGCATGGGCAGGCTCTGTCAAGTTGCCGACTGAAACCTCCTGTCAGGATTCAGGCCAGATTCCAGACCCTGGTTTAAGAGGACTTTGAAACAAAACTAAATTCTAATCCAAGAAGAACCATATTTTAAATCCAGCTCCAGTTTATCAGAACTGCTAAATGAACATTCAATGCCAGCCAGCAAAGTCAAGTTTACCTCTACCACCTGATTATCTGGGATCAGTCGTGCAGGTTCTGTGTGATACCACTGAACCCTTCAGTCAACCTCCGTCTCCTGAGCATTGCTCTGGACTCGTCAAGCCCCACTGACCCCCAGCTGTCTGAATCCGATCAGAAGTCACTGACTGGTACAGTATAACATTTGACTAAATCTGGTGTCAAATTTCTTATCAAAGATTTATCAATTCTCAGTAAGTGTAATCTTCAGGAAAAAAACTAAATTCACTATTTAAAGAAACTATTTGTATTGAAATTTTTAGAAAGTCATTTGAATAATACTGTAATTACAGACTGCTTTAATATTAGCCTATTAGTCAGGAGTTAAAGTTCTCCATTGTGACGACAGGTTTCTGTCAGTTGGACAAAAAGGGAATAAAGTTCTGTTGAATCTCTTTCTCACTCGTTCTTCTCACGCTCTCTCGTGAGCTCAGTAGTGAGCTCAGTAGTTTCTCTCTCTTCGTGTGTTTGTGTGTGTGGCACAAATGAAGATGTAAGAGAATATTGAAGCTAATGGGTGTAGATTTAGCGTGGACGGAAGTGACGGGTCCCCAATGACTTGATCTAAGGGTACAGAAATAGCGCGGCATGCATTACCCACCAATAGGGCTGGGCGATAAATCTAAAATAACCGAATACTGAACTCTAACCGACGTCATTTTGCTCATAATCGTATGTTCGGTATTTAAAAAAAATGAAAAGACGCAAGTAGGTTGAAAATGTCCGTGTCCCTTTAAGAAACTGTGGCGCAACTAGTTCGTGTCACGTGCTAGTCACGTGACTTCCCCCATCCAGTTTGTAACAAGAAAGGAAAAACAAGAAAATGGAGAATCATTCAAACATGAAGCAGCGGGCTCATCGCTCTGTGTCACTAGCAGGCCACGTCAGCTCACTGTTTGTCCCTGCTGAGAGCTGCCTGTTGCTGCTGGTGGCTGCCTGCAGCTGGCCGTTGTGTTGCGTGCCAATGGCCGACATGATTCGTCAGGGTCTGTGGTTTTTCTCATAATACTGGTGTTATTTGGGCAGCATTCATGAAGCTGACAACCTCTCTGATGGATTACAGTGTTTCACAGAGCTAGGTGCTGTTATAGACGAGCACACAGCGATCTGTGGATGTTACTGGGTCTCGGGACTAGGCCTCTAAATTAGTGGTCCCCTACAGTTTTCTCGCCACGGACCGATTGCATGCTGAGTAATACGTTCACGGACCGGTGGGGGGGTGCGCGCGGAGCAAATGGCTCCTTTGCCTGCAGCGCTGCAGGATAGTGTTGCAGAGGAAAATTTTTCAGATCAGCAGAAAGAAAAAGACAAATAACTTTGCTCTGTATTTATTTTGTCGAATACTGTGCAACAGTTTTCTGCTCAATGCTCATTAAATACAAACATTTAACTCAAGATTACTACAAGAATAATATTTAGAATAATATAAAAACTAATTTAATGGAGGACAGACTCCTGTGCACCTCTCACGGGTCTGACAGACAGAGCAATAGCCTCTGTGCACGCATCAGTTCCGTGTTTGGCGTGAGGATGGTACTAGACTTCCGGTCTCCGTGCTAAAGATGGGAGGTGGGAAGTTGATCTTGTTGATACTGTACAGAACGGCACACAGCAGTGGTGGTTAGACCCGTAGTCAGTATGTTGTTGAAACGCAAAGTTTGTCAGTGTACATGTCATGTTTAGGACACGAACACATAAAAGCTCGACATAGAAGGCCACGCACAAAAAAAGAAGAAAGATTTGCAAAAAAAGAAAGATTTCAAAGCTCCCGAAAGGAAACTAGCAAGCACAGTATGTGCTTCCAGCGGCTACCGGAAGTTTACGTCCATCATGACCTTCTACCGGCAATTACGTCACGTAGCTGCGTGCACAGAGCCCATTGTCTGTCGGACAGTTCACACCCTGCTGTCAAGTGCAGCAGGAACAGGTGAGGGGAGCGTGACGCGGCGCTGCTCTGTGGCTCCTGACGGAGCAGCAGTTATAATATTAACGTTCATTAGCTCTTATAAAAGTCTATTACAACATGTTATCTTAGACAGAAACAGATGGGTCTGGTTGCTCCATGAGAGAGAGAGAGAGAGAGAGCGAGAGCGAGAGAGAGAGAGAGAGAATGACCCAGAAGGTGACATAGATGAAGGATTCAGCCGCTCCGCACACGCCGTGTGAACGAGACTGAATCAGAGATGATCTACATTCGTTCTGGTCAACTCAAATGACTAGTCCGACAGAATGAACCTCTATACGTGATAGCAGAACCAACGCCTTTCTCAGAGGGGAATTATCAGCAGATTCAGAGAGCACACGTAGGATGTCGGGACGATCTAGCAGCACGCGAGCGCTGCCGGATCCGCGGCCCACGTGCATTCAAACAGTAGATATCCATACGGATCATGGATCGATGATGAACTGTTGCACCCAGGAGGTGAGGAGGGAGGCAGCTCAGCTGACTTTGCAGCTTGTCAGCAGGTGATCACTGTGCTGGGGGCTCCATACACCGAGTAACGCACCGGTCCGGTCCGGACCTTTCAGGCGCGATACATCTATTACATATTTTTTATTCTGCTGTTCTCACGGCCCGGTACCAAATGAGCTACTGACCGCTACCGAACCAAGGGTTGGGGACCTCTGCTCTAAATCACAGACAATTTCCCTGCCCTCAGTCCACTTCACAGTGCATCAAAGGTAGATGTGCTGCGCATGCTGGTCTGGCTGGCCTGGTGTTGGCCAACGCAGCCTTTTGGGGAGAAAAAGCGGTGACAGCCGGGCCGTCTCATTCTGCGTGAGCTGTGTGTAACCGGGGAGACACAATGGAACTCCAGACAGCGGAGAAGCGATACGGACGGAGTAGCAGGACTGGATCATAGCAGCTAACGAGATTAGCGTTAGCTCCGCTCTTGGAGGCATTGTGGCGTGGGGCATTATTTTATCCTTTTTTCCTTTTGTATTAATAAAATGTATTTTTATTTATGGAATCATGTCTCCGCTTGCCTTTGGTTGAACCCTTATGAGATGAACTAGTGAGAAGTTTGTGCACGATCCGTTCAAGGCTGCAGTGATTCGCGGCGCTCGTGAAGTTTGTTTCTTAAAGCCGACTCTAGATCCTTTAAATTCAAGAATTTAAAGGATTTCAAGCACCCATACAAACCCTGCATGTGAGTGGTAGGAGCCATCAAAGGCCGGATGGAGGTGAACTCTGAGGGAAGTGACCTCCTCATCTTTACCAGGTTCCCCTCCACAGAACCGAGAACAGGACCAGACAGTGAAGCCTGAGGAGGACGAAGGAAGGAGTCCTGGAGGCCCACTGGTGGTCCTGGAGGAACACCAAACCTGGACAGAAGGGAGAGGACTGATGACAGGAACTGATCTGACAGTAATATTGGTCCTGGACCACGTCATCTTACCTCATAGCTGGTCCTCTGAGACCCAAATCTCTGGGGAGGTTCTGTCTGGGGAAGGGAGCCTCACCAGGGGCTAAGGCCCTCTGCTGCTCCACTGGAAGACCTCCTGGAAACCTGGGAGCAGAAGGTCTAACAGTACCAGGATACGGTGGAGGAGGACGTCCAAATGGGTCAGCTGGAGGAGCGGAGGAGTCCTCCTGAAGCCAGCTGTTAAATGAAGCAGCAGATCCAGCTGTGGGTTCCTGCAGACCCTTCTCCTGTCGTAGGGCGTTCTTCTGGTGTTGCTGCCGAAGGATGCGCTGCCGGAGCCATTGACGCTGCACACAAGGACCAGACTGCACCTCACACATCCACAGAAACCACTGAATCAAGGTCCTCAAGGTGAGGCTGGAGGACACTTTTCATACCTGTCTCAGCTTCTCCTCAGAGTCCCCCAGCTGGGGCAGCATACTCATTGGTCCATCTAGAGAGGTCTTATCCATATGTGGTGGTCCTGGTGCCATGTGACCCTGTTCCAAAATGTCCTGACTCACAGCGTGAGTTGATATCCCAGGGTGCTTGGGGGTCTGGCTGCTGCTGGTCCGAGTAAGCAAATCCTGTTGTGGTCCTGGAGACTGCTGGGCCTGACCAGAGAGAGGACAGTCAAAAACCAGAAACTAGAAACTGGACCTCAGGTCCAGGTTAGTATTTTGGTCCTAGGATGTAAATGGAACAGGTTTGTCGATATCCAATTCAAGCATTTTTCAAGGACATTCCCCTGGTGATGCCCACATACATAAAAAAATGCAAGCACTTTCAAAAATGTGAAAATCCCATGTAAAAATTCAAAAGACCTGTAAGAACTCTGACTTGGGAGTGGGCAGGTGAAGCTCAGTGTTACCTGGGGGGGTGCTGGGGTGAAAGTCTCTGCCTCTGCTGATGGTCCCAGAGACCGAGGGGACAAACCCAAAGCCACAGGCTGGGTGAAGCTCTCCACCAAGGTCTGGCCAAACGAGTCATGGGCTTTCTGGGTCTGGGGGGTGGAGGGCTGCTGGAGGTAGGGATCAGGGGAGGGACGGGGTGTCCCTGCAGGCTGGGAGTGACCCTCCGGTGAACGGGGGAAGCGTTCTGAGGGGTGGGGTGTCCCAGGGTTTGAAGAATAGAGGTCCAGCGGTTGGTGGGACGGAGATGGGCGACAGCTAGTGGGCTGTTGGTTGTATGGGTCTGGTCTCAAAGAAGGGGTGGTGGTGAGATAGGTGGAGTCTGAGTGGGGGTGCGGAGTCCCAGGAGTCTGAGGGTTACTGTAGGGGTCAGGAGAGGGCCGGGAACTCAAGGGGGACTGTGGGGGGAGGGGGTCTGTGGTCTGCTGGCTGTAGTCAGGTCGAGGGGTACCAGAGTTCTGAGAGTAGGGGCTGCGGTGGGGGGAATTGAGGCTGGACAGCGGACTAGAGGGGAAGGGGGGCTCAAGGGAGAAACCCAGGTCAGTGGGTCTGGACAGCTCCCTCCTCCCCCCTCCTCCAGCTTCCTGCTGGGGGGGCATGGGGGCCTTAAACACACCTCCCTGAACCAGGTCAGACCCCCGACCAGGAGAATCAGGAACACGGAGATTGGTCCTCTGGTAGGACTCGACCGACCTGAGACCTGCGAGTCTGACTGACAGGTCGGGGGAGGAACCAGAGTGGGGGCTCATCATCCCAACCCTGTTCTGCTGCAGGCCTGCAGGGGAAACAGAGGAGGGGGTGTTACCAGTAGACTTCACACTGCTCAGTGATCAGGTGTTTCACAAAGACATTTATTAGATCATTATCAGCTCCACATTAACAACCGTATACAAACAAATGATGTGATTAAACCTGAGGAGCACGGCCCCAAAGACACCTACTTCCGTAAACACAAACCGTGCATCATGTCCTTGCGCCGTTCAGCGGAGGGTTACAGCTGCTCTTTGTCATAAAAGTAGTCCAGAGTTAAAAATAGTACATATAATTCCTTCGTGTTACTTTTTATTTTCCCTTGCAGTCGATATGTTTACTGAGGTCACTAGGCCGAATTATTATCACCATTTAGTGAGTTTTATGGACGTTTTTTCTGGCAATGCTATCTGGTACCATTCACTTACAGTGTTTGAGCTAAGCTAAAGCAAAAAGAGTACTGCCGGATCAGGAAAAGGGCTGGGCTGTTTAAAAATAGTATTTGCCCACTGATCTAACTCTGAGGAATATCGCAATAGACAAAAAAATAACTTGGCGGTGGAGTATCCCTTTAAGACAAGTGTTCTGAAAAGAGTTTAAACGTATAAACAGGATGAATGATCATTTAATTAAGCTTTAGCAGCACCTGGACATGTGCACTTACAAAAGCGTGCACGTATCTGACAGCAAAGAGTGAACTTGGGAACAGCAGTTGTTCATTTATATCAGAGAACTACAGGAATCTGTGTTATTAGAAGTACCGTATTTGCCCGAATATAGGACGACCCTGATTATAAGACGACCCCCATTTTTCAAGACTGATCTTCAGAAAAAAGAATAAATTCACTTTATAAAGAAACTATTTTTTATTAAATTTTGAGAAAATAATTTATATGATACCTTAATTACAGACTGCTTTAATATTTGCTTATTAATCAGACAGGAACTAAAGTTCTATGTGACAACATATTTCAGTCAATTGGGAAAAAAAGAGAAAAAATAAGCTCTCTCTTCCTCACTCTGGCTGTGTGGGCCCTCCCTCCTCCCTCTCTCCTTCTCTCTCTCACTGAGACTGTGTGTGTGTGCGCAGCTTCAGAACCGGGTCCTGTGGACGTCAGGCAGAGCTGGATTCTCAGGTGTTTTTCAGGCTTGAGGATGAATGCGTGTGTGAATAGAGTGACGCGCTCACCTGTACAGAGCTCACGCTGAAAACACTGCAGCTGCAGCGGGTCCCACAGAAGGTGTCGGCTGCATACGTACTAAACAGAACCGGACCGAACCAAAAACCCAAACTAGTCTGAAAACGCCAGAAGTTGATCTGGCTGGAGCTGGACTTTGACATCAGGTGTTTTAATCCTCAGTGGACCTGTAACTTTGAGGTGGAGCAGACGTCTGGGACCGCTCGCGGTCTAAGAGCTGCTTCCTGCTGGCGGCGCTTCTGCCGTTTGAACATAAAGCATGCGCCCCCTGCTGGGGCGCGATAGTAAGACGTCCCCCCCTTTTCAAAATTATTTTTAATGAAAAAAACCTTGTCTTATATGCGAGCAAATACGGTATAATGATTAATAACATATTCAATAGCTGATGCTCTACTAGTAGCAGAACACAAGACAAAACAGGAGGAGATGGAGAAGAGGATTTACCTGAATGGGAAGTGTCAAAGCTTTTAGAATCGGGAGATGGTGTGGACGAGCCCAGTGCATCATGGGCTGGGGAGGTACTAAGGGAGGGGAGGTGCAGCTGCTGCTGTGGAGCTGAAGCTCCTCCTGACTGGCAGGAGGAGGGACAGGGAGTCCCTATAACTTTACTATAGGGGTCCCATGGCGAGGAAGGGCGAGAGGAGGGTGGGGAGAACATCTGGGGGGAGGAAGGAGGCTGGTGTAGGGGGGATGAGGTGTGGGGGGAATGGGGGAGTGAGGAGAAGCCAGAGGAGGTAGGGGCATGTGGTCTGAGGAAAAGCTCGCTGGCCGATCCTGAGCTCCCCTGTTGGAGAAGGTGCGGTCTGCATGAGGGTGAGTCGTTTCCTCCGGGGCCTGGCTGGTGGGCGGCGGCCTCCGGCGACGCCTGTCCAGAGAGGCGGAGCTGCTGCTGACGCTGCTCATTCTTCACCTGCTCCAGCTTCTGTGTTGCCTCGATCTTCGCTAGCTGCTTACTCTTCTGACGCATTTGCTATAAGGAGGAGGGGGAGTGATGTCATCAGTTGCTGAAACCATGTCATCACTATGTTCCATTTATGTGCATTTGATAAAAACTCAGAAACACGGGAAACCCTGAGGTTAGTCACTAAAGAAGCTCCACTTTGCTTCAAGCAGCCAGATCTAAAAATCACTTCCTTCTTTAGCTTTTTAACTGGTTCTGATGTTTTAACAGAGGTGTCAATCATCCAAAATTACCATTGGGTTCAAATCCCGGTGCAGGGGTGGGGAATCCTGGTCCTCGAGGGCCACAGTCCTGCACATTTTAGTGGTTTCTTCTCTTCAACACACCTGATCTGAATTACTGAGTGATTAGGGGCATTCTGGCTGCCTTGAAGGCTCACTGAGGAGGTAATTCAACATTTAAATCAGGTGTGTTGACGAGAGGCCACCACTAAAACATGCAGGACTGTGGCCCTTGAGGACCAGGATTCCCCACCCCGGTACACACACTCATGCAAAAAAACCAAAAAAGCCTATACAGTGGTCCCTCATTTATCGCTGGAGTTACGTTCTAAAAATAACTCGCAATAAGCAAATTCACCAAGTCAGCTCACATTCCTGATACACTTTTCTCAGACAGGCATCAACAGTTTCACATTCTTCTCTCTTGTTTAAACACTCCAAGGCTTCAGAGTCAACTCCTCTGTGTTGAACTCGATCAAACGCAGCATTTCCTGGTTATCAGTCAGTCAGTCAGTCAGCTGTTAAAGTGCTGCGCCGGTAAAGTCAGTTTAAAGTTGGAAATTAGACCAACAGACGTTCCCTCCATGGTTCTAAACAGTCAGGGATGGCTTTTTATACCGTACAATGTCACAGAGACGGCGAGCAGCGCGACGCCTTTTCATGAGTCCGTGCACAGCATTGCGCTGCTCGCCGTCTCAGTGACATGTGCACCGGTATGAAAAGCCACTCATTCTCCCTCCTCCCGCCTTTCAGGAAGGGCGGGGGAAAGAAGGAGACATGTGACTAGAGGATTTTCAGGAGGAAAACCACGGCGCGAGTGTGCAGTTTGAGCTTTTTATTATCGGTCCGAATAATCTGTGAATTTTTTATTAACGGAATTATCTGTATCACATCATAATTGTCCATTATCGACCAATTTTTATCTGTAACAGATATTATCGTGCATCCCTAGTCAGGACGCAAAACACAATGTGCTGTAAAAAACAAAAAGGCATGCAAAATTGCACTAAAAACCTCAGCAAAACAGTGAAAGGTGAACAGCGAAATAGCGAGGGACCACTGTATAGAGCTGGAGGGTCACCAGTTACCGACCACTGGGGGATTGGTCGAAACTTGTCTAAGTTGCAGTGATTGGTCAGAGAAGAAGGCAAAATATGGCAAATTCTATAGAGATTGGTCAGATTTGTGAAAATGTTACAATGATTGGGGCAAACTGCAAGGTCGCAAAAAATTTGCAACTAATGCTTAAATTTGCATTATTAGTTATGATCGCAAAATTACAACTTCCTGGATGGACTGATATGGTACCAATATGACTAATTCAGAGTGTGCATGGATGTTTCTTCATCAATACCTTTGTACTATCCATACATAATATTTTTAGTATCAGTTTTGATCCAGACTAAGATCAGATGCTATTTGGTTTGCTAGAGGTAGGCTACTTCACACCAACTGCGGTTGCGGTGTAGTGCTGACTCCGCAAGGATTAAAACCATTGATTCCAATTAGAACCTTCACACCGGCTCTGGTGCGGCTGCAGTGCAGAGCACTTTGCAGAGCAAAGTTAACTTTCCGCAACAAGTATTTTTTCCGGACGCAGCATGCAAATCTTTATCAAGTTAAAGACATTACGTGCGCCAAACAAGAAGTGAAACACTAACGGGCGAGGTGCATCTGGAATTTTTCAACATAAAACCTTTAGCTACATTGCTAACGTTAACACGATTTGAATATTTAAAAGACAAAAAAACAACATAAGACTTAATTAAGTATAACATCAAACTATAAAAACGAAGTGTGCTGACCCATTGTAGAACAAGCGACGTGAATAAATAATCCCCAACAAAAGAACGAGAAGACGAGTCTAGCTTTTGTTTACCAGCTGCTGTTTATACACGTACTTGTTCTCGCGTGAACTCTCGTGAACACCGAGATTTGGCGTTCCCAGGGAGGCAAAGTACCAGAGACGTTCCGCAACAAAAACACAGCTGGTGTGGAGTAGTAGTTGGGGTTCAACTGCATCACTTCAAAGAGATGTTCACTTTACGGTTTATAATTTACTTAGATGAAAGTTGAATTTGTCATTTTCTTTTGTGTGCCATATTTATTTACGCTAACATAGAATCATATATACATTTATTATTACACCTCTGTAGTAATCTGATGAATATTACCCTTAATAACATACCCAATAATACAAATATACCCTGTAGTTGCTGAGATGTTCATTCAAATGTGTAGTGTAAATGTTCATGTATATAATTTTTTGTTTGTTTTGTGTTCTCCTTTTGAATGAAATAAATTTAATAAATAAAAAAAAGATGTATTTGCATTTCTATGGGCCTTTCATTTGTGAGCTAATGTCCCAAAAAGTGTTTTAGAACAACAGCAGGAAGTCTCCAGTCTTCTAAATTAAACTAAACTGATTCTGGTTGTGCTCCACAGATGACTAAGACTCTGCTCACCTGTCTTAGCTTCCACTCCTGCTCCTGCTCTGACTCTCTGGGTCTCAGGGGGTCCTTGAAGGCCATCTCTGTCTCCATGGAAACTTGGTCATAGGGGCCCAGAGGCTGTGTTGGCTGCTGCAGGGGCTGCAGATGTTTCAGCGGGTCGTTGGACAGCTGCACTTTGTTGATTCGCTGGGCTGCACGGTTGTCCCGAGCTTTTTGCTGCAGAGAGAAAAAGGGTTGTGACTGCAGCCAGAAAGAACTCTACAGACCTCCTGATGCAGGTTAACTGCTGGACACTAACACAAGGCTCAGCAGGTTCAGAAACAAACCTGGTTCCTGATCAAAGATCAGTTCTGACAGATTTCAGTTTGTTCATGTTGATAATTAATCCCTCTGGATTGCACCAGTTAGTCATGGGGTTTCTCACGGTTCAGTGTTTGGACTAATACTCTTTATTTAATATATTGGGTTAAATTATTAGATCACAGGAGATAAATCTGCATATTTATGTTGATGAGACTCAATTTTATTTATCCATGAATCCTGATGAATCAAGCGCGTCTTAAAAGGTTAATCGAGTTATTCTAATTAGAATGGGGTTTATGCACAGTCACGGCCTGGTTACGATAAACCAGCCCCCTCGCTGCCGGCTCTAAGCTGTCCCCACACAGACTGGACAAAATGGCGTCATTTACCCGTTTTCTTCAAGACCTGCCACGCATCACGGTAGACGATGTCCACTGGACTTTTGAAAAAACACAGAGACGTCTGTGAGCAAGAGGGTGAAAGGCTGTAAATACCCGGCTTTTTTCACGAATATGAAGGTAAGCTAACAGCGTTAGCTCGGAGCTTTCATCATCAGAAAACAGTGAGACAAATATATATAATCGTGATCGTCGGCTCCAACTGCTTCCCCAGTTTCAACCTTCTCTGGTCTAGCTGTACATTCCCAAACATGAAGTCTTCGCTCACCAAGAGAATAGTCAATGGTCGTTGAATGGCGTCAGGCTTTAGCCTCCTCCTCCCTCCTTCCTCACACGGCTCTTTGTCGTCCTGTGCTGCAGTGTCGACTGCAGACACGGGTCTGGTTCAAAATGATCGTTTTCTTTTCTTAAGTTCACAACCCGTCTCTTTTGTAGTAGTTCATCCGTTGGAAATGTGTGAAAACTGACTGCTGAATTATATTTAGCTGACGAGGCTAGGGATGGGTACCTTTCACATTTGAATCGATCCGGTACCAATTCCCGGTACCTACGAATCGATACCGGTACTTAACGGTACCAATTTTCGATTCTTTTTGAGAGTCTAATAATTAATTTAATCTCTTTTAAAATGAAATATTTTGATTTTTCAATATATAACAATACGTCACAAATATCTTGATAAATAACATACAACTGTTTGTATTTTATCATCGTAGTGTTGTACAAAACTCTTCAATATGAAAACCTTTTACCAACTGTTTAGTTTTCTGAATGATGCAAAAATTCCAACCCAGCTCCATCAACTCCTAACTTTGTCCTCTGGAATAACTGAGAACATGTCATTTCTTCTTCCTCTGATATTTCCTCACCTCCCTGCTGCTCATTTATTATTTCCTCCTTCTGCTGAGTCACCTCACCTATCGTTAAATAAAGCAAACAACAAATATAGTCAATAAAAAAACTGCAATATGATCTTACTGAACATATGGCCAGCAGTTGTCCACATTAAAATCACAGTGAACAAACCTCGTCTACAGCTTCATTTTCTAGGTGGGTGCGGGACGCAATCTCTAATGCGCACGCATGCATGCACGCACACACACACTCAGCTCCTCTCTGAGGCAGACAGCAACGGACACACAGCTGCAGTACAGGTGAGACGTTTGAACGCAGCTTCTCCTCCTCCGAGGCTCCAACATACACGCACGCAGCGACTGCAACGCACACACAATTGTAGCACGTCCGAAACACACACACAACATGCGCTGGCGCGCATGCAGCATCAGCTTATCAGGTCTCATTGCTGTCTGATGACGGACAGGTACTGAAACAAGGCACCGTTTCAGATCACGTGAGTCGATCCTCGGTCAGTAACTCGGCACCTTAAAAAGTACCGAATTCGGTACCCATCCCTAGACGAGGTACACAGGGGAACACAGTAGTGTTCAGCTGTTGATGCTTCCCGCTGCTGAAACTTGTAGAATGGCTCCTAGTATTATACTATATATACAGTATATATATATATATATATATATATATATATATATATATATATATATATATACATATATATATATATATATATAATACATGATACACTGTACTTTACTATACTATAATATACTATACTATATGCCATACTGACCCGAATATAAGACGACCCCCCCCTTTTCCAAGACTAATCTTCAGAAAAAGGACTAAATTCACTTTTTAAAGAAACAATTTTTATTGAAATTTGAGAAAATCATTTAAATAATACCGTAATTACAGACTGCTTTAATATTGGTCTATTAATCAGGAGTTACAGTTCTCTGTCGTGGCGATAGTATTAGGTCAATTGGGGAAAAAAAGAAAAGTTCTGTCAAATCTTTCTGTCTTTCTTCTCGCACTGTCTTGGGCTCTCTTTCTCTCCCTCTGTGTGTGTGTGTGTGTGTGTGTGCGTGTGTAAATGAACATACATGAGAACAGTGAAGGTAATGGGTGTAGATTTAGCGTGGATGGAGGTGACGTGTCCCCACCAATAACTTGATCTCAAGCCTGGGGCACACAGAGGACGGGTGCATTACGCCACGGAATCGCCGCAGCCTTTTGGGTTCACAGGACGTGCTACGCAGCTGAACGCTTCTTGGGAAATCGCTGTTTAAAGCCGTAAAAGCCACGCTGCGGTGCTTGAAATAGAATCGTATCCTATATATCCTAATCGTACCCTATATTTAGCGCCTCCGCATGGACCGGCGTGTCTGGGACGCTTTGTTGCACTCTCCGTGTAGCCACTCTCTGTAACTATAATTGTTTTGTTTTTTTATATAACGACGCGGGCGCAACGCATCTGTCCTCTGTGTGCCCCAGGCTTAAGGGTACAGAAATAACGCGGCTTACCCATCAATACAAAGCCAGTCCAGTGAACCGAGGTTGTGACGAGTTCAGGGGAAGGATGTGTGTGTGGATCGCACGACCGAGCCCTCGCCTGGACAGAAGTCTGTGCTGAGCTGCACATGCTGAAAGCATCTGCACTGGGTCTGAAGTGGACCTGGCTGGACTGATCATCGGGCGTTTTAATCCTCAGTGGGCCTGTAACTTTGGGATGGCCCGAACCTTGGCGACTTTTATTACTTGGTAGTCGACTTGTAAAAATAGCAAGTCGTTCAACCCCTAGTTTCCACCCCTGTGCTTCACGGTTGGTGTTCTTAAGATTGTTCTCATTCTTCCTCTTCCTCCAAACATGATGGGTGGAGTTTCTACCAAAACACTTTATTTTGACTTTGAAGGTAAATTAAAAATAACATTTAACATTTATTTAGAATTAAATTTCACTGATCATAGGTTTAAATGAATGTATAAAGTTGTATTAATGCAGAAAAAGTCAGCCATAAACTGGAGCCCACCGGAGGAGGTGGACCCACAGGAAGCAGAGAGTGATTCAAAGAATCTTTTGACTAATAGAGAAAACATGACTGATCAGTCAGAATCGAAATGGTCGTTAGACACTGCCCTACTTAAAGTACCAGAAAATAAGCTGCAAATTATCAACTGATTTGTTTCTGCATCATGCTTGACATGATATGAGTATTGCTCCAGTCAGAGGATGCTTTCCAGTTTCTAGAGACTCCGCCCACTGTGAGTGACGTCACCGATGGGTGTGGTCCTTAATGTACATAAATATCGGATTGATGAGTCCTAGTGTTCTGATCTACATGTGAAACAGATTTAAACTCACCACATAGGGTGCTCTGTCCTGAGAGCTGGCCTTTCTCCACAGTTTGGCAATCTGCTTCACCCGAGTGGGCCAGTCTGTGAGACACACACACACACACGTCAATCACAAACATAAAAACAATCTCAGGAATAAATAACGTCCATGTCATTTATCCTGACCTATTTTGATATTTTCTGAATGTGTGTATGTGTATATCACTTTTTTGTTTTCCATCATTTTGACTGACAGGGTTTTAAAAAATCCAGTCAGAATTTATTCTCATCAGTCACTTATTAATTTAAAAAATCATATTAATGACATTTTCAGCAGCATTATTTCATTCTTTTTAAATAATATTGTAACTGTTCCTCAACCTTTTCATCCTCCACTGAGCATCACAGCCCAGAGAAGCTGAGAGTCTCATGGTTCTGATGGTCCAGTTGATTTAACACCAAGTCCAGTTCAGCTCGGATCCATAGATAGACCATACAGTAGATAGATAGACACAAAATCTCCAAGAACTCTCCCCGTCCGGAGTCTGGAGCGCAGTCCATTACGCAGAGTGTGAACTGACTGCAGTACTCATGTCTCAGTAATCACAATGCCTACTAGGGTGGGAATTGATAGGTTTTTATCAATATCAATGCCATTATTGATTCTGCTTATCAATCCAATTCCTTAACAATTCCCTTATCAACTCTTGAGTAGTTGTTAAGCAAAAAAAAAGTTCTACAGTCTTCTGCACCACAAGCAACCATAGTGTGATTTGAGTGTGTTTCTGTTTTAATATTTTTCTTTTAAAGCTGCACTCGGCAGGTTGGTAAACAAGCTAGGTATCGCTAACTCTTTACAGAAACACGTCTCAGAGCTCTCACCCCTCCCGTCAGGCATAATCTGTAGGCCAGCCCTCCCCCAGACATGGGACCGTACATTTCCACAGTTACAATAGAGACTAAAACTCCAGCTGTTGAAACGTTCCCTCAGGATTTAACTCTTTCTAGGTCTAAACGTCTTTAGTTTCCTGCTAGCTGAAAAGGTGTTTTTCTTTTTGGAACTCTGGTATTTTTTCATAAAATTGAAGCGCTAACAGCCGGCTGTTTCTGTCCTTCTCTCACTTCCTGGATGTTCTGCTGAAAAATGCACCAGGATGCATTAATGGAGGATTACAGAGGAGACAGACAGCCGGACCGAACGATAGGATTGGCTGAAGTTTTTAGAGAACTGCGGGTCAACCACATTATTGATTTCTTTCAGGGGTTTTTTAATCGCCACAATATATTTATAGCTGTACTATGTTAGAACGTTGTTAAGAGGCATTAAAAAAAATGTTAAAAACTACATTGTTTACCAAATAATGAGTGCAGCTTTAAGTACTAGGATAAATTAAGTTATTGCTGTATAAAATAGAAATTACAGAGAGGTCCGATTGTCGATTAAATGCTAAAAGGGCTTGCCACAGAGGTGGGCGCATCAGAGTGGCATGACGAGGTGAGGACCAGAATTGGATGGACCCGGGTCACCCGGTACTGCTTCTGGACTCAAACGTCTGCAGAGCCTTCAGCCTCTTGAGTCGTCTCAGAGACTGCAGAGTGTGATTTGTGAAAAAGCGGAGTGGGGGACTCGGCTGTGTTTTTTGTAAACACTGCTGCGGTTCCGTCAGGACCTCACCTCGTTAAGCCCCTCCGCTGCTCGCGCTGCGTTATTGTTCTGTCGGACCAGTGAGAGGTGCATAGAAGTCTAATTTCTCCGTGGGTGAAAGATTACAGACCAGCAAATTTTGGGAAAACCAGAAACAAGAGAATCGTTAAGAAGACTTGATAAAGTTGGAGGTGTACAATTCTGATGAGACTGGTCTGTTGGAATCGGTTCTAAGTCGGAACCGGTTCTCAATTCCCACCCCTAATAACTACACAGCTGATCACAATAATGCACCAATACGTGCACTTACATCATTTGAAGACATGAACAGACTGAGATTTAAAGCAGCTATCTGGATCATTTTTCTATGATCTATGGGTAGAGTTCCACAACATGTCATTCTGCTGAAGACCACCCCCCTCCTCCTATAGACCCCTTTGCATTCTTTATAACCGGCGAATATTTTCAGCCAATAAAATTCAAATTTCTGCACTGTCGACTGTAAGTCAACATGCAAGCGCTTCGAGCAAACCTGTAGCAGTAGGAGGCGCTCTCGTACAGAACGCTCCGTGTCTCTCTGTACAGTCTCAGCCGTCATGGAGGAGCCAGTCAGCTCATTTCTACTAAAAAGTCATCCATTCCCCGACTACTGAGGGATTTATTTTTAAACATTTCTTCTCACAGAATGGCAAGGCTTGCCAAGGATACACATTTATTTTGGTTGGGAACTTCATTCTGGACAAAGTAATTTCTGGGTTCAACTTCAGAGTAACGCAGCAGCTTGCTGCACACAGCACATTACCGAATGTGCCGTGTGCAAAATGTAACAGGTTTTGTTCAAATTCTTGTTTTTATTCTGTTCAAATATGCGTGCGTGTGTGTGTGTGTGTGTGTACGAGGATCTGAAAACGTGTCTTAAATTCACCATGTTATCTCACCAGCTGCGCTGCTTTCCCATCACCAAAAGTGTGCTTAGGTTCAAAGTTTCCATATAGTTACCCACATTTTACTGTCAGGCTTTTAAAAATAAATCCCAAAGTTTGCAGAGAAAGTAACTTGCGCAACTTTCGAACCCGTCTTAGCTGACAGCCTTCAGATCTTTCCGTCAAAGTAAAAAAAAAAAACCTGCCAAATACAGAAAATGTTCCGTTAACGCGACCCCTGGTATATGTGTGTGCGTGTTTACCAGGGTACTGCTGCTTCAGCTGGGGGAAGTTAGTGTTGCAGTAAAGAACCGGAGCAACAGTAGCCAGCTCTCCCAGAGTCTCCTCCTTCTCCCACTTCAACATGCTCCTCTGAGCTGTCGACAGCGCATCCTGCTCAGTTTCTCCTGCTGACACCTGATTGGCTGAGGATGAACCAGCGACAGGGCCTTGAGGAGGAGGTAGCCTGAGCCCAGCTGAACCCGAGGCCCCGCTAGGCGATGTGGAGGTTTTGGAAATGTGAGAAGGAGAAGGCATCAGGCCGTTCATCAAAGGAAGACGAGGAAATGCTGAGGCTGCTGAAAAAACAATCAATACAACTAATCAGCTGATCAATCTGAGAGTTGTGTCCCTGTGTGCTGTAGTTGTGTACCTGTGTGCTGTAGTTGTGTACCTGTGTGCTGTAGTTGTGTACCTGTGTGCTGTAGTTGTGTACCTGTGTGCTGTAGTTGAGTCCCTGTGTGCTGTAGTTGTGTACCTGTGTTGTACCTGTGTTGTAGTGTGTTGTCGTTGTGTCCCTGTGCTGTAGTTGTGTCCCTGTGCTGTAGTTGTGTACCTGTGCTGTGCGTCCTGCTGCTCTCCAGCTTGTTGTTGTTGTTTGGACTCAGGACAGCGGTGAACACCTCCTCCACATCCTTCCCCTCCAGCTCTGTAAACACACCCCGTTAAAGCGAGCTGTGTGAGGGTGCCGCCCCCCTGCCAGGTGAGCCGTCTTACCTGGGATCTTGTATAGTCTGCCGAGGATGGCACCTGAAACACAACAGGAAGCGGTCAGCTGTTTTCCTTCAGGACTTCATTTATTGGTTGTGTCTCCACTAGGGATGTGAATCCACATCACTGAGGCAGATTAGATCTATATGTCGACACGCTCCCAGCCATACAATAACGAGACGGTGAAGCCTCTGCTAATACGTTTCTTTAAGACTCATTGTTGACAATTTATTAACAATTTGACTTCATACAATGCAATCCAGTTTGATACAATTAAAGATGCAAAATGCACTTCATTATGGTTCAGAGAAGAGGATTGTTTTATTCCTAATAAACACTAAATCATCAACAAAAATGCTTCCATTACATGTGTTTAGTCTCACTCTTCAAACAATTAATCGATATAATCAATTTAAAATATCAACCATTCACAAAGCCCTTTTCTCAGGCCCTCCTTTAATTAGTAGTGCTGTCTGTCTGTAATTTTACAAAAACACGTGTGCATTTAGCCGTCAGGTGTGTCTGATGCACACTGAAGCTACCAGTGCAGTCACATCCCAAATGTCATGATCAAACCACCACTTCAAATCATTGAATCTCTCCATCTTCAGTTTCCAGACTCACCGTCTGAGACCATCTTATCCAGCTCAGGACTCAGGATGACGTCCAAAGGCACCTCCTGTGCCTCCCTCTGGCCTTGCCCACAACCCTCAGGAGCCTCGGATGACAGGGAGGGATCATCAGCCATGGAGGCGATATCCAACCCAGCTGGGAGAGAAGAGACAGGAAGGGACAGGTTAGACAGATGGACAGTGGAGGAGGCAGACAGGAGGTAGAACCTGGTGGTAAACCTGCAGAAAAAGAAAGGAGGGTTGAATTATCCTGAGGGGGGTCCAGTGGATTCTTACCAAACGGAGAGGGGGAACGCTCTGCCTGGAACTGACCTGGAAGGAAACATACAAAGTCATCATGTGGACAGCCAGGTCCAACACACACACATAAAGCAGTGAGGATGAGGATGATGAGGATGATGATAAAAGCCAGCATTTGGGTGGACATGTGTGTGTACCTGTGTGTCTCATGGCCAGAATGTGAGGATCCTTGTTCAGGACATCTGAGAGATCCACCAGAGCTTCCTCTGACACGGCTGGACGGGAACACACACACACACACACACACATGCATGCATGCGCACACACACACACGCAGACAGCCCCCCACACATACATACATGAGTACAGAGATGTTTTGAATAAGACTCAGTCTGAACCTGAAGAGGAGTTCTAGGTTTACCAGAAGGGAATGTGGGTCTTACAGGAACACAGTAGTCCAAGTCTGGTGACTGGACATAAAGTTAGGCTTTATACTCATCTACTGTTAAGACCATCATACTGTACGATTATCAGCCATCACAAAGTCTTAGGTTCTAAGAACATCATAGGAAAAATCTCAGGTCGAGGGGTTAAATCGGTGGTCTGTGGTCACACAGATGCAGGACCTTTCAGTCTCAAACCAAAGATGAGCTGTGATGATATCAAACACTGTCAGAAAAGCCACTACTGGGTAGGGCTGCACGATTCTGGATAAAATGAGAATCATGATTTTTTTTTTGGCTTAAAATTGAGATCACGATTCACAATTTTTTGGTAGAGAAGCCCACGGGCATCCCACCATGTACTAAAAAAAAAGAAATTGTAAGGAAAAATCCAAAAGCCATCCATTATATTCCAGCTGTTCACATTTATGGAGATTTTTTTAATGCATCTGCTCTGCTCAACAAGTGTTCTTGCACTCAATTAAATTTACCTCGTTAAAATAAATAAATAAAACAAGGATTTCAATATGTATTTTTTATGTAGTTGACCATACTCTAAAATTTGCAATATCCTTTGTTACAACTTAAAACTTTAGTTTTATGAAGTTAGTTGTTAGTTTTTATGGGTCTCTCCCTTTCTGCTCCACCTTCCTTTCCTCTTATCCTGTCCATCTCGGTCAATTTTGCTAAAAGGTGAGGCAACGCGCTCACTCTCACGCGTGCGGGAGGGCGGAGGGGGGGTCGTGGCTGCAGCGCTTTGACAGACTCTTTAACAGAGAGAGGAGGGGGTGTCTTTGTGACCCAGCTCTGCTGCATTTGTGTGAGCTTCAGGAGGGCAGATGCCCCGATGAGCCGCATGACGGATTGTTTATTTATCAAGAATGTCCTGAGCGGGCCAGATTAGCAGCCAGGACCACCAGGAAAAGTCCTGGTTCTCCCGATTGCCAGTCCGTCACTGGTGATGGCTGTTGAAAGTTTAGTGGATGTAGGATTGTCCAGGCGTCTCCGCTGTAAACTTTCTAATTTCGGTGAGGGGAGGAGGGCTCTCTGCATCAGCTGCATGCTTCGCTAGACCTGTGCATGCATACATGCGCAAAGCACAGCTATGGAAGTTTTGGTGATAAAAAAGATAAGCCAATCAAAACTCACACAGCACAGCCTTCTTCCTGCTGGTTGCCATGGTGCTATCAGGCTGCTCAGAAGGGGAGGGCCTATGTAGCTTGTAGGTGGGGCCTTTGATGATGGCCACTGCTGCACCTGATTGGCTGCAGGCTGGTGTCTCTGGCCCAACACTTCCACCTACGTGGTAGCTGTGGTACAGCAGATCCCGACCGAAAAAGGCCTCCTGGACAGGGACAGCCAATCAGAGCGCATTAACTCAGTGGCAGAGCTGCGTGCATGTTTGCATGCGAAAGTCTGCATGTTACCTGTAGGTAAGACGGGAACGCCTCCTCCAGTTTTGTTTTCTTCTTTCTGTACCTTTTCTTCACTTTCTCAATGGCTTGATCAGCAGCACAGGCTGGTTCCATAGAAACGTCAGCATCTAGAACACCTGGGAGGTATAACGTTACATTTTAGTTTAATCAGCAATAAGGGGGCGGGGCTAGAGGTGACTTACCGGGCTCTCGGCTCAGCATCGTCTCCATAAAGTCTCGTCTGATCACACTGGCTTTGCCTCCTCGCTGGCGAACCATGAAGCCCCCGATACCTAAGGACAGGAAGGGAGGAGGTGATGACAAGAGGTGGTGAGGAAGAAACAGGAGGAGGTAAGGAGGAGATGAGAGGAGGAGACAGGGGAGGTGCTGTTATCCCTCCTCTTCCTCACCTGGCCTGTAGGGTTTCCTCTTCTTCTTCTTGTTGCTGTCGGTGACATCAGAATTCTCAGTGATGTCGTGGATGTGAGTGGGCTCACGCTCTGGGCTGGAGTCAGATTTCATGTCCCCGTCCAGCTCACCTAAAGAAGACAAGGTGATGTCACCACTGAGATGTAATGGTTGCGATCAGGTAGAATGGGCCAGACTTCTGACCTCTGTTCTGGTCAAGGTGGGTGGGGGTCTGTAGAACTGACACGCTGTTCTGGTTGATGATCCTCAGCTTTAGTTTGGGTTTGCACCTGCAGACAGGAAGCTGTTCGTCAGCCTGACCAGGCCGAGGTGCTCACCTGGACAGGAAGTGGGTGAGGATTTACCTGCGATACTTGCGTGGCAATGTGAGAGGTTGGACCAGAGACTGGAGGTGGGTCAGGCCGGACTCCGTGAGGCGAACTCCGTCTTGCGTGTAGGTCTTGGAGTCTGTAAACACAAAGTCAGGTAATGGAACTGCACCTTCTTCTGGGTCACTAACAACAACAAGAGAGAGGTACTGACCCGGTTCTCTGGTTCTAGACACCACCTGAGCCAGGTAGGGACCCAGACCCTCTGGCCTCCCTAAAACACACACACATCAGTGTTTATCCTTCACAATAAAAGCATGTTTTTTCAGAGTAAAAGTAGTGAATACCGTAGAAGCAGCCATGAGTTCTGCACAGAGAGCAGTCGAAGCCTTCATCAGCTGAGAGCTCCACCTCCTCCTCAGACGTTAGACCCTGACACACAGCGTGGACCCATCTACATACACAGAATAGGGACTGGATCAGACGCACTGTATGTGTGTAAAAGGTATGTTGCTATTAAATATTGTGTTTATCAGTTTTCTATCTAATAATCATGGATTCCTCCTGGTCTCTGATATAAACCAACAACCAGCTGGTTCCATCTGCACCTGTTAGGAGCTGCTCTGCTCTCTGCTGTCGGAAACGTGCACACTCTTGTGTACACGTATATGTTCGCTTAAAGCAGCACTCCGGAGGATTTCATCAGGAGAGCAGTTTTTGAATCTAGCGTCCAAAGGCTCCTCCTCAAAACATCTCGACACGCGCGTCCGGTCGCGTATGTGCGCGTGCACACAGCGCATATACTTCGGACATGAACTGTACCGCTCAATGTGTAGGGTTTAATCACTCACAGTTCACAATCTTATTCCAACACTACGAGGGTCTGATGAGCCCTCTCTGTCCCTGCTGCTTCTGATATTAGCTCTGTTAGCAGAGAGCTGCTGCTGGACTCTGAAGCTGAACTTGACTCGGCCCTGGATGAACTTTCTGACCAAAATAAACGCGTAACCCTGTCAAGCCTTGCCATTCTGTGAGGTGAAAGGTTTAAAAATAAAAATAAATCCGTCTTTAGCTGGAGAATGGGTAGGTTTTTAGTAGAAATGAGCTGTGAGTCCTCAGTGAACGGCAGAGAAACACACGGAGCGTCCTGTACGACAGCGCCCCCTACTGGTACAGGTTTGGTCGATGCGCGTGCATGTTGAGAGAATGCAGAAATTTGAATTTCATTGGCTGAAAAATGTCGGCGGCAAGAAATAATGGAAAGGGGTCTCTAGGAGGAAGGAGGGTCTTCATCAGAATGACAGATGTTGTGGAACTCAACCCATAGATCATAGTTTAGACCTGAAATATCATTTAGAACATTTAGAAAACTTTGATACAGAGAAAAATAATCCAGAGAGCCGCTTTAAGACTGCGCTATTTTTCAAGAGGACCTGTCTGTGTCAAGATGGTGGCAGCCACCATCGTGCTGGAAGTCCTCCGAAGTCACGTCACCTTGCAGGTTTAAACGAGCTGTTCTAATGAAGTCGCCTGGTTTAAATCAGCTGTTCTAATGAAGTCGCCTGGTTTAAATCAGCAGTTCTAATGAAGTCGACTGGTTTAAACCAGCTGTTCTAATGAAGTCGACTGGTTTAAACCAGCTGTTCTAATGAAGTCACCTGGTTTAAACCAGCTGTTCTAATGAAGTCACTTGGTTTAAACC
>SSNR01000123.1:185336-202018 GCA_006937965.1 Callopanchax toddi | reverse complement strand
TGAAGTCACCTGGTTTAAACCAGCTGTTCTAATGAAGTCACCTGGTTTAAACCAGCTGTTCTAGTGAAGTCACCTGGTTTAAACCAGCTGTTCTAGTGAAGTCACCTGGTTTAAACCAGCTGTTCTAATGAAGTCACCTGGTTTAAACCAGATGTTCTAATGAAGTCACCTGGTTTAAACCAGCTGTTCTAATGAAGTCACCTGGTTTAAACCAGCTGTTCTAATGAAGTCACCTGGTTTAAACCAGATGTTCTAATGAAGTCACCTGGTTTAAACCAGCTGTTCTAATGAAGTCACCTGGTTTAAACCAGCTGTTCTAATGAAGTCACCTGGTTTAAACCAGCTGTTCTAATGAAGTCACTTGGTTTAAACCAGCTGAGGTTCTAGTCATTTGGCCTCCATGAGGATTTATCACTGAATAATTTGATGAATGGTTTCAGCCCTACCTGTCACACTGCTGACACTGCAGGATGAGGTCATCCTGAGCGTAGTGTCTCTGACAGACTGGACACTGACTCAGGCTACTGCATGGACCACACAGGCTGTAGTTATTCTGCCAATCACAGCACAGACCTGGGGAGGTGGAGCCACACTGGACACACCACACACACCTGCAAAGATACAGCACAGTCAAAAATGAAACACATTCTCACAGGTGAGTTTCTGATGGACACAGTGTCCTTACTTCTTTGCCAAAATAATAATTCAAGCAATTTCCAAGGTGAGCGCCATTATATATTTAATCAAAAGAATTATTCCCCTTCCTTGTCTCATAAAGTTAATGTTTTAGTTCCGATTTAAAATAGAAAAACACCTATTCAGGTTCTGAGGGCGATACTGACTCATGATTTAGTGCAGCTGTGATCTGCTGAGACCAATTTTTGCATCTTCTATCAGAATGTTTATATTTCTGTTTCTCATAATGTGAAGCATAATAAATTTCTATCAAAAAATTAAATGAATAACCAAAAAATGAGAATTTCCTCCTCCTTGAACTGACACCTTTCCATGGTGGAAAAGTTTGAGTGCCCTAATGATCCTAGGAGCTATGTAGGGTCTCCCATGGCAAATTGCTCCTTGATGAAGGGTGAGACACAGAGCGGATCATAAGACCTTTGATGGAGACAAGACCAAAGAGTCCGAGTACCCGGCCCGGAGGGTTACCGGGGTCCCCCTCTGGGGCCAGGCCTGGATATGGGGCTCTTAGCGAGCGCCTGGTGACCAGGCTACCACTCATGGGGCTGGGCCAGGCCCAGCCCAAACTGGACTCTGCTGGAGTTGCTCCGGGTGAGAGGTGGAGGGCTGGGGTGTTTTTTTTGGTTGGCTCCAAGACTCTCAGCGTGCATGTTGGGACGAGAGGGTAGCTTCCTTGCGTTCGAGTCGTGGAACGGGTCCTGTCTGTCGTTTGTGCTTATGCACTAAATAGCAACTCAGAGTACCCACCCTTTTTGGAGTCCCTGGGACAAATGGTTTGCCAACTCTGGGTCAGGAGAGAGGTCCTACCTCAAGTGGAGGAGTTTAGGTATCTTGGGGTCTTGTTCACAAGTGAGGGAAGGAGGGAGAATGACAGGCAGATTGGGACAACGTCTGCAGCAATGCAGAGCTGGAACCAGTCTGTCATGGTGAAGAGGGAGAGAGCCAGAGCCAGAAACTGATGTATTGGTCAATCTATGTCCCAATCTTGACCTGTGGTCATAACCTTTGGGTAAAGGTTGAAAGAACAAGATTGTGATTACAGGCAGCCAAAGTGAGTTTCCTCTGCAGGGTGGCCGGGCTCAGCCTTAGAGATAGGAGAGGAGTCAGCTGAGGTGGTTTCGGGCATCATGTTATGATGCCTCCTGGATGCCTGCCTGGGGAGGTGTTTCAGGTATGTCCTGCTGGCAGGAGGCCCCCAGGTTGACCCAGGACACAGAGACAGTACATCTCAAATCTGGCCTGGGAACACCTTGGGGTCCTGCCGGAGGAGCTGGTGGAGTTGGCCAAGAAGAGGATGGTTTGGGATTCCCTACTTGGGATGCTGCCCCCACAGCCTGTACTTTGTTCAATAAAGTTCTCAGAGGGCCATATTAAGACCGTAACCTAGTAGGTTCCGGGGGTGTGGGGTGTTAAGACGCTGCAGCTGTTCAGATTTGGACCCAGTGCTGGTTTCATCTAGACATGCCTCCTCCCCCTAGACCAGTGACCTGCATCCCAGATCGTGGATCAGGTCGTGCAAATTGACCAGAAGTATTTAGCTGTGCCCCACATCAGGAAGTGGAAATTACAACAGGCCACTCAAATCACTCTGCAGCTTGGTTGTGTGTGAATATGGGCTGTGTGCTTCATACCGCAAGGTAACACACCGGTGCCTGGGCCAGCCCAAAGATGTGTGTCACAGATTGCCTGTCTCTCCCCGATCTTCCTGTCTGGTGTCTTGCTAACGCTCAACTACTTGTGTGTTTATCATCTCCAATCCAGGCTTGGATATATGACACGCCTCCTACCCTTAGACACAGGTCCTCGTACAGCTGCACAGCACCTCGCTCTGCTGGACTGGTGCTGCAAGTATTATTGGTGGGGATGCAGCATTATTTCTGTACCCTTAGATCGAGTTATTGGTGGGAACACGTCACCTCCATCCACGCTACACCCATGACCTTCACTATTCTCACGTATCTTCATTTGCAACCCAGAGTGTGTGTGTGTGTGTGTGTGTGTGTGTGTGTGTGTGTGTGTGTGTGTGTGTGTGTGTGTGTGTGTGTGTGTGTGTGTGTGTGTGTGTGTGTGTGTGTGTGTGTGTGTGTGTGTGTGTGTGTGTGTGTGTGTGTGTGTGTGTGTGTGTGTGAGAGAGAGAGAGAGAGAGAGAGAGAGAGAGAGAGAGAGAGAGAGAGAGAGAGAGAGAGAGAGAGAGAGAGAGAGAGAGAGAGAGAGAGAGAGAGAGAGAGAGAGAGAGAGAGAGAGAGAGAAAGAGAGAGAGAGAAAGAGAGAGAGAGAAAGAGAGAAAGAGAGAGAGAGAGAAAGAGAGAGAGAGCGAATGAGCACAAGAAGAATGAGCAAGAAAGAGATTTGACTGAGCTTCTTTAACTTTTCCCAACTGATGGAAATGTGTCACCACAACGGAGGGCTTTAACCCCTGATTAATAAGCTAATATTAAAGCAGTCTGTAATTACAGTATTATTTAAATTACATACTCAAAATTTCAATTAAAAAGTTTCTATAAAAAACTGATTTAGTCTTTTTTCTGAAGATTAATCTTGAAAAAGAGGGGTTGTCTTGTAATTGTGGTCGTCATATATTCTGCGTCAATATGGTACTGTTGATTTAATAAAAAAACATTAATTGTTGACATGTTTTCCCTCTGAGTTTAATTATTTATTTGGCACTGCAGGACAGACCTGATAAAAGGGTTTCACGGGCCGTATATCGCCCAGAGGCTGGAGGTTCCCCACCCATTTTTGTAGTAAAAACTTGGAAGGGCTGTTGGTATGAATTAGTGCTGAGTGAGTTCACAGACCAGAAAATGTCAGAAATTTGCTGCTTGGCGATGGTGCGTTGATTGACAGGAAAAAAAAACATCTACATTTAGAGACTCACTTCGGCCTATTCCAATCACCAGCTGACTTGTTGGTACACCTTTGGTTACAAGTACTTTTACAACCTTAAAAATTCCACGTTAATATTCCAGAACTTTGAAGGACTCAAGGCCCACATAGGAACCCACCAGTGGCACTTCCAGGCTCCTTTGGGCACTGTGTGGAGGGGTGGGTCCAGGCAGTAGGTATGGTAGCTGATGTCACAGTCATCACATAGCAACAGTCGACCAGGGTCACTGGCGTCACCGCACGTTTCGCACACCGTGCACTCTAGGCAGCGCCAGCCTTTAGTCAGGACCACACGCGTGATCTGTGCCACACACAGAAATCAGGTTACTGTCAGAGCAGCCAGATTACTCATTCTTGCAGAGGATCCAGAACTCAGATGAGAAGACTCAAAGAGTAGTCGGATTACACAGAGATAATAGATCAAATGAAAGCTTCACACAGAAACATACTCAGGTCCCAAATGATAAGATTATGATAAATACTATATTAGATCAGAAAGCAACAGCAACAATATTCAGGGCAATAAAAAGAGTAAGTGATGCAAGTGGGGAAGAAATTAATAATAAACAATGTTTGAATCTCAGTCAAAGGCAAAATTAACAAACAGACAGAAGCATGTCAGAAGAGGCTTCACCTTAGTACACCTTCACATTTTACAAACAGCCTTATTTGTTTTTTATAATTTCAAACCACTTCTGTAAACAACGTGGGAGTTATTATTAGCTTTGTTGATTGTCTGTAGTTCTGAGCTCTATGAAATGAAAACATTTTAAAGCCACATTGTGGAGGATTTCATCAAGAGAGCAGTTTTTGAATCTAACGTCCAACGGCTCCTCCTCAAAACACCTCGACACGCGTGTCCGGTCGCGTGTGTATGCGTGCACATGGCGCATTACGTGCTGGGCATAACCTGTACAGCTCAATGTGTAGGGTTTAATCACTCACAGTTCACAAATCTTATTCTAACACTGTACCAGGCTCTGATGAGCCCTCTCTGTCCCTGCTGCTTCTGATATTAGCTCTGTTAGCAGAGAGCTGCTGCTGGACTCTGAAGCTGAACTTGACTCGGCCCTGGATGAACTTTCTGACCAAAATAAACGCGTAACCCTGTCAAGCCTTGCCATTCTGTGAGGTGAAAGGTTTAAAAATAAAAATAAACCCGTCTTTAGCTGGAGAATGGGTAGGTTTTTAGTAGAAATGAGCTGTGAGTCCTCAGTGAACGAGACAGTAAACAGAGAAACACACGGAGCGTCCTGTACGACAGCGTCCCCTACTGGTACAGGTTTGTTCGATGCGCGTGCATGTTGAGAGAATGCAGACATTTGAATTTTATTGGCTAAAAAATGTCAGCGGCCAGAAATAATGCAAAGGGGTCTCTAGGAGGAAGGAGGGTCTTCATCAGAATGACAGATGTTGTGGAACTCAACCCATAGATCATAGTTTAGACCTGAAATATCATTTAAAACATTTAGAAAACTTTGATACAGAGAAAAATAATCCTCCTAGCTGCTTTAAGGTTGGTAATTTAATGAATTTTTTTTGTTAAATGTTTTTTAAATATTTTTCTGAAGAATGTACACAAGTTCAGTGTTGTTCAGGGTTAGTCTAGTTTTGGTTTGATCCAGAGTTATTCTAGTGTTGGTCTAGTCTTAATAAAGTGTATTTCTAGTGTTGGTCCAGTGTTAATAGTGTTAATATAGTGTATGTTCAGTTTTAATACAGTGTTGTTATAGTGTTGGTCAAGAGTTAATACAGTGTTATTATAGTATTGGTTCAGTGTTAATACAGTGTTATTATAGTGTTAGTCTAGTGTTAATACAGTGTTATTCTAGTGTTGCTTCAGTGTTGGTTAAACCAGAGCAATACAATATTGTCATCAGCAAAGAAAGTAAACATCAACAACGTAGAGAGTTCACATTTATCATTTATGTGAAGAAGAAATTTTAGTGTAATCAGATTACAGAACAAGTACTGACCTTGATGTTGACACAGTAGGGATGGTAACACTGTCCACACTGAGAACAGGCCAACAGCCGGCCTTCAGCTCCCTGACCAAAACTACCACACACCACACACATGTCCTGCACGCACGCACACACACACACACATACACAGAGTGAGTGCACGGTTTGCAGAGCAACACATATGCTATCCATCTGATCCTGGTGAGCTTACCTGTTTGAGAGTAAAGTGGTCTGATGTGGAGAACATCACCACTGTGTTGTGCATCGAGTTCTCATCCTCCTCCTTCATCTGGAAAGTCTCCACATAGGTTCCCTGAGCACACACATGCACACACAAACACACACACAGACTTCAGTATTAAATTTGACAGTTTAAGAATTCCTGGAGTTATAAATATACAACCAGTTCTTCCCAAATTCACCTGGTAACCCTTTACAGGGTTCTCACAGAAATACCGTATTGACCCAATATAAGATGAGGATTTTTTTAAATTAAAAATAATGTGACAATTGTTTTACATTTGCGGTTTAGTTGTTTGGGATATTTATACAACTGCAACAGCAGACAGCGTCAGCGTTTTGTGAAAAGCAAAGCTGACGCAGACTGGAGCATTAAAAGTGGTAACTACTAAGGCAGAGTCACCGTGCTAATTTTAAGATAATGGTGGTCAATGCAGCAGAAGAGTCAAACAGCTCTCAGAAGTTATAGAGTGAAATGTCTGAAGATGGAGCATCATGGTGATGATGTTCTGTGGGAGGAGACGGGGCTGCAGTGTGAGCACAGCTGATCAAAGGACTCTGAGTAAAAGCCTCATGCAGACTTTTGATTTGACATGCCATGAGAAAAGTTACATTACTATTAGGGATGCTCCGATCGATCGGACACCAATCAAAATCGGCCGATATTCATGAGAAAAACATGTTGGTGTGATGGATCCTGAACCATGTCGTTTGCTTTCCTGCAGCATCGGGAGGTGTAGATCTGTTCCAGGGTGGGGAGGGTACAGCCAATTATTCTCTCTGCTGCCCTGATGACCCTGTGGAGTGCTTTCCTGTCCAGGGAGGTGCAGCTGCCGTACCACACACACATCCGTATGTGAGTACACTCTCTACGGAGCTTTGATAGTAGGCCAGCAGCTGGTTTGAAGGGAGGTGATTCTTCCTGAGGAATCGGTTTGAATCAAGAATCTATTCTGAATCGAATCACCCCAGTCACTAGGGTTGGGCATCGTTTGAATTTTAACGATTCCGGTTCCGATTCCGATTCCTCGTTTCAATTCCGGTTCCTATCGATTCTCGATTCCGATTCTTTTAAGACGCAGGGTCCAAAAATTTTACATGTTTTAATGAGCCGTCTAACCAGAGCTCTTACTTGATGAAATAATCTGAACTTCCATGAATTTTAATTCTAATGAACAATAACATCACCTTAATTTAGACAAAACATGTTTTTACTTTTTCAACAACAATAAAAAAGACTTGTAGCATAATCAGATTGTTTGTTTCTGACCAGAACTTCCAAACCTCCTACTCTCAACCCAAGGTTTAAAACTGAAGGAGGCTCTTTAATGAGAGACAAGGAGTCTTCAAAATAACTGGAAAATTCAGCTGTTTTCAATTCAAACTGAACATGATCCTGTCCAGGATGACAGAGAATCTACTCCAACATGCTGCAGCGTTCTGTCATCTGAAACTTCAATCTAGCTGCTGTCAGTAACAATAAAACAGATTTACAACATTAAAACTCTGAGCAGATTCAATAGTTCAGAAAAAACAAAAAAATAATATTAATCTCACAACAATGTGTGTTGTAAGATTATTATTATTATTATTATTACTAATATTAGGTTCATTTATTTATCAGCCATATCAGGTCCTAGAGGGCTGAACCCAGCAGCTTCTCATCTGGAGGACTTTCATTATTTTACAGTTTATTTGTTCAGCGTTCTGATGGTCAGGCAGGCTGATATTGAGTGAGTGTAGCTGGTCTGACTGTTGATTTCTGCAGTGAGACATGAAAACTCACCTCCAGCCCAGAGGTTGCGCTAGACTTTTTAGTTTTCCGTCATTTTGACTGACAGGGTTTAAAAAATCCGGTCATAATCTATTTTTATCCGTCACTTATTAATTTTAAAAATTATAATAATTACATTATCAGTAGCATTATTACTCTAACACCGGGTCCATTTAGCACATAAATCCATAGGATTAGACTCTAAATTAGTCGATCAGTCAGTCATCATAGAGACGTTTCTAAAAACTCCGTTTGGAGTTCAGCGCAGCAGGTGCAGCTCTGTGCGCTCCACGGGACTCTGATTACTATATAATATTAACGTTCATTATGAGATCATGAGAGGGATGAGGGATTCACATATTTTTCATTGAGATACTCAGGGGAAAACCTGGCGCTGATGTTTAATGCAGACCTCCTCGCATTTGGAGTCCAGTTCTATGTGCGCGCAGCTCGCGGAGCAGATTTTGCGTGTCAACAAGCCTCCACAGCCTATGAACGCTACTCTGAGGGCGCATTACAACAGGAAGTGTAGTTAATCCATATCTGATCACGCACTGAGCACCGGATTGCAAACGGGCATTTGAGCGGATCAGGTCTGACACCTGATGAAGGACCAGTGTTCTTCTGTTGCAGAGCGCAGGACGTCTGGATCGCAGGTCTGCGCTCAGCAGCACAGAACCTCAGTCTGCTGGGCTGCAGGTATTAGTTGGTGGAGATCCAGCGCTATTTCTGCATCCTTGGTTCGAATTATTAGTGGGGACAATTCAGTGATTTTCTATGAACGGGCAGGCGCGCGCGCAAACCTGTCAGAATGACCGGCGCCCTTCAGATCTTTTCGTCAAAGTAAAAAAAAAAAACTGTTAAATACCGGAAATTTCCGGTTAACGCGACCCACACCTTTAAATTCACCGTGTTGATGTATTTTAACGAGCTTCCTCCGGTATTTCCACGGTAGTTTTTGTTGCAGGATGCAAAGTTTAGATCACTGACGGAGTCAAGGTTCGGCAGATGTGTTTTACTTTCAATTTCGGCGCTGAGCTCCGGTACAAGGAGGGGAGACGCTACACAGAGAGTCTGCAGGCTGCATTCAGGTGAACAGCTGTGAAATACGTTGTTCAGTCTTGACAGATGACGTTTTTTTTTCATGGACATCACCCGATTCTGATCAGCAGTTGAAGCCACGCTGTAGAACGCCGCTGCAGACCGCACATTTTACAATGAATGCGCGGTGGAGTAGGCGGATTCTTCTTCTGGTCTGCAGCCTGGGAATCGAAACTAGAATCGAAAATTTAAAATTTAAATGATCTCGGGAGAACCGGACAGCTAGTCCCGGTTCCTATCGATGCTCGATTCTCGATGCCCAACCCTACCAGTCACCCCAATAATTGGAATCAAATTGAATCATCAGTTGTTGAAAGAGTCACATCTACTAAATATGTAGGGCTGAAACAACTCAACTTATTTAAATTATTCAATTACAAAGAATATATGAAAGCAGGTTGGTAAAGTTGGGAACAACTGGTTGTACATTTACATCAGTGAAATCAATGGATTCTGAGATGGAACATTAGAATAATCAAACATTTAATATCTGCAGCTCTCCAAAAATGATTAACTGCCCAGTCTGAAGGCAGATGAGTCCTTTTTGCTTGAAGAAAAAAAAAAAAACCTCTTGATTCCAGGATACCAATATTTAAATGTTGGTAAAACAGACTTCATCCCAAGCAAAACCCATTCAGAAAGACATATTTTATTTAAAATTAGTACAAATCTGGACAAGTAGAGCTAGGAAGGTCTGATGCTCCACCTTGACTTTTATTTAAGTCTCTTCCTTATATAGACTTTAAAAACCTCTGACTGCAGAGAATCCATTTTTAATCACAAACACATCAGTTGTTTGTATAAGGCTGTTGATGTGGAGCTGATAGTGATCTAATAATGTCCTTGTGAAACACCTGATCACTGAGCAGTGTGAAGTCACCTGGTCTAAACCAGCTGAGGTTCTAGTCATTTGGTCTGCAGGAATTTTTGTAAACAAATAAACCAATGACCCACACTTACACCTTATGATACACGTGTTTGTGTGTGTGTTATCTTACTCCTGGTATAACAGTCAGACTGTCCTGGATCTTCAACCGGCTCCTTCCTCTCCCTCCTCTTCCTCCTCCAACACCTCCTCCTCTGGACCTCCTCTTGCCTGGAAACCCTGAGCCACGACCCTGAAAAGCAGGAGGCACAAGAAAGTAAAGAGAAGGCACAAAGTGATGATGTCGCAGAGCTGTTACCATGAACATGCAGATGATGTAATATTGCCGGTGAGGAAGCAGACGTGGATTTTTCAAACTCAATTTATTATAATGCTCTTTCAGTAGTCTGAACCTTCTGAGCCCCAGCTTCTCTCATACCGTCTGCAGATGAAGGAGAACGGGAGCAGAAAGTCCTCTGAATTGGCAGCAGAGGGGGTGATGGAACAGAATACAGGAGCTACCCTGGTTCTGAGGCTGAAATGACACCAGGCTGCATCAGCAGACTCAGAAATTAGCCCAAGTTGGACACTCTGAAGTGTCTCCTTCCGTTTTTATAAACAGGGGTGCACATAATTTTGTCATTGGGGTATTTAAGGGTGTACCTGCCACTAATGTTTGGTGCACATTAGGCTTGGGCAGTATCCAAATTTGAATACAGTGAAACTTCCTCCACATTTTACCGGGGTATGCGGTATTACCGTGAGCAGGGTTAGACTAGGACCCTAATTCGGCTCGGGCATTTGCGGTCATGACTCCCACCATGAGCAGCAACAGCTGATGCTCGGTTCAGACGGCTACCGTTGTTGACTGCAGCGCTGTAAGCGCGCTAACACACCCGCGAGCTCGCTTCGCCGCAAACAGGAAATGCTGAGTGAAATGGGGGGGGGGGGGGTCTCGCTGTTGACTGAAGCCCTAAGTGCGCAGAACACACCAGCGGCTTCAGGAGCTCACGCAACAACAAGGAAGTGCTGATTAAAATGAGTCGCTCGGACAGTGGGCGGCGCGAGCGCCCCAGACCGGCCCAAAGTTACCGTCAGCTCCCCGGCAGTCCAGCGCTGAACGTGCATTTTTTCACGATGGTATTGAAACAGATACCGTTGCTATTTTTCAATACCGGGTGTATACGGTATTACCTTAGCACCGCCAAAGCCTAGTGCACATCTGCGACGGAAGGTGAAACTTACAACAAGCTGCTCAGCTCACTCTGCAGCTTGCAGTTGTGATCATGGGCTGTGCAATAAATACCACAACATAACACACCGGTGCATGACGGAGCATTGTGGAGGAAGGAACTGGTGCACATTTATGATGTTTACAGTGCTTGCACACCTTCGCCCCAGTTATGTGCACCCCTGTTTTAAAGCAACAAGTGCAGGCAGCGCCGAGAGCTGCCTGCCTTCAGAACCAAAGGTACCCAAAAATTCACAACCTATGGCCTCTTTTTATACATTTCAATAAATAGCTTGAACAATATGTTCTGGTCTGTGATACTGGGTGATGTAAAAACAGCAGAACCATCAGCCTGCAGCCACACCTGGTTATGGTATGCTCGTTTTCCACTGTGTTTCCCAATGATTAGCCACTAAATGTCAGAGTTTGGGTAAACTCCTTTATTGTTGCTGCTGCTACCGCTCAATGATTGTGTCAGTGAATAAGTTTCAATGAAGAAGAGTAACGAATGCACATATGCAGACACCAGCATTGGGTATCAGCCCAATACTGAGGTCGTATACTCATACTCTTAAAAGTATGCCAATACTATAGTACTATAGTGTTGATTCTATTTAACATAACGCGATGCTCAACTCTCATTTGAGCTGAAGCTAGCGACACCAGCAGCAAACTTGAGCTAACTCTGGAACAAATGGATACAACTTACAAGTAGTAGTAGCTGTTTAAATCTGTACAGTCCTGACATTTGGTTCAGTAAAGTTCCTGATCAATTTCCAAAGAGTTAGCATGATTAGTTTAGCTGCATTTTGCTAACAGCTACAACAAAGGAAACCAGTGGAGCTGATTAAAGCTTCTACATCAACCTCCACTTCAGAAAAACACAGAGACCTAAAGAGTCTCTGGTTTGGTTCTGATCAGCTGATCAAAAGTCCATGGGCAGAAGCTGTGACTGCTCGCTGCAAGTATGGAAAGCTGTTCTATCATATAATCAAATGCATTAGAAACCCCTACAGCAGGTCATTAGTGTATTTATTCATCTAAAAGTCATTTTCCCACACTAGCACTCAGCTAGCTGAAGGTTTTATAATTTTTTTCTGCAGTTTTTTTCACATCAGGAGATGTTTTTCAGTCTGTTTGACTTTAATGTTGCATCCAGTCCAGGTCAGGTCAGATTAACTGAAGCAGTCAGTCCTTCATAGCATATTTTATAACTCAGAGAGAGAACTCTTTTTGGAGTTGATCTAAGTTCTAGATTGACCCCTGACCTTTAGGACTGTTTACAGTTAGGACTGGATGAAAAACAGCTGAATGTGACTTTTTATTTTATAGTGAGTCAACCAGCTGACTGATCCTGTCTAGTTGTCACATGACCTGCTAATGATGATCAAAGTTATTTTCTAAAACAAATATATTTAAAAAAGGCTAAACTAGTGTTTGACCAAATTTTTTCTGTTGTACCAAACCATGACGTAAATCAATGGCCCTTATTAGTACTTGTATCAGTACTTGGTATTGGAGGTGGGGGTCAGGGTGAAGGAGGGTGTCATGACCTCTATATAGTGAAGACCAAGTAGTGAGTAAGTGAACATTTAAAACAGCCTATAACAGTTAGTTACAGCCTGTCAAGAGTTAGGGTGCACTTGTTTACCACTCTCATGTTCCAGAGGAAGGTGTCTGGTGGACGGGGCTTAGGGCTACCCCAACCTCCCTCCCCTATGGAATCCTGGGAGGATGAGGGAAGGCTCAGTGCCCTGCGACTGCTCCACCAGGAACCCTAAGTCATGCAGGAGGAGGAGGTGGTGCAGGAGCAGGTTATAGAACAGGAAGGAGGGAGGATTGATATTAGAAAAGTGGAGGAGGAGGAGGAGGGGAGGGACAAAATGAAGCAACATAAATGCAACAACCACAAAAAAGTCAAAAAAGAAAATAAAAATCAAACCAGGAAAAGAGAACTGAACAGTGTCATGATGAGGTGACATTACCATGGCAACCACATGCAACTCAGCAAACGTCAGTCAGACCAAGAGCTTAGGTAACAGGCCTGGACAGGTAAACTATTCGACTCAATTGACCTCAACATGGCCAACAACATGCTGAAGGGGTGTGTGTGTGTGTGTGAGTGTGAGACCACATGCTGAAGGCTTGATGCATAATTAGTGGCTGTCATGTGAGGATGAGGATGGTGAGGTCAGGAAATAGCCTAGTGAACTAGACCGTCAGTTCTGCTCTGCAGACTTTGGTTTAGCCACGCTCCATTGGGACCTCTGCAGCCCACTGATTGGTCTGCTCAGTCTCGTACCGGGCCAATTACAGCGCTCTAATGGTTTGGTGGGCGAGATTAGCCGATGACGGCAGAGCTCTGAGTCCAACTCTGAATTTAAACATGGCGGCAGCTCGGGAACCGCGTCCCTTTGAAAGGGCTTTGTCATCAACTTTGGATGATTTAGATTTGAGCTTTGATCGTAGTTGTTCCGTGGGGCAATCGGGGTGGGGGGTGCGCGGGGCAGCTCGCCTGAACTCTACTCTAGAGCTGCGCAAGAGATGCGGTGACAATTTGCTTGGATTCTATGAAATATTAACAGCTTGGGAGGGGGTTGGCATGATTGGTCTGTGTGTGTGTGTGTGTGTGTGTGTGTGGGGGGGGCATTGTAGCTNACAGACAGAAGCATGTCAGAAGAGGCTTCACCTTAGTACACCTTCACATTTTACAAACAGCCTTATTTGTTTTTTATAATTTCAAACCACTTCTGTAAACAACGTGGGAGTTATTATTAGCTTTGTTGATTGTCTGTAGTTCTGAGCTCTATGAAATGAAAACATTTTAAAGCCACATTGTGGAGGATTTCATCAAGAGAGCAGTTTTTGAATCTAACGTCCAACGGCTCCTCCTCAAAACACCTCGACACGCGTGTCCGGTCGCGTGTGTATGCGTGCACATGGCGCATTACGTGCTGGGCATAACCTGTACAGCTCAATGTGTAGGGTTTAATCACTCACAGTTCACAAATCTTATTCTAACACTGTACCAGGCTCTGATGAGCCCTCTCTGTCCCTGCTGCTTCTGATATTAGCTCTGTTAGCAGAGAGCTGCTGCTGGACTCTGAAGCTGAACTTGACTCGGCCCTGGATGAACTTTCTGACCAAAATAAACGCGTAACCCTGTCAAGCCTTGCCATTCTGTGAGGTGAAAGGTTTAAAAATAAAAATAAACCCGTCTTTAGCTGGAGAATGGGTAGGTTTTTAGTAGAAATGAGCTGTGAGTCCTCAGTGAACGAGACAGTAAACAGAGAAACACACGGAGCGTCCTGTACGACAGCGTCCCCTACTGGTACAGGTTTGTTCGATGCGCGTGCATGTTGAGAGAATGCAGACATTTGAATTTTATTGGCTAAAAAATGTCAGCGGCCAGAAATAATGCAAAGGGGTCTCTAGGAGGAAGGAGGGTCTTCATCAGAATGACAGATGTTGTGGAACTCAACCCATAGATCATAGTTTAGACCTGAAATATCATTTAAAACATTTAGAAAACTTTGATACAGAGAAAAATAATCCTCCTAGCTGCTTTAAGGTTGGTAATTTAATGAATTTTTTTTGTTAAATGTTTTTTAAATATTTTTCTGAAGAATGTACACAAGTTCAGTGTTGTTCAGGGTTAGTCTAGTTTTGGTTTGATCCAGAGTTATTCTAGTGTTGGTCTAGTCTTAATAAAGTGTATTTCTAGTGTTGGTCCAGTGTTAATAGTGTTAATATAGTGTATGTTCAGTTTTAATACAGTGTTGTTATAGTGTTGGTCAAGAGTTAATACAGTGTTATTATAGTATTGGTTCAGTGTTAATACAGTGTTATTATAGTGTTAGTCTAGTGTTAATACAGTGTTATTCTAGTGTTGCTTCAGTGTTGGTTAAACCAGAGCAATACAATATTGTCATCAGCAAAGAAAGTAAACATCAACAACGTAGAGAGTTCACATTTATCATTTATGTGAAGAAGAAATTTTAGTGTAATCAGATTACAGAACAAGTACTGACCTTGATGTTGACACAGTAGGGATGGTAACACTGTCCACACTGAGAACAGGCCAACAGCCGGCCTTCAGCTCCCTGACCAAAACTACCACACACCACACACATGTCCTGCACGCACGCACACACACACACACATACACAGAGTGAGTGCACGGTTTGCAGAGCAACACATATGCTATCCATCTGATCCTGGTGAGCTTACCTGTTTGAGAGTAAAGTGGTCTGATGTGGAGAACATCACCACTGTGTTGTGCATCGAGTTCTCATCCTCCTCCTTCATCTGGAAAGTCTCCACATAGGTTCCCTGAGCACACACATGCACACACAAACACACACACAGACTTCAGTATTAAATTTGACAGTTTAAGAATTCCTGGAGTTATAAATATACAACCAGTTCTTCCCAAATTCACCTGGTAACCCTTTACAGGGTTCTCACAGAAATACCGTATTGACCCAATATAAGATGAGGATTTTTTTAAATTAAAAATAATGTGACAATTGTTTTACATTTGCGGTTTAGTTGTTTGGGATATTTATACAACTGCAACAGCAGACAGCGTCAGCGTTTTGTGAAAAGCAAAGCTGACGCAGACTGGAGCATTAAAAGTGGTAACTACTAAGGCAGAGTCACCGTGCTAATTTTAAGATAATGGTGGTCAATGCAGCAGAAGAGTCAAACAGCTCTCAGAAGTTATAGAGTGAAATGTCTGAAGATGGAGCATCATGGTGATGATGTTCTGTGGGAGGAGACGGGGCTGCAGTGTGAGCACAGCTGATCAAAGGACTCTGAGTAAAAGCCTCATGCAGACTTTTGATTTGACATGCCATGAGAAAAGTTACATTACTATTAGGGATGCTCCGATCGATCGGACACCAATCAAAATCGGCCGATATTCATGAGAAAAACATGTTGGTGTGATGGATCCTGAACCATGTCGTTTGCTTTCCTGCAGCATCGGGAGGTGTAGATCTGTTCCAGGGTGGGGAGGGTACAGCCAATTATTCTCTCTGCTGCCCTGATGACCCTGTGGAGTGCTTTCCTGTCCAGGGAGGTGCAGCTGCCGTACCACACACACATCCGTATGTGAGTACACTCTCTACGGAGCTTTGATAGTAGGCCAGCAGCTGGTTTGAAGGGAGGTGATTCTTCCTGAGGAATCGGTTTGAATCAAGAATCTATTCTGAATCGAATCACCCCAGTCACTAGGGTTGGGCATCGTTTGAATTTTAACGATTCCGGTTCCGATTCCGATTCCTCGTTTCAATTCCGGTTCCTATCGATTCTCGATTCCGATTCTTTTAAGACGCAGGGTCCAAAAATTTTACATGTTTTAATGAGCCGTCTAACCAGAGCTCTTACTTGATGAAATAATCTGAACTTCCATGAATTTTAATTCTAATGAACAATAACATCACCTTAATTTAGACAAAACATGTTTTTACTTTTTCAACAACAATAAAAAAGACTTGTAGCATAATCAGATTGTTTGTTTCTGACCAGAACTTCCAAACCTCCTACTCTCAACCCAAGGTTTAAAACTGAAGGAGGCTCTTTAATGAGAGACAAGGAGTCTTCAAAATAACTGGAAAATTCAGCTGTTTTCAATTCAAACTGAACATGATCCTGTCCAGGATGACAGAGAATCTACTCCAACATGCTGCAGCGTTCTGTCATCTGAAACTTCAATCTAGCTGCTGTCAGTAACAATAAAACAGATTTACAACATTAAAACTCTGAGCAGATTCAATAGTTCAGAAAAAACAAAAAAATAATATTAATCTCACAACAATGTGTGTTGTAAGATTATTATTATTATTATTATTACTAATATTAGGTTCATTTATTTATCAGCCATATCAGGTCCTAGAGGGCTGAACCCAGCAGCTTCTCATC
>SSNR01000123.1:164117-182360 GCA_006937965.1 Callopanchax toddi | reverse complement strand
GCTCAGCTCACTCTGCAGCTTGCAGTTGTGATCATGGGCTGTGCAATAAATACCACAACATAACACACCGGTGCATGACGGAGCATTGTGGAGGAAGGAACTGGTGCACATTTATGATGTTTACAGTGCTTGCACACCTTCGCCCCAGTTATGTGCACCCCTGTTTTAAAGCAACAAGTGCAGGCAGCGCCGAGAGCTGCCTGCCTTCAGAACCAAAGGTACCCAAAAATTCACAACCTATGGCCTCTTTTTATACATTTCAATAAATAGCTTGAACAATATGTTCTGGTCTGTGATACTGGGTGATGTAAAAACAGCAGAACCATCAGCCTGCAGCCACACCTGGTTATGGTATGCTCGTTTTCCACTGTGTTTCCCAATGATTAGCCACTAAATGTCAGAGTTTGGGTAAACTCCTTTATTGTTGCTGCTGCTACCGCTCAATGATTGTGTCAGTGAATAAGTTTCAATGAAGAAGAGTAACGAATGCACATATGCAGACACCAGCATTGGGTATCAGCCCAATACTGAGGTCGTATACTCATACTCTTAAAAGTATGCCAATACTATAGTACTATAGTGTTGATTCTATTTAACATAACGCGATGCTCAACTCTCATTTGAGCTGAAGCTAGCGACACCAGCAGCAAACTTGAGCTAACTCTGGAACAAATGGATACAACTTACAAGTAGTAGTAGCTGTTTAAATCTGTACAGTCCTGACATTTGGTTCAGTAAAGTTCCTGATCAATTTCCAAAGAGTTAGCATGATTAGTTTAGCTGCATTTTGCTAACAGCTACAACAAAGGAAACCAGTGGAGCTGATTAAAGCTTCTACATCAACCTCCACTTCAGAAAAACACAGAGACCTAAAGAGTCTCTGGTTTGGTTCTGATCAGCTGATCAAAAGTCCATGGGCAGAAGCTGTGACTGCTCGCTGCAAGTATGGAAAGCTGTTCTATCATATAATCAAATGCATTAGAAACCCCTACAGCAGGTCATTAGTGTATTTATTCATCTAAAAGTCATTTTCCCACACTAGCACTCAGCTAGCTGAAGGTTTTATAATTTTTTTCTGCAGTTTTTTTCACATCAGGAGATGTTTTTCAGTCTGTTTGACTTTAATGTTGCATCCAGTCCAGGTCAGGTCAGATTAACTGAAGCAGTCAGTCCTTCATAGCATATTTTATAACTCAGAGAGAGAACTCTTTTTGGAGTTGATCTAAGTTCTAGATTGACCCCTGACCTTTAGGACTGTTTACAGTTAGGACTGGATGAAAAACAGCTGAATGTGACTTTTTATTTTATAGTGAGTCAACCAGCTGACTGATCCTGTCTAGTTGTCACATGACCTGCTAATGATGATCAAAGTTATTTTCTAAAACAAATATATTTAAAAAAGGCTAAACTAGTGTTTGACCAAATTTTTTCTGTTGTACCAAACCATGACGTAAATCAATGGCCCTTATTAGTACTTGTATCAGTACTTGGTATTGGAGGTGGGGGTCAGGGTGAAGGAGGGTGTCATGACCTCTATATAGTGAAGACCAAGTAGTGAGTAAGTGAACATTTAAAACAGCCTATAACAGTTAGTTACAGCCTGTCAAGAGTTAGGGTGCACTTGTTTACCACTCTCATGTTCCAGAGGAAGGTGTCTGGTGGACGGGGCTTAGGGCTACCCCAACCTCCCTCCCCTATGGAATCCTGGGAGGATGAGGGAAGGCTCAGTGCCCTGCGACTGCTCCACCAGGAACCCTAAGTCATGCAGGAGGAGGAGGTGGTGCAGGAGCAGGTTATAGAACAGGAAGGAGGGAGGATTGATATTAGAAAAGTGGAGGAGGAGGAGGAGGGGAGGGACAAAATGAAGCAACATAAATGCAACAACCACAAAAAAGTCAAAAAAGAAAATAAAAATCAAACCAGGAAAAGAGAACTGAACAGTGTCATGATGAGGTGACATTACCATGGCAACCACATGCAACTCAGCAAACGTCAGTCAGACCAAGAGCTTAGGTAACAGGCCTGGACAGGTAAACTATTCGACTCAATTGACCTCAACATGGCCAACAACATGCTGAAGGGGTGTGTGTGTGTGTGTGAGTGTGAGACCACATGCTGAAGGCTTGATGCATAATTAGTGGCTGTCATGTGAGGATGAGGATGGTGAGGTCAGGAAATAGCCTAGTGAACTAGACCGTCAGTTCTGCTCTGCAGACTTTGGTTTAGCCACGCTCCATTGGGACCTCTGCAGCCCACTGATTGGTCTGCTCAGTCTCGTACCGGGCCAATTACAGCGCTCTAATGGTTTGGTGGGCGAGATTAGCCGATGACGGCAGAGCTCTGAGTCCAACTCTGAATTTAAACATGGCGGCAGCTCGGGAACCGCGTCCCTTTGAAAGGGCTTTGTCATCAACTTTGGATGATTTAGATTTGAGCTTTGATCGTAGTTGTTCCGTGGGGCAATCGGGGTGGGGGGTGCGCGGGGCAGCTCGCCTGAACTCTACTCTAGAGCTGCGCAAGAGATGCGGTGACAATTTGCTTGGATTCTATGAAATATTAACAGCTTGGGAGGGGGTTGGCATGATTGGTCTGTGTGTGTGTGTGTGTGTGTGTGTGTGGGGGGGGCATTGTAGCTGCCTGTAGTAGCTTAACTTCCTGAAGCTGTCAGAGGAGGCACGTGGCGCCGTCTGCGGTGGATTTTATGAAACATTGACAGCTTTGGGGACACAGTAATTGGCTCAAGGGCCGGATGCAGCCCGCGGGCCTTCTATTGAGTACCTATGAGAAAGAGGAACTTCTTTTATTTTGAAAGAGGATTTATTGGCCGCTTTGTCGACGGGACGGTAAAAGTTAAATTTATCAGCTGGTTCAGGTTGTTGCTAAACGGCTCTAATTGGTCCTAGCACTATCCAATAGCATGTGAAGACGGTTTGATTGACAACTGTCGATCCCGCCCCTATGAATGAGTCGTTTCAGTAAATCGTGGCTATATATACCAGACTATATATGTGGATATATTGTCTGGCTTGCCAGGCTAGTCAGTAAAGGTTTTGTTGGTTTAACTATTAGCTGACTAACTGAACGCCCTCCTGATTGGACCACAGACCAGGAGAACCTACCTGTTTGACTCGAGCTCTGCCAGGGGAGAACTTCCTCTTAGAGATGGCTGGTTTCCCCATGCCAATCTTCGGGGTGAGTGGGAACACAGTAGTGAACAGAGCCTGAAAACAGGTCAGGTCAGGTCAGTGGGTGGAGTGACCTTGCAGGAACCATCAACTTTGTCTCTCATCTTTCTTACCTGGGACAGAGGAGGAGATTCTCTGAATGGGGGAGGTGAGGGTGGGGTGAGAGGAGGGGGCGTGATAGGAGTTCTGGCAGGAGATGTTTCAGGGGAGGCCTCTGTGGAGAAGGGGGACTGCCTAAGGCGGATAGAGAGGTCGTCTGAGTCTCGGAACAAGCAGGGGGGAGGCTTGAGGCTCCGCCCCTTACCTCTGCGAGAGAAGGGGTGCGGACTGGGGGAGGACAGCTGCAGGATGGAGGGGGGAGTAGCCAAGGTCATCAATTCCATCACCTCCATGTCCAAGCAAGGGTCCAGGTCCAAAACAGGACTCACAGGTGGCTCATCCTCTGTGTCTGATTGTTTTTTTACAGGTGCAACCTCCTTCTCTACTTCCTGCTTTTGTAGTATTGGCTGTTGCTCAGCAACCATGTGAAGATTGCCTGGCATCTCTTCCTGCTTTTTTGAAGGCTCAGCATACAATTTGTACTCATCTTTGGTGGGTGTTGTTGGTATGGCAACAGTTTCAATCAGGCTCTGTGATTGGCCTTTTTCCAGTTCCACTTTATCAGATTCCTGGAAGTGGCCCTCTGTAGGGGGCATGGCCTGAGGGGAGCATGGGGGTAAGGCAGTCCTATGAGGAGAAGATGAGGACGGAATGGTCTCTAAAGAGCCAGCACAAACAGGATGAGGTGGTGAAGGAGGAATTTGGGGTGAAGAACACAAGGGTGTGGAGGGCTGCCAACTGGGAGGGGCTAGTGGGAGGACAGGGGAGGCTGTCGACTGCTGGAGTTTATTCTTTAGAACTCCTGTAGAGACACAAATAAGGACCAGTTAGGACTAGAAAAATAGCGACTCAGTTTGAAGCAGCCTGAACCAATCTGGAAACCAGTCTAGGGAGGCCAAAACCAGATTTAAAGAAGATGAAACCAGTAAGAACTGGTCTAAGACAGTATAAATCAGTCTAGGCCGTCTGGGGTAGCGTGTAGGTCAATAGGCAGAGCGGCCGTCTGGCAACCAAAGGGTCATCAGTTTGATCCCAGCTCCAGCTGGGTTACTTTGTCGTCGTGTCCTTGGAGACACTTCACCCACCTTGCCTACTGGTGGTGGTCAGAAGGACCTGGTGGTGAGGAAGACCCAGTGGTGTCAGATTGTGTGTAGTGACTCCAGCCTCTGAAAGTCTGCCCCCAGGAGGCAGTTGTAGCTAACTGCCAACAGAGTGCGAATGTGTGTGCACTTTGGGAGTCCTAGAACTTAGAAAGCGTTAATACGATTACAGGACATTTACCATTTTACCATTTAGGCAATATGGAAACCAGCCAAACCAACCTGAAGCCATCCTAGACTAGACTGCTTCAACTAGTCTAAGACACTCAAAATCAGACTGAAGCTGTCTAAAACCAGGTTGACAGGGTTGGGGCAAGCTAGACCAGTTTAAACCAGTCTGAGGCAGTTTAAAGAAGCCTGACATCAATTTGAACCAGCTAGAACTGGTGAGAACACTGTGAGCCTTGAATAAAATATTGAATGTGTACAGATGAAATCTGAAAAATTATTGGTCAGTTTGGATGTGAAAAAAGACAGTCTGTGAAGTGGAGCTTCCTATAAAAAGTACTGGAAACATTTGGCTTTCAAGGTAATTTTGTCAAAACTATAGGGGCCGTGTACAGTGGTCCCTCTCTATAATGCAGTTCACCTTTTGCTGCCTCACAGGTTCGTGGATTTTGCATGCTTTTTCTTAACAACACACATTGTGTTCTGCGTTCTGATTAGTAGGGGGTCACAACCTCTATTAGTAGACCACTGTCAATCCACCTCCTCATTGCCGTGTCTTCTGTACAGTACAGAATGCGTTCAGCTTGCCAAATTAAAAACATCTTCGATTACTAGAAGTGTAACTCTCAAGTGCTATACTGTATGTTTGCAAGTTTCCTCCCAAAAAAACCCCCACAATGTCAACGAAACATTCTGCACCATCGTAGGCACCTGCAGCAGCACCCAAAAGGCAGAGGAAGGTGCTAACCATCGCACAAAATGTTGAACTTCTAGACGTGATAAAGGAAGGTAGAAGTACGCGGCTGTAGAGTACCATTACGAGATAAATGAATCTTTGGTTCGTCATATAAGGTAGGAGGAAAATAATATAAGGACGACAGCAGCAATAAGTTTCATCGGCTTGGAGCAACGCAACTCTGAGCTCCGAAGCTCCTGCAAGGAGCTTTGCAGGACGAAGCTCCGCCGTGCTGCAGCAGCTGCGGTCCGAATGACAGAATGGCAGCCAAGGCAGTTAAAAAAAGGCTTAAAAAATGTAACGACACGTCGACTACTACATTCGTCGCTGGCGATTTTAATAGTCGACGTAATCGTGACTAATCGACAAATCGTAGCAGCCCTAGTGTACACAGAGTTTTATAAATCAGAAATGGAATTTGTGTAAGTGGAAATGTTTTTGCTGAGCTTAAGTACGTTTTTAGTAAGGATTCTACGCAAAGTTTTATAAATGAGCACCCAGTTCTTTTTTCTTTAGCCCAGGTTAGACTCTTCTGTTTGTTGTTCAGGAGCAGCTTGACCAGAGGAATAGAACATTTAAAACCCATTTCCAAGATCCGTCTGTGTGTGGTGGTTCTTGAAGCTATAACTCCAGCCTCAGCCCACTACTTGTGAAGGTCAAACACTTTTTAATGGCCGTTTCCTGACTATCCTCTCCAGGCTGCGGTCATCTCTGCTGCTTGTTCACCTGTTTCTTCTACATACCTTTCTATTATTGTGCTTTAATGCTGCACTTTGGGAACATCCAGCTTCTTTATCAGTGACCTTTAGAGGCTTTCCCTCCTTATGGACCAGGTCAGTGATGGTTTTCTACACAACTGTCAGGTCAGCAGTCTTCTCCATGATTGTGATTCCTACTGAACCAGACTAAGACCATTTCAAGGCTCAGGAACCCTTTGAAGGTGTTTTGGATTCATTAGCTGATTAGAGCGTGACACTTTGAGCTACATCATTCAGATGTAGGGTGTAGATGTAGGGCAGGAAAAACAACATGAAGACCACAGTGCCCTGTTTAGTTTTAGGGAAGAGATAAAACTAGTAATAACTCTGGATTACTGTGAAACTGCCACTTAACTGCAGAATTGTCATACAACCTTCTTTTCCTTAATGTCACAGAAAAGCAATTTTATGATTTTTTTTTTTTTTGACATTAAATCTGCCACTCCGGAAACCTTAGTTTTGATGCCTACATCCCCATGGAAACAATAAAAACAAATGATTGTTTGGAGACATCTACCTTAGGGAGAGGAGACATCTGTTTTATAACTGTTTAAAAAAAAAAAGCTGTGCTGAACTTGTGTTTTAATCAAGTGTAAAACATCAACAATGTGAACAAACCTGGCGTCTTCCTGCCAGGTAAATAGCAATGCTGCTTACCTGAAGGAGAACAGACCAGAACTGTTCTGAGCTGAACCTTTTCCTCCTCCCGGTCTCCTTCACCCTCAGCCTGCTCAGCTGGTTTCTCGTAGACTCCTGGACTCTTCAGTGCTGCCTGAAGAACAATAGGTTCTACACACTTCTGTTTCTCTTCTGTCCTGGTCTGCTTGTCTGATGCACTGACACCTGTAGGAACAGTAAGAGTTTATAAAACCACACAAGTCCAATGATACGATCAGTTCTGGACTCCCCGTGACACTCACCTCCAGTTGCTTCTTTCTCCACCCAGGCTTCTGTCTGCTGAGCATGTCCAGAACCAGGCTGAGCAGGGCTGGTGGGACTAGGAATTGAGCTAAAAAGATCTCCACCAGGACTAGCCTCACAAGATACAATGCAAGCATGATCAACACCAGCACCAGAAACACAGTCTGGCTGTCTGGGACTAACAGTGCCAAGATCAAGACTAAGACTATGATTAAGCTGCACAGGCTTAATGGTGGAAAAATCAAGACTATGTTCTAGTTGCATGGAATTACCAGGATGGGTGCTAGGCTTTTGTTGAACAGAACTAAGGGGGCCAGAATCAAGACAAAAACCAGTACTGCACTCTGGCTGTGTGAGACTAATACAAGTAGGACCAGGACTAACATGATTATGTTCAGTACCAGGACTTGTACCTGAGCTACTGTGTGCATGGCTGGTATGAACACTAGAAGCAAGGACTCCATGAGGAGGGCTAAGCTGTGAGTGGGTGGCACATAAAAGAATGGCAGGTGAGTCACTAGTAAAAGTAGAACCAGGCGTTGCTGTACCACCTTGAGTGGGGCTGGAAGGGACTAGGCTGGCATGGCTTGGAGTAGTCTGATAAGGGGAATCTGGTGTTTGGTGTGAGGGACAAGACGACCCATCTAATTCAGGATCAGCTGGGAGTGGACTAACAGATGATGAATCATCAGATGTGAAAACGGTTTGTGCTGGGTTCACCTGCAGATCAGGTTCTGAGGGTTTATAAAGATGAGCATCCAGCTGAGCTACAGTGGGAAGAACAGAGCTTTGGGTACTTGGACTAGCCACCATGACCATGGCTGGGTTTAAAGAGGGGTTCAGTTTTGCTACAGTAAGGCCAGCATTGGTTCCAGCGCTGTGAGTAAGTGGATAGGGTCTTCTAGTGAGGCTGTAATTCAAATCAAGTCTCTGAGATGGAATGGGAGGTGGACTAACAGTGACAGGGCTAGGAGTGTGCATCAGACCCACATGAACAGGACTAGCTTGACCAGCAGGACTAGACCTTGGTGAACTGTGACTTGCAAAGCCAGGATTTGTCTGGCTGTCATCATTTGTGGGTAATTGAGTCTGGATAATAGAGTTACTGGCTGGACTAGTAAGGGTCGAAGAACAGTGTAAGGGACTGGAAGGAGGACTGCAGAAACTTTGAACTTGTATGGAACTAATCGGCATCTGTGACGAACTAAGACCAAGGTCACTGATGGCCTCTACATGGACCAGACAATGAGGGTGAACCTCTGTTCTCTCATTCGGACAAGAAAATGTTTGAGCAGGTTGAACCAGCTCTGATTCTAGGATAACTGGCTTTGTAGTGGAACTAGCTGATTGTGTTGTGAGGATAGTATCTATTGGCATGGGGCTCTCACATGCCCTCAAATAGAAGGCAAGTTTTGGATTTGTTGACTCAGCTTGTGTGGGACTACCACTTGCTTCTTTACAAGCTTCTGCAGACCCTGGTGGACTGCCATGAGGACTCTGATTTACCATTGTTTCCTGCTCACAATGTGAGCAAGATAGGCTACTGTGTTCCATTGAAGAGCTGCTGTGATCAAGGCTTTCTGGTGTCAGTTGAACAGGGACATGAGGGGAACTGGGGTGGTCAGAGCCACTCTCTTTAAGGGGCACTGTTGAAGGGTCAGAGGTAAAGCAGATAATGGTTGAGCTATGTTCCAGTGTTGGTACATCTGTGTCAGGACTTGGCTCTGTGGTGGCTGCTGAAGGCCTGACTGCCTCATCACACTGCAGCTGTATTGGGCTACCAGGATGCGAGACACTTTTCAGTTTGGGTCTGAACAGGGGTGGATGTGGGCTACATGGTGCTGAACTAGACTTCAGTGGCATTGTGGTAAATCGACTGTTGGCCGGTGGGAGATCTGGTTCTGTTGTAGAAATGTCTTGTGCAGGGTCAGATCCTGGGTTCTCTTGTGCCAGTGTTGGTTCTGTATCCTCTGTAGAGCTCTGAAGAGATGATGTTCCAACTTGTAAAGGACTATGTGAATTACAACTGTGCCGAGGCTGTGAGACAACAATGCTTGTGGGACTACATGATCTGCTGAGCTGTGTCTTGTGTTCAGAACTGTTCTCAGACTCTGTAGGTTCTGGTTGAAGTCTGGTAGGGCTTAGCCCTGGCTGCGACAAACACTGTGGTGAAGAGATGTGTGCAGAATGTGAAAATGTACATGACAAAGAGACAGACTGCTCAGGACTCTGTTGATTCACTGTGGAGTGCTGTCCAGGACTAGTAGAAATTAAACTGAGCTGAGAAGGACCAGGTTGGATCTGTACAGAAGTCTTACAGGTATGATGTTGGGGCAGCTCAGCAGGAGATGAAGAGGACATCTGACCTAGCTCAAGTTTTGCTGGACTGGATTGACTCTGTGTAAAACGTTCTGGACTGAGGTGAGCTAGGGGGTGGCTTTCTTGCGCCTCTAACAAACCAGGGTTTGGTATTAATGAAAGTTCTGTTTTATCAGTGCAAGAAAGTGAGGAGCTTGATGCACACTCTTCTTGACCAGAGGAAAATGGTGAGGAACTACCCTGGTGCTCTGCTGGAGGACCTGATTTGTCTGTACTTTCACATTTTAGAAGTTCGGTGTGAGAAAGCAAAGTACTCTGATGAATCTCTTCTAGAGATAGTAGGGGAGTTTCTTGAATGTTTTGGGGAGATGGATCAGGATTGGATTTAATCCATTTGGAAGACAGTGCAGAATCTTGAAGATACGTAGAAGGTGGAACAAAACTTGCTCCAGAATTTTGACTGATTGCCTTTGAAAATGGTAAAAACTTTTCACAGGTTATTTTTGCGGGGCTTTGAAGAACGTCCTCCGGAGACAATCCAGATGGAGCAGCCCTTCGAAAGGTGTCCTCTAGAGACCGTTCCAGACTATGATGGGTCTGCTCTGGAGACAATTCTGGACTTTGACAAGTATTTCCATGAAACGGTACAAAATGTTGATGAGGATTTGTGAAAGATTGTGTTGGAGTTTGTTGACATTTTAGGGGAAGTGGCAAATAACTTTGATATGTTTTTTCAACAGATGATGTGGAACTTTGATGGATTTCATCAAAACATGGCATATGACTTTGATGGATGTTTGGTGAAGATTGGAATGAACTTTGACAAGTCTCCTTCAGAGATTTTGTTGAACTTGGATTGTTCTCCACTAAAAATGTTGCAGGAACCTCTTGGATATGTCTGGAAGATAAATCCAAACTTTGATTATATTTCTCTGATGATGGAGCAAAATTTTGATGCGTTTCATTTTGAGATGGTGCCAGACTTGAATAGATTTCCTTTGGCGATAATGCCAGGCATGAATGAGTCACCTGTGGAAATGGTGTTGGAACTTGACCCTGATAAAGACAGGGATCCAGATTTTGATGCGTCTCTTTTGCAGATGATGTCATTCTTTGATGGGTCCCTTTCGAAGACATTGCTGGACTTTGGTGGGACTCTTGCATTAATGCTGCCAGGCTTTGTTGGGTCTCTTTTGAAGATGATATTGGACTTTGATGCGTTGCTTGCAGTGATGCTGCTGGACTGCGATGCATCTCTTCCACTGATGCTGCTGGACTGTGATGAGTTTCTTGCAGTGATGCTGATGGACTCTGGTGGGCATCTACCAGTGATGCTGATGGACTCTGGTGGGCGTCTATCAGTGTTGCTGATGGACTCTGGTGGGCGTCTACCAGTGATGCTGGTGGACTCTGGTGGGCGTCTATCAGTGATGCTGGTGGACTCTGGTGGGCGTCTACCAGTGATGCTGGTGGACTCTGGTGGGCGTCTACCAGTGATGCTGGTGGACTCTGGTGGGCGTCTACCAGTGATGCTGGTGGACTGTTGTGGGCGTCTATCAGTGATACTGGTGGACTCTGGTGGGCGTCTACCAGTGATGTTGGTGGACTCTGGTGGGCGTCTATCAGTGATGTTGGTGGACTCTGGTGGGCGTCTACTAGTGATGTTGGTGGACTCTGGTGGGTGTCTATTAGTGATGTTAGTGGACTCTGGTGGGCGTCTACCAGTGATGGTGGTGGACTCTGGTGGGCGTCTATCAGTGATAGTGGTGGACTCTGGTGGGCGTCTATCAGTGATAGTGGTGGACTCTGGTGGGCGTCTATCAGTGATGCTGGTGGACTCTGGTGGGCGTCTATCAGTGATGTTGGTGGACTCTGGTGGGCGTCTACCAGTGATGTTGGTGGACTCTGGTGGGCGTCTACCAGTGATGTTGGTGGACTCTGGTGGGCGTCTACCAGTGATGTTGGTGGACTCTGGTGGGCGTCTACCAGTGATGTTGGTGGACTCTGGTGGGTGTCTATTAGTGATGTTAGTGGACTCTGGTGGGCGTCTACCAGTGATGATGGTGGACTCTGGTGGGCGTCTACCAGTGATGTTGGTGGACTCTGGTGGGCGTCTACCAGTGATGTTGGTGGACTGTGGTGGGCGTCTATCAGTGATAGTGGTGGACTCTGGTGGGCGTCTATCAGTGATACTGGTGGACTCTGGTGGGCGTCTATCAGTGATAGTGGTGGACTCTGGTGGGCGTCTATCAGTGATAGTGGTGGACTCTGGTGGGCGTCTATCAGTGATAGTGGTGGACTCTGGTGGGCGTCTATCAGTGATAGTGGTGGACTCTGGTGGGTGTCTACCAGTGATGCTGATGCACTGTGGTGGGCGTCTATCAGTGATAGTGGCAGACTCTGGTGGGTGTCTACCAGTGATGCTGATGGACTGTGGTGGGAGTCTATCAGTGATGTTGGTGGACTCTGGTGGGTGTCTATCAGTGATACTGGTGGAGTCTGGTGGGCGTCTACCAGTGATGCTGATGGAGTCTGGTGGGTGTCTATCAGTGATACTGGTGGAGTCTGGTGGGCGTCTACCAGTGATGCTGATGGAGTCTGGTGGGTGTCTATCAGTGATAGTGGCAGACTCGGGTGGGTGTCTACCAGTGATGCTGATGGACTGTGGTGGGAGTCTATCAGTGATGTTGGTGGACTCTGGTGGGTGTCTATCAGTGATACTGGTGGACTCTGGTGGGCGTCTACCAGTGATGCTGATGGAGTCGGGTGGGCATCTGGAAGTGATGCTGATGGACTCTGTTGGATGTCGAGCAGGAACTCTTTTGGGGACGTTACTGGACTTTGGTGGTTTTCTTTTAGAGATGATGCCAAAATTTGATGTATATCTTCTGGGGATGAAGAATGTTGATGCAGCTCCTCTGGAAATAAAGCAAGACTTTGAAACTTCACTTTGGGAGATGGTACAGACAAGTGTGGATGTTCTGCAGGAACTGGTGAACAATCTTGATGGGTCTCTTTTGGAAAAGGTGTGCAACATTGATTAGTCTCTTTTGGAGATAGTACTGAGCTTCTATCATGCTCCGAAGAAGATGTCGTAGTACTATTTTCAAGGTCTTTCAGTGACAGTACAGCGCTGTCTTGTACGAAAGAGGGAGTTTGTCGAGGACATAGCTGAAGGTCTTCAAGATATGGTCCAGGGTTGTACGGACTTTCTTTGGGTGAAGAACTTTTTTTATGGACTGTAAGAGGTGATTTGCGGCTGTATTGAAGCTCTGAAACAGCAAGCTGAGATGGTGTAAGACTCTGCAGTGACAGAGCGCAGATTGTCACAACAGAACTCTGTGGCAGATCTGAGCTAATAAATGCAATAGTACTATGAGGAGGAGGACTGCTTGTTGGAACCTCCATAAGAATTTGTGATGGTAAAATGTTAGTGGGTGAGACCGAGGGTAGACTTGGGGTAGTACTGTGTGAAATTAGCTCTAACCCTTGAGACCTGCAGGAAGAGCAGACATAACACTCAGACACCATCCTGCCCACCCCAGTCTGGTTTGAACACTCTGCATGGAATGACCTGTAACAAAATACACAAAACAAATATTTTTAGAAAAATCTTTGTACATTCTCCAGCTTAGTTGTTGCTATTAGTGATGGGGGTGGGGGGTTGCACTTTATACATGTTAGGGTGATGACAGGCGGAATGGGGATTAAGACATGTGTTAGTGGTTACAGGGCTAGGGGGAAACAAGGGGAGTAGTTATAGCCCTGTGCTAGGGTGGTGACGGGGAGAATTGGAGTGGTGATGGGGCTGTAGGGCTTCTGCCCAGCATTGGAGACTGGGGGGGGGGGGGGGGGGGGGGGGGGGGGGGGGGGGATGATGAGGGGTGTGGCCTTTTTTCCAGTGTGGTGACAGGGGTGATAAGAGGCTTTATCCCTTTAGTAGAGTGGTGACAGAGGGAATGGGGACTTTATCACTGTAACAGAGTAGTGATGGGGCAATGGGGAATTTACCTTAGTGGTAAATGGTCTGTATTTATAGAGCACTTTCTAGTGCCAAAGTGCTGTACAACGCGAACAGTCATTCACACACTGGTGGTGATAAACTACATTGTAGCCTCAGCTGCCCTGGGTACACTGACAGAGGCATGGGGGGGCGTGCACCGGCGCCCGCCAAGTCCCTCTGACCACCACCAGTAGGCAAAGTGGGTGAAGTGTCTTACCCAAGGACACAACGAATTGGCGATCCCTTGAGAACCTCTGATGAAAAATTGTGTGCACCCCTGCCCATAGTACCTAAACTTAGGTAATAAAGATGGCAGCTCTTTACATGAACAGTTACTTCAATTATCTTTATTGAACAGAAAATCAAGACATACATTTGGTCAGAAACTTAAAACTAAAATATGCCAGATTTCAACAAAGAGACAGAATTTTCAGGGCAGGAAACCACGGTGCGAGTGTGCAGTTTGAGCTTTTTATTATTGTTCATTTTATCTGCCAATTCTTAATTATTGGAATTATCTGTATGACATCATAATTGTCCATTATCAACAATAATTATCTGTAACCAATATTATTGTGCATCCTTAGTGAAAACATGTTTATTTTGCAAGATATGCTTGTTTGGATGTATCTAAGTTCAGAATTAAGTGCAGTGCTTTGCATCTTTTGACAAAACTACCCTAATTCAGTGATGTTTTGTAGGAGCGAACTAAAGTGTCAAACAATGTTTTGAATATGTACTGCTAACATGAACCAAACATGAGAAGAAATACAACAGTAAATTACTTTTTACTTTGTTATCGCAACATTGCAAACAGGAACACTTGTAACTTGGATGTGCCATCTGTCCTAGTTCTGAGTTCTGACCTCTGAGGCAAATGTAATGCAAGATTTACCTCAGTGGTAGGGTGGTGGTGGGGGGATGGGGACTTTACCTCAGTGGTAGGGTGATGGTGGGGGGATGGGGACTTTACCCCATTGGTGGGACGTTGATGGAGGAATGTGGTCTTTAGATCAGTGGTAGGGTGGTGATGGGGGCAATAGGGAGTTTTTACCCCAATGACTGGCAGTGATGGGGAAATGAGGACCTTATCCCTCTGGTGTGGTGGTGATGTGGATAGAGCTTTAACTCCATTTTTAGGGTGTTGACAGGGTGTATTTTTGTTTTAGCGCTTAACATAAAGGGGGTTGTCTTCTAACTCAAAAATCAGGGGTCTATTCCATGTCCTGCAGCATGTTGGTGTCCTCAGGAAACACCCTGTTCTCCCCAATGTCACACACATGCTTGAAATATGAATGAAAATACTTAAAAAGGGTTGTAACCAGACTAGATATTTAACAGAAGTACTAAGGGTGCAACGGATCATCATCATTCCATGATCCAGATGGATTGCCCTCTACGGATCAGAACACACGTGGTCCGTAGATCTGGCAGCCCCCTGTGAGAAATGTGTTTGATTTGCCATCACGTATAAAGGTTCACTCTATCCGACTCAGTCATTTTAGTTGACCAGAACAAAATTATCCCTGATTAATATCTGATCCATTCTCTGTTGCATGGACACATGTATGTCCCGAACCGTAGAGGGTGATCCGTACAGATCACAAATTGATGATGATCCGTTGCACCCCTAGTAAGAGGGTGAATGAGAACCACACTGTAAAGAACTTTTCAGAACCAAGAAAGGGGAAAAATGTGCTATGTAAATGTGGACAATTTACAACTTGTTAACTACTGTTGAAATGACCAAAAGAAGTCAAAAGGAAAATGTTTTATTATCTCTGTGTCCAAATATGTATGTTCTCATTGCAGATATCTGTAAAGCAGCTTCTGGAAGCCATAAATGGAGTGTGTTTACCTGTAGCAACTGTTGCAGGTCAGAAACTCCTGTGGTGTGTTAGGGGTGTGGTCACAAACAGGACAGGGTAGGGCTGGGTCACATGACTTGCAAAGAAATGGATGATTTGCCCATTGGCCTGATGACGTCACACCACAACGGTGACAGATTCTGCAGTTCTGGAGAACAGAAAGGGTTCATGAGATCAGACCTGACATAGCTGAGGTGTTGGTGTGTTGGTGTTTATTTTACCTTGCAGGTCCAGCCTGTGTTTGGTGTATGATCCAGAGGTGGTGTGAGACAGTGTGTGTGGTAAGCTTTGTCACAGCGCTCACATATCAGCAGCACAGCCTCATCACCTCGTAGCCTGAAACGGATGCAAAGTGATTCAGTTCGTTTTTTCGTTGACCAGTAAACAGGACACCATGAGGTTAAAGCCTGGGTCTCACAGGAACATGAGCACCACGCAGTGCCATGTCCTTGGCGAATCTTCTGATCTCACAGGACGCATTCCTAAAACAGCGCACCATTGAACGCTGCTTGGTCAGTGAGCTATTTATTGGAATAGTCTGTTTCTAAAAGCTCAATTTCGTAAATATTCCACAATGAAACGTTCCTCGTCCATGTAGTGGCGGTTGTTTGTTTTTTTGCTGTATTAGTCAATTAAGTAAACTTCATTTATATAGCACTTTTCTCAGGTCAAAGACCACAGTGTGCTTCACAATAAAACAATCACAGAAAACACAAAAGATAAAAATATGATAAGAACATGATAAAACAAAAGCATAAAACAGCATAAAACTAGCTAAAAGCCAGCCTGAAAAAAAAAAAAGTCTTCAACTTTTTCTTAAAGGGATCAGTCAGGACTGTTCATTGACTTTGCTGTCATAAGTAAATAGGTGGAATAAAAACATGCCAAATATTTTTCCTTAAAGTAATATTTAAAGAAAACTTATTTAGCAGGAGGTCACCATTGTTATTTACTTCCTAAAGAACTCTGGGTAGTGACATCACATGGTTGCATCCGTCTATGGATGCATTGCATTACAGCAATTCTTAATTATTAACAATGGTCGAAGTCAAAGGACAAAGCCCACGTAAAAATAATAAATAATGCTGTTTTAAAATGTTACACACAAACTCATCTCAGCTGTAAGCAAATCTACCGGTGTTTTTTTCTCTTTTCCTTCTCCTCCTCCTCCGATAGCAGCGGCAATCTATTTACTCAGATCGCGACAGACAGAAAGAATGGCAACAGCCACTCTTCAGAAAATAAATATCTAAATAATGACCATGGTGGTGGGCAGGGAAACGATCAGACTGTTTTTTTTTTTCCAGTTTAGTCATGTTTACGGGTCAGTGTTACTCTACCGGTACTGCTGCTGTAACACAGCAAGACAGAACACTGGTCCAGTGTTCATCTGTCTTCAGCTAAGCATAAACAACTAATGGTGCATTCGATTTGTCCTCGGAGGTCGGAACTCGGAACTGAGAATGTCGTCACACCCGAGTTACAGCGTTCTGTTTGCAAAGTTGGAAAAATCGGAAAACCAAAGTATAAAGTAATTTATGGTTGTATTTCTTCACGTGTTTGGTTCACACACAAACACATTGCCATTGTTGACTTTGTTAGCAGCACGCATCCAAAACATTGTTTTAGACTTTAATTAATTTGCTCATGCAAACACTCTGAATGTGTTTAGAGTCAGAAGATACAAAGCACTACGTGTAATTCTGAACTTAAATACATCCAAACAAGCAGATCTTGCAAAATAAACGTGTTTTCATGGCATTTTAACTGTTCTTGTCAGGAGTCGTCATCTTTTTTCCCCAAAGTCGGGACGCCAAAAAATCTGACTTTCCGAGTGGGAAGTCCGACTTCGGGGGGCGTTCTAGTTCTAGGACAAATAGAACGCACCATAATACAAAGTGAAGCTAAAACTGAAATACGAATAAAAAGCCCCTTAGGCTTAATTCTAGAGGAAACTCTGTATATGTATATATATTCTCATTATTTTTAACACATCTATAGTTATCTGGTGGCACAGAGTTAGACCTCTTGACTCCACACAGAAACAGCGTGTGCAGAATGACATCACTTTGTTGGAGAGACGCTATTGGTTTAAACACCGGCAAAGTAGAAGATGGAAGTAGCTTGAAGCGTGAGTATGTCAGCGATCTGGAGGTATTATAAATTTGATGACACCATTGTAAAATATCGGATCGGGACTCGGTATCGGCAGATCCTCAAAATCAAATAACTCGAACTCGGACTCGAGGGCAAAAAGACCTGATCGGGACAGCCCTATCCATAATGTTGTGACCAGTGTTGGTCAAGTTACTTGGAAAAAGTGATCAGTTACTATTTGCAGATTACTACACCAAGAACGTATTCCAGTTACTTTACTGATTACTTATTTTCAAAAGTAATTAGTTACTTTACTTAGTTACTTTTCAAAAACCTGTCCAATCTGAATACTCTATAAACCAGGGGTCACTAACAGGCGGACCGCGGTCCGGATCCGGACCCAGAGCCGGCTCTGTCTGGACCCAGCAAATCCAGACCCGGTCCCTGGTCCTTAAGGAGCAGGCGTGTCCGAGGAGACACGCGAGCACTAATGAGCAGGTTCGTCGCTCACTCGGAACCCGCGGAACTCGCCCTCCCCCTGCCATGGTTCGGAACTCAGTCCCGGACCGGAGTCCTGGAGGTGAAGCCGAGCGCCAAGCGAGTGGCGCACCGCGGCAATTCCTTTCTTCGCTAAGCTACCCCTACACCACGGTCGGGCAGTCCCTCCCGCAGCTTCAGAAAGAGATCTACTGCTGCAGAAAGGCGCCACGCACACTAGTGATGCGCGGGTCAGGGTCCTGCACATTTGAAAACTTCTGACCCGCCCCAAACCGCTCCACATCGCTGCGTCTATTTTTAGAACCTGCCCCGATCCGTCTCATTAAAAACACGTTATAATGACTGAAAGCCTTTTATTTAGTCTGACGTCTCCAAAATAAAAGTTTTTTTACCGTCTCTAAAACGTGCTTATGCAAAGTTTGCAGAGTACATCATTTCTCCATTTTCTTTTATAAATCCTAAAGTTTGCGGAGAAAGTGACTCCCTTTCCA
>SSNR01000123.1:120685-158599 GCA_006937965.1 Callopanchax toddi | reverse complement strand
CCCCCCCCCCCCCCCCCAGTTTTTACTCAAATTTCCCCCCTTTCCCCTAAACTCAGTTTTAATTTTTCTAAACTCCACATTTTTGTTTTAACCACAGTTATGAACCTAAAAAGTGAATAATTATAAAGTTAATGACAAATAATTCAACAAATCAAAGCCACAGGATTCTAAATCTAGTGACCGTTATTTAACTTAAATAAAACAAAGTTCTGTGGTTCAGCTGATCATTGGGTGTTTAAGGTATTAAAAGTATTTATTATATATTTTTAAAGAAGATATTATGTCCAAACCAAATAATCTAGTGTATCTCACTTTTTAAAAAAGTATTTTTGTAAAATAAATTTCTTTAGAATTAAACTCAGCATAAAAATGTCTCATAAAGAAACATAAAAGCTGCCTAAAGATAAAAACTTGAGACTCCTGCCTGTTAAACAGACCTCTGTTCATTTAGACTTCTCCATCCATCACAGAGCAGAGACACACGGCGTTCTGACTATCAGCTCATTACAGGGATTCTAACGCTGCAGCCCATCGTCTGCTGACTAAACTTAGAGAAAAGTTGTTCTCCAGATTCATAAAAGTCTTTTAAGTATTGTTCCATCCTGAGCTTTGAACTAAACTTAGAGAAAATTCAAGTTTCAGTGAGATTTTTCTCCGAAGCGGTCTGGTTATGTCTTCGGTTTTCTCTGAGGGGAGCTCAGCTGAGCCGCTGCGTCACCAGGTGACATGAGGTGTGGTGGCTGCAGCGGACACAATAACTCAGAAAATAGTTTATTCCCTTTTACTGAACTCAGTTTTGTTTGGTAATTCCCGCGATTCCGTCTAATTTCTGTCTTTTTCCTCATCGAGGAAATCCTAAGACCCGCGCGCTCGTCGCTGCAGCAGGTACAGTTTTCAGGTTGGGAGGGGCGAGTAGTGATGCATTCACAGCGTGTGGAAGAAGCGAAACTTGCAGTGAATTACAAGCAGACGGCTTCAATTTGCCGTCACAGTTTATACTCGACTGTTGACGATATAGACATTTTATACATCCCACGTGGAAAATTCAGCGATACATCGAATATACTCGTTATATCCCCCAGCCCTACTTATAATTATACCACAATATAGATTTTAGGCCATATTGCCCAGCCGCTTTAGAAACGAGGCACCAGATTTCTACTGATCCCGCAGAAACCCACCTGAGTGCTTCCTGAATCGATGGCTTTGTCCACATAGAGCAACGATTGGCCCTCACCTTGACACACTCCCTCTGACCAGGCGGCACACTGCAGGTGAGCGCAGCACTGACCTGAACACACACACCATCATTTTAACACACACCGACAGCTGGAGGAGCAGGAGCATCAGGAGGAGGTACCTGTGGGGTCAAACAGTGATTGCACGCTGATGTCATGTGGAAGGCCGATAGGTCCGAGCTGCTTCATGAACTCTGAGGAAGACTTGTCCTCTGAAACACAACAACAAGGTCACAAACTAGCTGCTGATCAGCTGATCACAGAGGCTGAGAAGAGAAAACTCACCACACTGTTCTGGAGTGCTGCACCTGAAAACCAACAAATCAGCTGTTTAGTCAGACATTTTCTTCCTTTAGGAGTATAAACACGTAAACAGGGAGGTCACTCACGTGGGCAGAGCCTGGTTTCCTCGGTAACAATGGTCGTGACAGTCATTGTCCCGGTCGGAGGAGGCGCGGCGGTTGAGGATGTGGAGCGGGATGTAGCCTGGTGTTGGGCCAAACACTACAAGGCGGCCCTGACCCAGGGGAGGCTGGTCGCCACGGTAACAGAAGGCACACTGCTTCAGCCTGCATGGCAACAGGTGAGGTGTCAGGTGATCAGGAACAAACGCATCTGAACTGGCAACAGCCTGACCTCATGTTACCTATCTGTTCATCGTCAACTATGTTAACAGTCTCAGGTTCTCCTTTAGAACCATACAATGACCAAAAGAAGACCTGGATCTGGAACCAGTTCAGCTGATTCAGCTCTGGATCCAAACCAGGACTGATTCCACTTAGTTGAGTACAGCTGAACCAGGTCCAGGACAGAACCAGGTCCATCAAGTCCAAAGACCTGCGTGGATTTCCCACAAAAAGACAGCATATGCTCAAACTGTAAGCACAGACAAATCCAAATCTGTCAGAGTATCATGAATCAACAACATTTATTTTGTTGATCATGACATGGAATCCACATGAGGGCATGCCAAACCCGACCTGACTAGGGTTGTCACGATGTGAAAATTTACCTTCACGGTTATTGTGACCAAAATTACCACGGTTTTTGGTATTATCTTGGTATTTTTTTAAAGGGTGTTGAATATGTTCAACTAGACAATTAAATATCAAATTTTGCACAATTGTTATATTCAACATCATGGTGGTACTTCAAGATCCTACATAGGTTTTTGGTGGTACTCCAGTGAAAACGTTTGCGAACCACTATCCTACGTAGAGGACCAGTGGACACAACAGGAAGCTCCTCTAGATTTAGAGCTGTCAATCAAATGCTATGGATTCTGGGTAATATATTTCCATAGAAAAATCACACACACGCGGCTCACCGTTTTTTGGTGTGTTCCAGGCTAGGAGTGGGGGAACCCCCTGAGTCCTCTGACAGGGACCGCTGAAACAGGGGGGACAGTGCAGCCTCTTCCTCGTCCTCCAGTCGTAGACAGGGGGACGCCAGAGGACTGGAACGGAGACTCTCGGCTGGACTCCACTCCATTGTACTGGCTCCACCCTCTTCGGCCTCTATGGCAACCACACCAGGACTCTGGCCCACCTCCTTGGGGGCGAGGTCACAGCTCAGACCGGGTCGATAGTCCTTCGCCACAACAGGATCTGGTCTGAGGTCCAGGGAAGGGGACTCCTGAGGGTCCTCCTCTGAGCTGGGGACTGGGGGCGGAGCAGCAGGAGCAGGACTGGTTTGCTTCTCCTCCTTAGAACAAAGAGCTGGTTCTAGGCTGCTTTTATGGACTGTGGGGTCAGGATCTGGGTCAGGCTGTGGACAGGTCTGGCTGGGTTCTGGGTCTGGATCCAGGTTTGTATATGACTTCCTCCTAGTGGTGGACCGCCGATGTCCTGTTGCCTTCCCCTGATTAACGTTCTTGGACTCTGTAGAGATCACACACAATCTATTTTAATGTCTGTAAAGCAACTTGTGATTTCTATCTATAAAGATAAACCTCCATTAAACCACAGAAGAGAAGCAGCAGCTGAGATAAAACAATAAGCACTTGATCAGTGACCGGCATGAAGTCACCTGGTTTAAACCAGCCGTTCTAATGAAGTCACCTGGTTTAAACCAGCTGTTCTAATGAAGTCATCTGGTTTAAACCAGCTGTTCTAATGAAGTCACCTGGTTTAAACCAGCTGTTCTAATGAAGTCACCTGGTTTAAACCAGCTGTTCTAATGAAGTCATCTGGTTTAAACCAGCCGTTCTAATAAAGTCACCTGGTTTAAACCAGCCGTTCTAATGAAGTCACCTGGTTTAAACCAGCTGTTCTAGTGAAGTCACCTGGTTTAAACCAGCCGTTCTAATGAAGTCACCTGGTTTAAACCAGCTGTTCTAATGAAGTCACCTGGTTTAAACCAGCTGTTCTAATGAAGTCACCTGGTTTAAACCAGCCGTTCTAATAAAGTCACCTGGTTTAAACCAGCTGTTCTAATGAAGTCACCTGGTTTAAACCAGCTGTTCTAGTGAAGTCACCTGGTTTAAACCAGCTGAGGTTCTAGTGAAGTCACCTGGTTAAAACCAGCTGTTCTAATGAAGTCACCTGGTTTAAACCAGCCGTTCTAGTGAAGTCACCTGGTTTAAACCAGCTGTTCTAATGAAGTCACAAGGTTTAAACCAGCTGTTCTAATGAAGTCATCTGGTTTAAACCAGCTGTTCTAGTGAAGTCACCTGGTTTAAACCAGCCGTTCTAGTGAAGTCAACTGGTTTAAACCAGCCGTTCTAATGAAGTCATCTGGTTTAAACCAGCCGTTCTAATGAAGTCATCTGGTTTAAACCAGCCGTTCTAGTGAAGTCACCTGGTTTAAACCAGCTGTTCTAGTGAAGTCACCTGGTTTAAACCAGCTGTTCTAGTGAAGTCACCTGGTTTAAACCAGCTGTTCTAATGAAGTCACCTGGTTTAAACCAGCCGTTCTAATGAAGTCATCTGGTTTAAACCAGCTGTTCTAATGAAGTCACCTGGTTTAAACCAGTCGTTCTAGTAAAGTCATCTGGTTTAAACCAGCTGTTCTAATGAAGTCACCTGGTTTAAACCAGTCATTCTAATGAAGTCACCTGGTTTAAACCAGCCGTTCTAATGAAGTCATCTGGTTTAAACCAGCTGTTCTAATGAAGTCACCTGGTTTAAACCAGCTGTTCTAATGAAGTCACCTGGTTTAAACCAGCTGTTCTAATGAAGTCACCTGGTTTAAACCAGCTGTTCTATTTAAACCAGCTGTTCTAGTGAAGTCACCTGGTTTAAACCAGCCATTCTAATGAAGTCATCTGGTTTAAACCAGCTGTTCTAGTGAAGGCACCTGGTTTAAACCAGCTGTTCTAATGAGGTCACCTGGTTTAAACCAACTGTTCTAATGAAGTCACCTGGTTTAAATCAGATGTTCTAGTGAAGTCACCTGGTTTAAACCAGCTGTTCTAGTGAAGTCACCTGGTTTAAACCAGCTGTTCTAATGAAGTCACCTGGTTTAAACCAGCTGTTCTAATGAAGTCACCTGGTTTAAACCAGCTGTTCTAATGAAGTCATCTGGTTTAAACCAGCTGTTCTAGTGAAGTCACCTGGTTTTCATCTGGTTTAAACCAGCTGTTCTAGTGAAGTCACCTGGTTTAAACCAGCTGTTCTAATGAAGTCACCTGGTTTAAACCAGCTGAGGTTCTAGTGAAGTCACCTGGTTTAAACCAGCTGTTCTAATGAAGTCACCTGGTTTAAACCAGCCGTTCTAGTGAAGTCACCTGGTTTAAACCAGCTGTTCTAATGAAGTCACAAGGTTTAAACCAGCTGTTCTAATGAAGTCATCTGGTTTAAACCAGCCGTTCTACTGAAGTCATCTGGTTTAAACCAGCCGTTCTAATGAAGTCCCCTGGTTTAAACCAGCCGTTCTAGTAAAGTCATCTGGTTTAAACCAGCTGTTCTAATGAAGTCACCTGGTTTAAACCAGCTGTTCTAATGAAGTCACCTGGTTTAAACCAGCTGTTCTAATGAAGTCACCTGGTTTAAACCAGCTGTTCTAATGAAGTCACCTGGTTTAAACCAGCCGTTCTAGTAAAGTCATCTGGTTTAAACCAGCTGTTCTAATGAAGTCACCTGGTTTAAACCAGCTGTTCTAATGAAGTCATCTGGTTTAAACCAGCTGTTCTAGTAAAGTCATCTGGTTTAAACCAGCCGTTCTAATGAAGTCACCTGGTTTAAACCAGCCGTTCTAGTAAAGTCATCTGGTTTAAACCAGCTGTTCTAATGAAGTCACCTGGTTTAAACCAGTCGTTCTAGTAAAGTCATCTGGTTTAAACCAGCTGTTCTAATGAAGTCACCTGGTTTAAACCAGTCGTTCTAATGAAGTCATCTGGTTTAAACCAGCTGTTCTAATGAAGTCACCTGGTTTAAACCAGCTGTTCTAATGAAGTCACCTGGTTTAAACCAGCTGTTCTAGTGAAGTCACCTGGTTTAAACCAGCTGTTCTAATGAAGTCACCTGGTTTAAACCAGCTGTTCTAGTGAAGTCACCTGGTTTAAACCAGCTGTTCTAGTGAAGTCACCTGGTTTAAACCAGCTGTTCTAATGAAGTCAGCTGGTCTAGTGAAGTCACCTGGTTTAAACCAGCCGTTCTAATGAAGTCATCTGGTTTAAACCAGCTGTTCTAATGAAGTCACCTGGTTTAAACCAGCTGTTCTAATGAAGTCACCTGGTTTAAACCAGCTGTTCTAGTGAAACCAGCTGTTCTAGTGAAGTCACCTGGTTTAAACCAGCTGTTCTAATGAAGTCATCTGGTTTAAACCAGCTGTTCTAGTGAAGTCACCTGGTTTAAACCAGCTGTTCTAATGAAGTCACCTGGTTTAAACCAGCTGTTCTAATGAAGTCATCTGGTTTAAACCAGCTGTTCTAATGAAGTCACCTGGTTTAAACCAGCTGAGGTTCTAGTGAAGTCACCTGGTTTAAACCAGCTGTTCTAATGAAGTCACCTGGTTTAAACCAGCTGTTCTAATGAAGTCACCTGGTTTAAACCAGCTGTTCTAGTGAAGTCACCTGGTTTAATCCGGCTGAGGTTCCAGTCATTCAGCCTCTAAGAGTGTTTGTAATCCCTTTTGCTGGAATAAGTCATTGAATTATGTGATTAACAGTTTCTGCTCTGTCCACTGGATCTCATCATGATGATAAAGTTACACATTTATGCTGATGGTACTCTATTCATCCATGAAGCCTGATGAATCATATTAGCACCGACTACCATCAGCATGTCCTAAAGACATAAAAACCTGGGTAGTTCTTAATTTTCTATTTTAAGTTGTTGTTTTGAATATTTTCATTTTTGTCTTTCAGTTGAACCAGGTATGAGGCTATGAGCCGACCTCGGTTTGTACAAACCTGTTTTTTGGGGCTGGCTCTTCTCCGAGGGGTCCATGCTCTCTTCATCCTCAACTTGTGCTCGTCTTTGGCTCTGCCCCCTGCGAGAACATTTAGGAGACACGTTAAAGACATTTGTACCTGCCATGTGAGACAGATCTGGGTGGATCTGCTCCAGTCAGGTGACAATGCTAGGCCTTCACCCACAAACTGAACTGGAGGTTTCTACAGATATGGGAGGCAGCAGTCATTCTGTTTGTTCAGTGGTAAATAGAATTTCTCCTTTACTTTGGATTGAAGAGTTTCAGAGACATGACCCAGTTCAGACACAATAGAGATTCCTTTAATATTTATTTTTACAAACAATCTGGTCCAGTGAAATCTAAGCTAATTTAAGCTGTGTTTCACTGGCTGCTGCTTCATCTACTTGTGTAAGGGTGTTTTCAGAGGAGGAGCATCTACATGCACTATATACCTATCAGGAATGACAGTTCAGTTCTGAACTCAGAGCCTCCTGTTTACAGTTTCTGCTATATGCTCCACTGCATGTACATTTTTAGAAGAAATTCTTTATTAGAATTGCTTTTTTTTTTTTTAAATAACAAGATGCTAAATCTGAATCCAACCTCTTTATCCAAACTCAAGGTAGAGTGGGAAGAAGACTTGGAAAATGAACATCTCAGAGGAAACATGGGCCTCAATTCTTAAACTTGTTAAAACATCTTTATGTGAGCAGCTCCATGGTCTTACTCATGGTAGCCATCCGAACTGAACATCAGCTGTAAGTGCTCATGGTGGGAGCCATGACCGAAAATGCCCAAGATGAATTATGGTCCCAGTCCAACCCTGGTCACTGTAATACCGTATACCCCGGTAAAATGTGGAGGAAGTTTGACGGTATTAAAATTTGGATACCGCCCAAGTCTAGTGTATACTACGGCTAAATAACTACTACTACTACAACTACAACACAAGTAAGTTAACGCCATGTGCTACAGAGTAAGTGCCGGTTAGCAGCAGGTTAATGGAGCACTAAGCTAAGCAGCGGTTCTAAGTATCGGGTTACGTTCATGACTACGAGTACGAGTATACAACCTTAGTATTGGCCCGATACCCAATGCCGGTATCGGCATCGGAGCATCCCTACAAAAAAACGCTCTCTATCTCTGTCAGCTTGGGCAAGCAGTTGTTGCATAATGCGCATATGCACCAGTTACTGAAGCCCACTCTCTCATCCTCGCATCTCTGGTCTTTATTTTCTTCTGCTGACTGGATACTTTCTTCCTCGCTGTCCACGTGTCTTTGAGGGTCAAACTGAGACGACTAAACCGAAGCAGCTTCCATTGCGTGCTGTAATGAATGAACTGTCAGCTGTGTGAACAAGATAAGCAGTGCAACCATGTGACGTCACTACCCGGAATACTTTGGGAAGTAAATAACAATGGCGGCCGGTCAGTCGTTGGTGTCGCCCACTTCATACCGAACTCGGAGGATTCAAATCCCAGCAATGTAATGGAGTTCAACATGGGATAAGAAAAGCAAACATCAGGTGCGACTCTAAACAGGCGCTGTGCTTTCGGTTCATTCAAATTCATCCGTCCGCTGTTAGCAGCAGCTTTGATGTGGTAGCAGGCAGGAGACCAGACCAGATCCTGGATCAGAGGCTCAGCTATACACTAATGAGAGCTGTGAATTCTAAGTTTTGTTGTCTAATATCTTAACAATTACCAACTTTATTTATTTAGTAATTGTAAACATTTAAAAATGTATCTGTGTCAGAGCCGGCATTAAAATCCATATTTTTCTCTATATCAATAGAATGGGTCACCCAGTCATTACGTCACTTCAGTTCTGGCGGAAAAATAGAAAATTCTCATGAAAATGATTCCAAAAGTTTTATATTTGTGTAAATTTTTATTTGGAGCAAGTTTCTATTATATTTCTCAAAACATTTGTTCTAACCTGCAACTTGCTCTTTAAGGGAAAATACTTGGCTTATTTTTATACTGCATTTACTTATGACAGCAAAGTAAATGGGGGGCGGCGTGTAGCTCAGTTGGTAGAGTGGCCGGTCTGGCAACCAGAGGGTCGCCGGTTGGATCCCAGCTCTGGCTGGGTTACATTGTCGTTGTGTCCTTGGGCAAGACACTTCACCCACCTTGCCTACTGGTGGTGGTCAGAGGGACTTGGAGGGCGCCGGAGCATGGCACCCCCGCCTCTGTCAGTGTGCTCCAGGACAGCTGAGGCTGCAACGTAGTTTATCACCACCAGTGTGTGAATGTGAGACTGAATGGGTAAATGACTGTTCGTGTTGTACAGTGCTTTGGGGAGTTTAGGTTATTTATTTTGTATATTAATGATATTTGTAAGGTTTCAAAAATATTAAAATTCGTAATGTTTGCTGATGACACAAACATTTTTTGTTCAGGGGAAAAATTAAACGAGTTAATGGAAATATTTTCTGCAGAAATGTCTAAAGTGAAAAAAATGGTTTGATAAAAACAAATTATCATTGAATTTAGTTTTACCTAAATTTAAGTTATTTGGGAACCATAAAGTAAATACACAAACTGACATATATTGATATCTCCATCTGGGGATATTGATGGTGTAATTATTGAAAGGATGAATAATTATACAATTCTGGGTGTCATAATCAGTGTTGCCAACTCTGCGACTTTGTCGCTGTTCCTAAAAACTTTCCAACCCCCCTCAGTGACTTTTTTCAAAAAAGCACCTAGCGACAAATTCGACAATCTTAAGCTGCTTTTTGTAGAACTTTTCTGGTGATATTGCCGGCTGGCCGCAGGTCGTTCTCTGTTTCTGTGTGTGTGTGTGTGTGTGTGTGTGTAAGCCGCACGTAAGCGCGTGATTGGTCAGCTCCACGGTGCGCGCTCCCCCCCCCTCCTCCTGCAGCAAGCAGGAGGGGGGGGGGGGGGGGGGGGGTAAAGCGGGCAACACAGACAGGTTCTGGTTCAAACTCAGCAGGAGGAGGAAAAGAGAAGGAAAGGTGAGGACATAGTGATAGCAGGAAGCAGGCTCCCTCAAAGCTGAGACTGTTGTTTTTTCTCAAAACTAATATTCAGTAAAGACTAGTAGCTGCTGTTTGTTACCTGTATGTTTTTTTTCTTTTTCACACAGGTTCATTTAAGGACATTCTCAACACCAAACTGGTCTCCATCGGACTCCCCCCCTCTCACATGCGACTGGATAAAGGACTTTCTCACCAACCGCCTCCAGATTGTGAGACTCGGACCCCACCTCTCCTCCACCTGCACACTGAACACCAGCTCCCCACAAGGCTGTGTGCTGAGCCCCCTCCTGTACCGTCTCTACACCCACGACTGCAGTCCAACCCACAACAGCAACCTCATTGTAAAGTTTGCTGATGACACCACAGTGGTTGGACTCATCTCAAAAGGCGACAAAGATGATTACAGAGAGGAGGTCCTGAAGCTGTCAGCCTGGTGCTCACAGAACAATCTCACTTTAAACACAGAGAAAACCAAAGAGATCATCGTGGACTTCAGGAGGATCAGGACCAAGCTAGTACCCCTTTCCATCAACGGGAAATATGTGGAGAGGGTCCATACATTCAGGTTTCTGGGTGTGCTCATCTCTGCTGACATCTCCTGGACAGACAACATCACAGCGGCCATTAAGAACGCTCAGCAGCGGCTATACCTCCTGAGGGTCCTCAAGAAGCACAACCTGGACTCCACCCTGCTACTGACCTTCTACCACTCATCCATCGAGAGCCTGCTGACATATTGCATCACGGTTTGGTACGGCAGCTGCACCATGGCTGATGGAGAGGATTCAGAGGGTTGTGAAGACAGCCCAGAAGATCACTGGCTGCCCCCTAACTCCTCTGATGGACATTTACACCTCCTGCTGCCTCAGCAGAGCAGAAAAAAAAATCATTAAAGAAAACTCCCACCCTGGTTGTGACCTGTTTGACCTGCTGCCCTCTGGAGGCGCTACAGGTGCATCACAACCAGGACCAACAGGCTCAAGAACAGTTTTTCCCCAAAAGCAATAACCACCCTAAACTCTAACTTGCACTGACTCAACCCCTCAGGTCTCCCTTCTGCTCATCTATCTGTGCAATATCCAGTATGATAAGTCACTACAATAAGCTACGACAATTACAACAATATCTAATATGTATATAGCGCTACGTTGCACCATTTGTTGTATATTTATTGTTTTGTTTTTCTTTTTCTTACTGTTTTGACTGTTTTTTACCGTGTGTGACTGAACTGAAGGAGCTGCTTTTAATCTCATTGTACTTTCTGTATAGTGACATAAAAGGCATTCTATTCTATTAATGTTACTGTGTGATGATGATCTTAGCTTTTCTAAGTTGTTAACCTAGTTCAAAGTTTATAAATATTTTACTTGAGACTTTATTTTTATAATTTAAAATTAGTTTTTTGCACTCTGCAATATCTCAAATGTATCTAATGCTGCTGCAAGCAGACCTGTCCTGCATGCATACACACTAGTGATGGGATTTATGGCTCTTTGAAAGGAGCCGTTCATTTAGGAGCCGTTCACCTCAAAGAGCCGTTCAAAAAAATGCCGCTCTTTAATGGTTTTTTGCAATATTTTGAAGAAGAAATGTCACGTGGAACTATGTTTGGGGACACTGTTTGTTGCGACACCTACATGTGCATTGCTAATTATCTTCCCAGGCAGAACTGATGGGTTCATGTTGCTCTGCTCATTGATGTTTTAAATAGAGCTGTTCTGTTTCAGGCAGTAACTTGGGGTCATTGAATATCGCCTCCTGGCCTCAAACATCAGTTAATACAAAAAAATGAACTATTGTTTACAAGGACTGGGTTCTCCTCATTCACAGTGAAGAGCTGTTCAAAAGATTTGACTCGTTCATGAACGTCACCTCACTACAAGAGGAGAGAGGAGGAAGTGAAGTGATTTTCTGTTTTATTTTGACCTGTGTTGCTTTGTTTAGGTCCGACTTTGACCAACAGTCTGTTTAGTAATAAAGCACCGAGAAATTACAACAGTGGAGTTGTTTTTATGAGAGTAGAGCACTAGAATAGCATTAAATAAGCTTCTGTGTTTATTTGCCGGAGTTACTGTACTGAGCGTCCAGTAAAGTGGCAACAGAGTAGAGGGGTTCACTTTTGATGCCGCTAAATCTCCTGCTGACGGCTTGGAGGAGTGTTTTTCATTGTTTTGATGCCGCGGTTACAGTTCTCCTCGGCTAGCAGGAGTTTTAACGCGGTGACGGCTGGGATTACATCCGAGGTCGCTGAACCACGTTTCCTCGTTTCAGAACAGCGGCTTTGCAAACATTGCAGGTTGCCGTCTTGCTTTGCGGTGTTTCTACCGTTAAATATTTCCACGCCACGGACATGTGTGGAAAAAGTTCACCGCTGCTCAGGGCTAACCTGTTAGCTGCTACCTGCAAACTGCAGCGGGGTCCTGAAAGGAGGTGTGTCATCTCTGTGTCTCAGCGGGGCACAGACCTGGACCAGGATCTATGAGCTCTGGATCGGAAACTTCTCCAGGTTGGATCGGAAATTTACAATCCGTGGATTAAGTCCGGATCGGGATCCGATCCCAATCTGGGATCGGATCGACCCCATCATTTCTGGTGATATATTAATTTAAAAAAAACATAAAATGTGAAGAACCGTTTGAGAGCTGAAAGAGATGGTTCTTTCTCGAGAGCCGAACCGTAAAAACCAGTTCTTTTAAAAGAGCCGGAGTTCCAATCACTACCAACCTTCCTTCTAAACGTTGGGAATGGGAATGATCTGCGCATGTAGGCTGTCTAATCCCAACACTCCCCCGGAGAGATGATCTTATTATTTTATATATATTCTTTAATTATTCAGATATTTCATAGGTAAAATGTTGACCTCTTATAATATATTATACTATATTATAAATTATCCATCCATCTATCCATTTTTTATACCTGCTTTTCAAGCTGAAAACCTTTTCTGCATGCCTTTTTTTCTTGCACACACAGCATGTTTGCAGCGTGATGATGTCACCAATATGCAAATTAACATGTGACATCATCTTGCGACATCTGGTGACTTTCTGGGAGAATTACAGCTACTTTTTGTCAGATGCAGTTGACAACACTGGTCATAATGAATGATAAAAAAAAAAGGTGGAAACAACACATGAAACACATTCACAACAAAAGTGTAAGAAGTATTTCCATATTAAACAAAGTCAAACATCATGGGTCACAACATACTTCACGTGTTATATTGTGAACTGGTGCAACCATATCTGAATGATTGTGCAGAGCTTTGGGGCAACACCTACATTATCACCAATAACACTATTACAGAAGAAAGCCATTAGGATCATTAATAAAGCTAGTTATAAAGATCACACTAACAACCTTTTTTTTTTTTTTTTTTAAATCAAGAGTATTAAAGTTTACTGACCTGACATTACAAATAGTTCATAAAGCTACTAACAAACTACTCCCTGGTAATATACAAAAATCATTTTCATATATAGACAAACAATACAATTAGAGGGAGGAATGGAACTTAAAACACCCGTCTGAGCGAACAACAGTAAAAAGTCATTGCATTTCTGTTTGTGGAGTAAAATTATGGAACGTATTAAATAATGAGTTAAAGCGGCACTCCGGAGGATTTCATCAGGAGAGCAGTTTTTGAATCTAGCGTCCAAAGGCTCCTACTCAAAACATCTCGACACGCGCGTCCGGTCGCGTGTGCGCGCGTGCACACGGCGCATATACTTCGGACATGAACTGTACAGCTCAATGTGTAGGGTTTAATCACTCACAGTTCACAATCTTATTCCAACAATACTACGAGGGTCTGATGAGCCCTCTCTGTCCCTGCTGCTTCTGATATTAGCTCTGTTAGCAGAGAGCTGCTGCTGGACTCTGAAGCTGAACTTGACTCGGCCCTGGATGAACTTTCTGACCAAAATAAACGCGTAACCCTGTCAAACCTTGCCATTCTGTGAGGTGAAAGGTTTAAAAATAAAAATAAACCCGTCTTTAGCTGGAGAATGGGTAGGTTTTTAGTAGAAATGAGCCGTGAGTCCTCAGTGAACGGCTGAGACGGCAGAGAAACACACGGAGCGTCCTGTACGACAGCGCCCCCTACTGGTACAGGTTTGGTCGATGCGCGTGCATGTTGAGAGAATACAGACATTTGAATTTCATTGGCTGAAAATGTCGGCGGCAAGAAATAATGGAAAGGGGTCTCTAGGAGGAAGGAGGGTCTTCATCAGAATGACAGATGTTGTGGAACTCAACCCATAGATCATAGTTTAGACCTGAAATATCATTTAGAACATTTAGAAAACTTTGATACAGAGAAAAATGATCCAGAGAGCCGCTTTAAAGCAATGTCCAAGTATGACCCAGTTCAGAAAGTGGTACAAAAATATGGTTTTCATGAGGCACAGGGAGGAAGAGGGATTCTGAGTGGACCAGATCTAATGATTGATGCAGGAGTGTTAAAATGTTTGTACGTATAAGTGTTAGAGGTGAAACAATATTCAAATCCCACGATACGATATTGTCACTGTATGAACCTCGCGATACGATATTTATTGTGATATTGTGGCTATGCTCACGATAATAAGCCTCACAACATAAAATGCTTGACCGTCATTGGTACAGTTGTCATTCACTCTACCATTAATACATTTTGAACAGCCTGAAAAGCCATTCTTAAAGTGCAAAATTCAAGTAACAACTCAACAAATAAAGAAAAGGCAAAACTGCTTATTTATTAAATAAAAGTAACCAGGAAATACAAAACTGCCTTGTCGCTGATCTGCACACCAGGTCCAGTTCAGCTCATAAATCCAGACTGATCTAGAGAATAAATCAACTGATCACCAAGTCTTCATCTGGAGAACTCTAATAACTCTCCCCGTCTGAGTCTAGATGCACGACTGCTTCCGAATGCAGTATTCATATGTTTCAGTAATTGCAATAACTACACAGCTGATCACAATATTGCATCAATACGTGCCGTTACACCATTTGAAGACATGAACAGACTGTGATTCAACTCCTAAATGTGAGATATTTTTGTTCAAATTCTCATTTTTATTTGGTTCAGAGACGCGGGTGGAGAGTGACAGTTGGTCTTGTGTGTGTGCGTGCACATCGTGTGTGTGTGTGTGTGCGGGCCTTCAAGTCTGAAAACGTACACAATAGGGCTGTCGCGGTTGAGGAATTCCCCCTGCGGTGAGTCAGGGCGGCTCAATATTGTGTGCGATTTTATTGCAGCACTTTATTTATTTAGCACATTTCTTTGTAAATTACTAAATTACTAAATTCATGGCAATATGTCCTTTGAAACATGGTGCTTACACATTTAAAAAAGGTAATAAAAGAAGACATGGCAATTTTTAACACTTTATTGAATGCAGATCAACGGCACAGATCGCAAATATCAACACTTGTTTTTCCGAGAGTCAGATTCCGACTGAACTTAAAAACAAAATTCAGAAGAATTTTTAACTTTTGAATGTAAATTTTGCTGCAGCATCTAACTGAAATAAAAAAGCGCCCGTTTTGTTAAAATCAAGTATATAAAATAAGATTAACCTGGCGCGGGTGGGCTCTATCATTTCACTTTCACACACACAAATAACGGTGATTTATAGCTCTGTCATGTCCTTGTTAAGCGCAAGGAAAACCAGCATGTTAACCTTATGCGGTTTCAGACAGGATCTGAGAGGGGTGACAACATTTCCAGCGACACTGAAAACCCTCTCAGAAGGTGCGCTCGTTGCACAAATACACATGTACTTGCGTGCGACTCTGGAGAGCAAAGGGAATCGCTCTTGGTTGTTACACCACCGTGTCAGGGGATCAGGGGTCGCGTTAACCGGAATTTTCCGGTATTTAACCGTTTTTTTTTTTTTTACTCTGACAGAAAGATCTGAAGAGCGCCGGTCATTCTGACAGGTTTGCGCGCACGCCATCAGACCGTCATAGGCAATCACTGAATTGTCTCCACTAATAATTCGAACCAAGGATGCAGAAATTGCTGCATCTCCACCAACTAATACCTGCAGCCCAGATTGAGGTTCTGTGCTGCAGAGCGCAGACCTGTGATCCAGACGTCCTGCGCTCTGCAACAGAAGAACACTGGTCTGCCAGAGCGCATCAGGTGTCAGATCTGATCCGCTCAAACGCCCCTTTGCAATCCGGTGCTCAGCACGCGATCAGATATGGATTAATTACACTTTCTGTTGTAATGTGCTCTCAGAGTAGCGTTTATAAGCTGTGGAGGCTTGTTGACACGCAAAATCTGCTCCACAAGCCGAGCGCACACATAGAACTGGACCGCAAACACTCACTCACGCGAGGAGGTCCGCATTAAACATCAGCGCCAGGTTTCCCCTGAGTATCTCAATGAAAAATATGTGAACCCCTCATCTCTCTCATGATCTCATAATGAACATTAATATTATACGGTAATCAGAGTCCCGCGGAGCGCACAGAGCTGCACCTCACTGTGCTGCGCTCGACTCCAAACGGAGTTTTTTAGAAATGTCTATCTGATGACTGGCTGATCGACTAATTTAGAGTCTGATTCTATGGATTTATGTGCTAAATGGGCCCAGTGTTAGAATAATGATACTACTGAAAATGTAATTATTATAATTTTTTAAAATTAATAAGTGACGGATAAAAATAGATTATGACCGGATTTTTTTAACCCTGTCAGTCAAATGACGGAAAACTAAAAAGCCCAGCGCGACCTCTGCAGGGGATTTTCATTAGGGTCGATGGGTTCCTCCTTCAGGTAGCGACTGAGCTCCAGCTCGGCTCCAACTCTCTTTGGGACAGATGCAGAAGACGTGCTGGTCCGTGACTTCAGCAGGTCTCCGAGCGTTTTTTTTTTTTTTGCCGCTGGTGGCAGCACTGTCTCCGCCAAGGATTCTGGCTGGGCTGCAGCTGACGCACTGGCACCGCTCCCTCCATCTTCCATGTGTACGATCTCCTCGATCAGCGAGCACTTTACCTCATCATCATCATCATCATCATCAGTATTGTCAGGTGCAGCAATTGCAGTGGCCCATCATGCAGCACAGTAGGTTTCTTAATATCGCGATATTTCATTTGTGCGGTTACCGTGACAGCCCTAGTACACAACTTTCAGACCCGTTTTTGCGTGAGCAGGTTTATAAATGAGGCCCCAGCCGGTGTCCATCAGCACTCACGAGAAACGGCTGCTCACAGCCCGACAGGCTGCTGTAGCGACTCGCCAATACAGCGCGGTCTGATGGCACACACATACATACACCCACTCACACAGGTGTGTGATTTTAATCTGTTAAAATGACCGAAAATGACGAAAATCATCAGATAGTGCTGCAAGAACCGGGTCAACCTGCTGACTCTGTACCACCGGTACCGGGGCGGCACTAGCTCAGTTGGGAGAGTGGCCGGTCTGGTAACCGGAGTGTCACCGGTTCGATCCCCAGCTCTGGCTGGGTTAGATTGTCGTTGTGTCCTTGGGCAAGACACTTCACCCAACTTGCCTGTGTGACTGTGAGTGTGACTGTGTGTGAATGTTGGTGGTGGTCAGAAGGGCCGATGGCGCAGAATGGCAGCCTCGCTTCTGTCAGTCTGCCCCAGGGCAGCTGTGGCTACAGACGTCTGTCGTAGTTTACCACCACCGGTGAGAATGACTGTGTGAATGAATAATGCAACTCTGTAAAGCGTCTTTGAGTGACCTAGAAAAGCGCTATATAAAACTGATGCATTATTATTATTATTATTACCTCAGAAATCCTGGAACCGTAACATTTAAATTGTTTTTGTACTGACTTGGTACCAAAGAACCGGGTCTTTTGACAACACTAAATAATACATTTGAAATCCAGATCAACCCTTATTGTGTTCTGACCTCATTCCGACCCTAATTCAGTTCTGATCTGACTGACACACCCTGGCTCTTCAGGTCCATCTTTAACCTGACAAACCACCAGGACAGGAGTCCAGAAAGACAGTGCACCAAAAACTCTGGCATTTTTAGAAGTCCCATGACACTTACTTCTTCCTGGATTTGGGGGGAGGGGGAAGAGGATGAGGAGGGGAGGGAGGAGCCGAACGGCCATTGCATCCAGCTCTCCGAGGACGCCCACGAGACCGCTTCTCAGAGGTGGAGACTGTGGCTGCAGCTTTGGCCAGCTGAGCGCTGCGTCCAGCCCGAGTGATGGGAGGGGGTGGTCCTCTGTCGCGAGGCTCCTGAGACTGAGCCTCAGATGGCATTCTGGGTAAAACACACAGGGTCAATGGTTTAATCAAATAGATCGACAAACTGAGTATTCAAAGATTGATATTTGAAGATACTTTATAAACAATCTCTTGATCAATATAATCATAAACCAACACAGACATGATCAGTCCTAGAAAAGCAATAAATCACAGACTGGGGGAAGTTAAACTGGACCAATCAGAAATAGGAGGACATTAAATTGAACCAATCAGAGAGGAGGTGGTTAAACTGGACTAATCAGAGGAGGTTAAACTTAGGAGTGGGCGGTAGTGCTGCATAATTAATCGAATTTTGATCGCGATCAAGATTTTGGTGGCCACAATTAAATGAACCTGATCGTCAACTACAGTATATTCAACGACATTTCCATTCAAATTGCGAGCTCTTCTACTTGCCTCTTCATCACACACCGCCTCAACCAATAGTCTGCCAACCACCAGGGGGCGAACGCATGGCTAAAGCTTCCTTAAGCTGCCAAAATAAAAACCGCGCACAAGCCACTCAGCACTGTAGCAGCCAGTCACACATTACGGCGGCAGCAAGTTGGACTGATGAGAGCAAGTCATGTCTGGATTAGAAAATGCTGCAGCATCTGGAGACGAGGTAGCTGGTAAACCAGACTATATCTGTGCTGACGGTCTAGTATACTAGGCTAGTATCCATTTTCTTCACAAAGACACGCAGAAATAACAGACGCAATATCTTTTTATTTGGCCAAAGATATGTGTCCTATCAACACAGTGAGCAATGAAGGCTTCAGAAATTTGAGTATTTGAGGGGGGGCGGGGGGGGTTGCATTATTTATAAATATAAAAGTATTTGAGTTTTTTATTGTTTTGTTTTTTTTTTGCATTATTTATAATCTTTTCAAAAGTTGTATTTTTCACAAAAAATGTTGCAACATTGTTTATAACTGGTGCAGTAAAACAGATTTTACCAGACAGAATGAATGATCGTGATTAATAATCGTGATTACAATATTAATCAAAATACAGTGGTGTGAAAAACTATTGTCCCCCTTCCTGATTTCTTATTCTTTTGCATGTTTGTCACACAAAATGTTTCTGATCATCAAACACATTTAACTATTAGTCAAAGATAACAAGTAAACACAAAATGCAGTTTTTAAAGGATGGTTTTTATTATTTAGGGAGAAAAAAGATCCAAACCTACATGGCCCTGTGTGAAAAAGTGATTGCCCCCTGAACCTAATAACTGGTTGGGCCACCCTTAGCAGCAATAACTGCAATGCTGAAGAAGCTGTAGTGTTTCTTTATCCAAAGTCGTGTTTGATCTCATGAAGTTCTGCGAGATTTCACGTCTGATCTGGGAATGTTTGTGTGTAAAATCGGTTCGTGTGTGATCCCACCACACCCTGTAGGATCAGAACGGTAAGTGTCAGCGATTTTTAAAGGAAAATTTCTCAGCACGTGTGTGGTCTCTTATGATTTAAAATTGGCCGACAATTTGAAAATCCTGCCGTGTGAACCGGCCTTAACAGACATCGAAGACGCTGTGGTGACAACAATTCACTCTGCCCTGACCCACCTGGAGCAGCAGGGGAGCTATGCCAGAATACTCTTTGTGGATTTCAGCTCGGCATTTAATACCATCCTTCCACAAAGTGTGGTATCCAAACTCTCTGAGCTGGGACTACCATCACCAACATGCAACTGGATACTGGACTTCCTGTCAAGCCGTTCCCAGAGGGTCAGGATGGGTACCCACACCTCCACTGCCCTCAGAATCAACACCGGCACACCGCAGGGCTGTGTGCTCAGCCCACTCCTCTACACACATGACTGTGCTCCCACCCACCAGAGTACCAAAATCATAAAGTTTGCAGATGACACACGACGTTGGTCGGGCTGATCTCACACAAGGAGGGTGAACTGGCTTACAGGGACGAAGTGGAGCGGCTGTCAGAGTGGTGCCGAGTCAACAACCTGCTTTCCAAGACCACAAAAACAAAGGAGCTCGTCATTGACTTCAGGTAAAATAGATAAGATATACAACCACTTATCGTCGGGGGCGACTGTGTGGAAAGGGTCTCATTGTTCAGGTTTATGGGCATTGAGCTGGAGGATGACCTGACCTGGAGGACCAACACTAAAGCCTAATTTATACTTCTACGTCAGGTCGGATGTACGCAATGCCATTATGCGTTGTTGCGTGGGATCCCCGATGAGGCCGCAAGGATGGACGGAGTAGACCTTGCTTTTCTAAACATCCGTCGAACCAGACGCAGAGCGCACGTCTCTGATTGGTCGGCCCAACAACCTGTGATCATTTCCGGCTTGACGCCAGTATCAACAGAGTAGTAGAAGTAAAATCTCATGGAAGCAGATATGGATCAGCTCAAGAAACATCTGGCAGATGAAGTACGAACATTTATATAATCCATCAGTGTCCCTCACAAGTTGAATTAGAGCTGCAGATTCGCTCGTCGTCTGCCTTGTCCTCATTGAACGGACATTCAACAGACGCCGCTGTCTCCTTGACTCCCGTTTAATTCTTTTTAACAACATCGTTTGTTCTTTGACATCAATCCGTTAAAGCGCAATCAAAATTCGCTCTCTATGTATCCAGGAAGTAGTATCAGCGACGTGAATGTACTGCTCCCAGTGCTACGCCCTCTGTTGTTCCAGCAGGGAATTGCTTTCCAACACCCCACCGCAAACGCAGAAGTCTGAAGGCAAAACGCCTACGGCAATACGTCTGCGTCTCTCACTTGCGCAGCCGACGCAGAAGCATAAATTAGACTTAAAGGTACTGGCCAGACCAAGCATCAAAATTGTATAAATAGTATGTAGCTACAGTTTACTATTTATATGAGCAATACCAGATATCAGTTTTTTATGTCGATCAGCAAATTTGTCATAAATTAAATCAATTCAGCCTAAATTCCCGTGTCTCATCTTGAAGAACAGTTTTTCCGCATACGTCACTGATGACACTCATCGAGGCACCGTCTCTGTAAACAACCAGACCTTCCCGTTGAAAACAATTGGATTAGCTAAGTTCTGTTCACCTTCGTGGTCAGAATGGTGTATAAATGCCTTCTGCACGGCTGCACAAACAAATCGGAGCCACATGTCTGAGTCCTGCATGAGTTTCCCCAAAACGCCACCACTTTTAAGGCATGGAAACGTTTTGTGAGCAGGAAGAGGGCGCACTGGAAATGCAGTTCATCTTCGCAAATGCAGTTCATCTTCGCGGATCTGTAGCGACCACTTTGACGAAACTTGCTTCTCGAACTACTGGGCTTGGTCAATGGGATACAGTCGGAGGTTGGACCTAAAAAATGAAGCTCAGATTCCAACTATATATCCCTCTGGGACCTGTAAAACTGCAGCATCATCGCCAAAAATCCATCCTAAAAAAAGCGTCCTAATTTATAAAAAACAGGCCTGAAAGGTGCGTCACTTTCTCCGCAAACTTTGGGATTAAATGCACATTTTGTACCCTCCCCACCCTGGAACAGATCTACACCTCCCAATGCTGCAGGAAAGCAAAAGACATGGTTCAGGATCCATCACACCCTGGACACTGCCTCTTCCAGCTTTTGCCATCAGGCAGAAGATACAGAGCTATGAAAGCCAGGACAAACCGCATCAGAAAGTTTCTACCCAAAAGCAATCATGGCTCTGAACTCACAGTGACCTTTATCACACTCATCCAACATGCAATACAGACCTTCCAATGTGCAATATGTATGTCTGCATGACTGTTTTTTACATACATGTGTTTACTTTCTTTTTTTGTGTGTTATTCTAATGTCTTACAATTAATGAACCGACTGCACATTCAATTTTGTTGTTCCTTACTTGTCAAGTGGCAATGACAAAAAAGATGATCTTATTCACAATTAATACTCTTTTAATAACAAATTGTTCCACTTCCAGGAGGAACTACTTTCCTCTGTAAGTTAGAAAGAGCTATGAGAAATTGTTCTATTTAGGGGTGCCTAGGCCTCGATCACGTTAATTTGAGGGGACCGTAAATCGACCATATTTCCATGAGATCCTCGATCTTGGTTATAGACTTTTAAATCAGCTTTTTTCTCCTGTTCCCGGGAGGTGCAGACTCCTTCCCTCCCTTCCGCGCGCTACATCACGTCCGTGCTACTCATCAGGGTTTCCCCCAGCACTTTATAAGCCTGGCGGCCCGCCAGACTTTCATCGGACCCCCGCCAGGCTAAACCTCAGAGAAGTTGTACCCGAGACGAAAGCTAACAGCTCCTAGCGCGGCTGCTAACGCTTTAAACTAAAACAAAGTGAGCTGGTGCAGCTCTGCACTCGTCTCTTTCTCTATAGTTGCAGTCCGTATGACAGAAAAAGCAAAAACGGAGTTCACTGATCTGACAGCGGACAGCGTCGCCGGTGGCGGTAGCTTCAGCGTGCATCGGACACAACTTGAGGCTAAATGCAGAACGTATCTTTCCAGTGTGTCTCTCATTAGAGGGGCGCGGGGGAGAACTGTCCCGTGGCCGTGATCAAACAGCAATGACTCCGCGTTTAATCGGTAGATTATCCCATAGTTTATCTGCTATGTCCTCGTTTTTACGAGACGCATTAAATGCACCATCAGTAAAATCTACGGGAGCCGAGTAGCCAGGTGGTGCGCAGCCGCAGTTAGAAGACCTGTAGGTGAGATGAGCAGCATTAAGTGAATCTGGATGATTTCTGCTCTGTTAGTCAGTATAGAGACACTATGTTGAAATTATTTACACACTGCACAGAGTTAATGCTGGAAATGTTTATTAGAGTAGGTTTAACAAGTGTTTTAGTAAAATTACAGACAGAAAGTTCTATTAATTAAAGGAGGACCTGAGAAAAGGGCTTTGTTAATGTTCACATCTCTTGTTTTATTTTTAAGAGGCACCTTTTTTATTGGCTTTATTAATTAATTGTTTATATTTTATATTTATATATATATAATTTTTATATGAGAGGACACTACCTCATGTTTTGTGAGTAGTCATTCAATTTACTCAATAAAATGGAAACATTAAAGTAATTGGCTTCTAGTTATGAAAAATACGTGATCGGCAAAAAAAATAGAGATCGGCAGGAAAGGTTGTCTAAAGATCGGTGATCGGCCAGAAAACTGCAATCGGTGCAGCCCTAGTTCTATTACTTTAAAGAAAACTGGTTATGTTGACATAATAATGACAAATGTTTATTTTTTATTTACTTTCTTTCTTCTTACTCTTTCTTGTTATTCTAATGCCTCATATCTTACAAATAATGAGTCGACTGCACACTCAATTTCGTTGTTCCTTGCTTGTCAAGTGTCAATGACAAAAAAGATTATTTTATCTTATAAAACAGAAGCAGCTTGAAGCGGAAAGCTAATCTGTTTCTTCGCTCTTCTTTATTCCTTTTTTATGTGAAATATCGGATTGGGACTCGGTATCAGTTGATGCTCAAAATCAAATGACTCGAACTCTATGGCAAAAAAACCTGATCAGGACATCCCTATTTAGAGCCCTGGAAGTCCCCCTGATCAGACATCAGTTAGCAGACTCCTGCCCTGTAGTTAACTTATTGGTTACTGATCAGAGATCAGTTAGCAGACTCCTGACTGTAGTTAACTTAATGGTTACTGATCAGAGATCAGTTAGCAGACTCCTGACTGTAGTTAACTTATTGGTTACTGATCAGAGATCAGTTAGCAGACTCCTGACTGTAGTTAACTTATTGGTTACTGATCAGAGATCAGTTAGCAGACTCCTGCCCTGTAGTTAACTTACTGGTTAGCATGCTAACTGACCCATCTGTCAGGAGACTGGTAACCAGGTTATTGGCCGACTTCAGAGAACCAGTAGCGGCTCTTCCAGACACAGCGGCCCCTCTAACTCCCCGATCTGTTGCTGTTAGTTTCAGGTCGTGTAAACACATCATTTATCAGCTAACTGTTAGCTTCGGACCGCCCCGTTCACTTCTCTCTTAGCCTTAGCGTTAGCATTAGCTCCGAGGTTGGACCGCTGCCCACAGGCAGGCAGCCGAACGGGGACTGCCTGCCGAACAGAATCGTATAATAGGGAGCAGAGCTCTCTCTGGTTGCGGGGAAGGAGCTCCTTACTGGTTTGATGCGATTCTCTTTTTCCTCTCCAGTGTTCCAGCCAACTCAGAGCGACGTGTTCAACGGGGAACTTCTTCGACAGATAGCACCTGGTTCATGTGTCTGCCGTAGCAAACTTCTCCGCGGAAACATTCCCGTTGGTTGTGGAAGGAAAACGACGCACTCTGCGCGCTGAAAATCCGTGAAGAATTAAAGTTGAAGCAGTCGCTCCGTCATGGAGGCCATGTTTGGGAGAGACCGAAGTACCGCCTGTCAGCACCAGCAGGAGAAGTAGATCCCAGCAAACAGATTCTACCGCAACTCAGGGCCGAACCTGCGCACGGTGAGCCCCGGATCAGAAACACAGGTAGAGGCGAAGCTCAATCCGGGTGAGGTCCGGGTTAGTGTCGAGTTAGATTCGTTTGTTTGTGTTGTGTAAAAAGTGTGTTGTGTGTGAGACAGGGAATCTGCGGAGGGATATACTTAGGAGCTGCTCCCGCGAAGCGGTCTCTGTCATCAGACCTGAGAAACCCGGACTGAATCAGAACCAGGAGGATGCGGACTACGTCTAAGACCCGTGAAACCCGGACTGGATCAGCACCCTGAGGATCCAGACTGCATCTCAGCCAATGGTTCCCAATCCCAACCCTTTCTTCTGGGCTCATGAGGTCCATTTCTTAAAGCTGCCTCCTCATCCTTTAACTAAGTCCTGTTATGTGTGGTGTGTAATATGTTTGACTGCTTGAAGGCTTTTTACTGATCAGTCTAATTTAAAGGTCCCAAATGACCACGCCATGACAATATAGGGTAATTAATAATGAGCCTTGTAGCTCTTTAAGATTCTTGAATGAAATAAAAATACTGAACTTTTGCCTAGCCTTAATCACCTGTTTCATTGTCCACTTTTCCTCATCTGGTGGAGAAGACTCTTTCATTTGTTTCACCAGGAAGTTACGAGCCACTTCAAATTTAGTCCACAGCATGTGTCTTCATCAGGTTAAGTAAAGGCTTCACTTTTTTGACATCCAAGAACTGGGGGGCGCCAGGGATTTAGGACCCAATGAAAAAATATGCAAAAATTGGGCCCAGGCCAGTAGCGGCTCATCCATAAGGATTAGAAACGTTTTTGGCTCCCTGACAGTCGTGGGCCCTTTATGTTCTGCTGCCCTAATCGGTACTTGAATCGCATAAACAGACATTTTATTTCATCTACTACACTGTTAAATCCAGTGTGTCTCTGAAGGATCTGATCTTCCTTTAAATGACTATTTCTCTTTGAAGGTTTTATTAGACACATCACAGCAAATTGCATCATTTTCAGCATCTTAATTAACCCCAAAATATCTAAAACTGGACTACTTCACTTGCTAAAACGTGATTTACAAACAAATAAACGTGTTCCACTCATCACATCACACTAGGGCATTTGCATCTTCACTGTGGGGAATGATAAAAGACCACTGGTCCTTTAGAGTCTGGAGACCTGCTCTTGTGGTCCAACCCTGTTGTAAGACGGAAGGAAAAGGTCTAAGCTGTCTATTTGATCAGCTTTAAGTCAAACTTTATTTGTCATCACTGCTATTTAGCTCAAACATACAGAGTCTGAAACAAGCAGGATGCAAAAAGTTAGAAAACTGATAAATAAACATGAAAACAAGCAGAAATGTATAGAAATACATACACACTGAATCAGACTGAAGCTACTGCTGATATCACTTCCAGACACCAGAGGGCGCTGGTGAGACGGGATTGAGGGATAGACGTTAGAAGTAGATGATGGAGTGTGTGGTTGTTAAATGAGAGTTCCTTCCTGGACCAGCATCACTTCCTCCTTCAATAATGAGTCACCATGACGACAGAGAGCAACACAGAAACCTTTGTAGAGCCAGTGGACACATCTGATCACTGTTGCATCCTGCAGTTTAAAACTATGGAGCCCATTTCCATCATTTTGAAAAATATCTCATAGTGATCAGATACTAGCTCATATGACTTGATTTTTAAGGAACATGGACCACTTTGTTCCTCTTGTCCAGCGTCTCTATTTGAGCAGTCCAGTCCAGCTTGCTGTCCAGCTGTACTCCCAGGTCCCTGTGGCTGGAGACCATCTCATCTCCTCTGACAGCCACAGGAACTGGTTTAGATCTCCTCCTTCTAAAGTCCACAACCATCTCCTGGTCTTGAGGTGTTCAGCTGTAGATAGTTGGGTCCCTGATAGTTCTCTGCTTCACAACCTCCTTCATTACATCAGATAATTGCTGAGTCATCAGAAAATGTCTGAAGAAAGTCAGATGTGTAGAGAGAGCAGGAAGGGGGACAGGACTGGAGGGACTCCTGTGCTGCTGAAGACCTTCCCAGCCCAGAGACACAGTTCTGCAGACTGACGTTCTGTGCTCTGTGCATCAGGTAGTCCATCACCCAGGAGATCAGTCCAGACTCCATGGTCCTCATCCTCTCCCTCAGCAGCCGGGCTGCTTGAAGGAGCTTCAGAAGTCCCAGTATCCTCACAGAAGATGTCTAGATGCACCACAGTGAGGACAAAAGTATTTGATACACCATCAATGTCTGAAGTTTTCCCACTTACAAAGAATGAAGAGGTCTGTAACTTTCATCGTAAGAACGCTTCAACTAGAGGCAGAAACTAAAAACTAAAACATCCAGAAAATCACAGTTTGATTTTAAATCATTGATTTTCGTTTCATAGCAGAAATCAGTATGTGAACCCCTACCAACCTTCAGAGTCCTGTCTCTCTCAGACCTGTTAGCCGGTCTCTACAAGTCCTCCTCTCTTCCACTCATTACACCTGTTTGAACTGGTAACCTGTATAAAGACACCTGTCCACACTCAACCAATCAGACTCCACCCTCTCAGCTGTCTGAGGACACCAGGGACTAAACTGTAGATCTGCACAAGGCGGGGGTGGGCTACAGGACAACAGGCTAACAGCTTCATTAGAAAATGGAAGACACTCCAGATGACTGTTAGTCTCCCTCAGACTGGAGCTCCATGAAGACCTGGTCTGGTGGAGAATCAGTGATCAGGAGAACGGTGAGGGGTCAGCCCAGAACTACAAGAGGGGACCTGGTCCAGGACCTGAAGGGTCAGCCCAGAACTACAAGAGGGGACCTGGTCCAGGACCTGAAGGGTCAGCCCAGAACTACAGGAGGGGACCTGGTCCAGGACCTGAAGGGTCAGTCCAGAACTACAGGAGGGGACCTGGTCCAGGGCCTGAAGGGTCAGCCCAGAACTACAGAAGGGGACCTGGTCCAGGACCTGAAGGGTCAGTCCAGAACTACAGGAGGGGACCTGGTCCAGGACCTGAAGAGAGCAGGGACCACAGGGTCAAAGGTCACCATAGTAACACACTACGCCATCATGGATTAAAATCCTGCAGTAGGTCCTCCTGCTGAAGACAGGACATGTCCAGGTCCATCTGAAGTTCACCAGAGACCATCTGGATGATTCCAGAGGAGGTCTGGGAGAAGGTCAGGAGGTCAGAGGAGACCAAAACAGAACTTTATGGTAGAAACTTCACTCGCTGTGTTTGGAAGAAGAAGAAGAAGGATGAGAACAATCCCATCCAACCATGGAGCACAGGGGTGGAGACGTCATGGTTTGAGGTGTTTTCCTGCAAACAACTCTGAGAAAAGAGGGTCTAACAAAAGAAGTGGACGGAAACACGAAAGATTCAGAGACAAAGATTTACATTTATTAAGTCCAAAGCAAGACAGGAAGAGGTATTATTCTTACAAAGATAAATAAAATGAACTAAAACCCTTACTGTATCTAAACTAACTAAAAAGCTCTGGAGCAAACTCACAGGTAGTTGTATTTTATATATTAACAAGGTAAACTAAAGGTGCTCTTCAGAAATAATTAAACTAAAGGAGTGAAAACAACTGGAAAAGGCCTTTAACGGCCGACTGGAAAATACTAAGCTACTAAACGCCCACAAGTGTTAAACACTACGCTGGAAACCCAAAAACACAACCAGGCACAGACGGCACAGATCCACTGAAAGAGGCAGCTTTTTAGAGCTGAGACGTGAGGTGATCAGAGACGAGAAGATGAGAAGCAGCTTGGTGGTGCCTCTGTCCATGGTGCTGATCAGCAGGCAGGTAAACACAGAGACAGACCGCTGTGGTGGTCAGACTCTACTGAACGCTACTACTATTATACTCTACTAACACACACGCACGCACACACACACACACACACAAACTGCAGAAATGAACAACAATATAGTATTTGGCAGTGTGTTTCTTACCTCTTTGTTTGTTGTTTATAATTGCAACAATACCAGACTAATATTATCAGAAGTTTTCTAGAGAAAATTTAATAAACGCTCTAAAACAGAGCTTACTAACCTTTTCCAAGCTAAGATCTGTTTAACTGAGGGCTGTGATCTACCATTTAAAACTGTCATTTATAAAACTCTGTAAATTAAATTGTGAAAAATGTTTCCTTTTTTATTAACAAAGTTAATTTTAACAACTGTAATTCAGATTATTTGCTTGTTGTCAGAGGATGATGTTAACTGAAACATGACATCACTCTCTTAAAATCTACAAAAAGACAACATTGATCAGAGACAGCTGTAAATAAAGCCTGATCAATTTCACTCTGAAATTATCAAAGGACACATAATGTCAATAAAACAGGAATCAGTCAGTATTTGACACCCAGACTGCTGTCGGGCCTCAAAGCCGTCAGAACTTCTGAGAAACATCAAGTCTTAATCCTGATGTTTCTGGTTTACAGTTCATCTGACAACCTGAACTCAGTCATGTGTTTTGTTAAGGGACAATATCAGCTGCTCCTCCTTGAACCGTCACCTTATCGTGGTGGAGGAGTTTGAGTGCCCTAACGATCCTAGGAGCTATGTTGTCTGGGGCATTTGTGCCCCTGGTAGGGTCACCCATGGCAAATTGGTCCTAGGGGAGGGGTGAGACAAAGAACGGTTCAGAAGACCCTTCATGGAGACACAATCAAAGAGTCTGAGTACCCGGCCCGGAGGGTTACCGGGGTCTCACCCTGGAGCCAGGCCTGGGGTTGGGGCCCGTGGACGAGCGCCTGGTGGCCGGGCTTTCGACCATGGGGCCCGGCCGGGCCCAGCCCGAACCGGAGACATGGGCTCATCCAACTGTGGGCCCACCACCTGCAGGAGGAGAGTGAAGGGTCCGGTGCATTGTGGATCGGGTGGCAGACCGAGGCGGGAGCTTTGGCGATCCGATCCCCGGACGGGAAAACTGGCGATCGGGACATGGAACGTCACCTCTCTGGCGGGGAAGGAGCTGGAGCTTGTGGAAGAGGCTGAGCGATACCGGCTAGATATAGTTGGGCTCACCTCGACACATAGCGTTGGCTCTGGAACCCGAGTCCTGGAGAGGGGTTGGACACTTTTCTTTGCTGGAGTTGATCCGGGTGAGAGGCGGAGGGCTGGGGTGGGCTTTCTGTTAGCCCCAAGACTCTCTGCCTGTATGTTGGGGTTTTCTCTGGGGGACGAAAGGGCAGCTTCCCTACGCCTTCGGGTTGGGGAACGGGTCCTGTCTGTTGTTTGTGCTTATGCACCAAATAGCAGTTCAGAGTACCCACCCTTTTTGGAGTCTCTGGGACGAGTGCTGGATAGCGCTCCTACTGGGGACTCCATAGTCCTGCTGGGGGACTTCAACGCTCACGTGGGCAATGACAGCGTGACCTGGAGGGGCGTGATTGGGAGGAACGGCCCGCCCAATCTGAATCCGAGTGGTGTTCTGTTATTGGACTTCTGTGCAAGTCGCAGTTTGGCCATAACGAACACCATGTTCGAACATAAGGATGCCCATCGGTACACCTGGTACCAGGGCAGCCTAGGTTACAGGTCGATGATTGACTTTATAGTTGTATCATCTGACCTGAGACCGTATGTTTTGGACACTCGAGTGAAGAGAGGAGCGGAGCTGTCAACTGATCACCACCTGGTGGTGAGCTGGATCAGATGGCAGGGGAAGATGCCGCGCAGACCTGGTAGACCCAAACGTATAGTGAGGGTCTGCTGGGAACGCCTGGCAGAAGAGCCTGTCAAGATGGTCTTCAACTCCCACCTCTGGCAGAGCTTCGACCGCGTCCCGAGAGCAGAGGGGGACATTGAGTCCGAATGGGCCTTGTTCCGCTCTGCGATTGTTGAGGCGGCTGTTGCTAGCTGTGGTCGCAAGGTAGCCGGTGCCAGTCGTGGTGGTAACCCCCGTACCCGCTGGTGGACACTAGAGGTTAGGGGAGCCATCAGGCTGAAGAAGGAGGCCTACAGGGCGTGGCTGGTCTGTGGGTCTCCAGAGGCAGCAGACAGGTACCGGCGGGCCAAGCGGGGTGCAGCAGTGGCAGTTGCCGAGGCAAAATCTCGGGCGTGGGAGGAGTTTGGCGAGGCCATGGAAAAAGACTATCGGTCGGCTCCAAAGAGGTTCTGGCAAACCATCCGGCGCCTCAGGGGAGGAAGGCAGCAACTCGCTCACACTGTTTACAGTGGGGACGGGGAGCTGCTGATGTCAACTGGGGCTATAGTCGGACGGTGGAAGGAATACTTTGAGGAGCTCCTCAATCCCACCGACGCGCATTCCGAGGAGGAACCAGAGCTGGGAGACCTGGGGACGGACTGTCCAATCTCTGGGGCAGAAGTCGCTGAGGTAGTCAAACAACTACGCAGCGGCGGAGCCCCAGGGGTGGATGAGATCCGACCTGGGTATCTCAAGGCGATGGATGTTGTAGGTCTGTCGTGGCACGTCTCTGCAACATTGCGTGGTCATCGGGGGCAGTTCCTATGGAGTGGCAAACCGGGGTGGTGGTTCCCATTTTTAAAAAGGGGGACCAGAGGGTGTGTTCCAACTATAGGGGGATCACACTCCTCAGCCTCCCTGGAAAGGTCTACTCCAGGGTACTGGAGAAGAGGTTCCGGTCGATAGTTGAACCTCAGATAGAAGAGGAGCAATGTGGTTTTCGTCCTGGTCGTGGAACTGTGGACCAGCTCTTTACCCTCGCTAGGGTGATGGAGGGGTCATGGGAGTTTGCCCAACCAATCCACATGTTTTGTGGATTTGGAGAAGGCTTATGACCGTGTCCCCAGGGGCACCCTGTGGGGGGGCGCTCCAGGAGTATGGGGTGGATGGTCTTTTGTTAAGGGCCATTCAGTCCCTGTACCAGAGGAGTGTGAGTCTGGTCCGCATAGCCGGCAGTAAGTCGGACCTGTTCCCAGTAAGGGTTGGACTCCGCCAGGGCTGCCCTTTGTCACCGGTCCTGTTCATAACCTTTATGGACAGGATTTCTAGGCGCAGCCGTGGTGTGGAGGGGGTTGAGTTTGGTGACAGGAGAATCGCGTCTCTGCTTTTTGCGGATGATGTGGTCCTCCTAGCTTCATCAGGCTCTGACCTTCAGCTCTTGCTGGGGAGGTTCGCAGCCGAGTGTGAAGCGGCTGGGATGAGGATCAGCACCTCCAAATATGAGGCCATGGTTCTCGACCGGAAAAAGGTGGATTGCCAACTCTGGGTCGGGAGAGAGGTCCTGCCTCAAGTGGAAGAGTTCAAGTATCTCGGGGTCTTGTTCACGAGTGAGGGAAGGAGGGAGCGGGAGATTGACAGGCGGATTGAGGCAGCGTCTGCAGTGATGCGGACGCTGAACCGGTCTGTTGTGGTAAAGAGGGAGCTGAGCCAGAAAGCAAGGCTCTCGATTTACCGGTCGGTCTACGTCCCAATCCTCACCTATGGTCATGAGCTTTGGGTAGTGACCGAAAGAACGAGATCGCGGATACAAGCGGCTGAAATGAGTTTCCTCCGCAGGGTGGCCGGGCTCAGCCTTAGGGATAGGGTGAGGAGCTCGAACATCCGGGAGAGACTCGGAGTAGAGTCGCTGCTCCTCCATATCGAAAGGAGCCAGTTGATGTGGTTCGGGCATCTGGTAAGGATGCCTCCTGGACGCCTCCCTCGGGAGGTGTTCTGGGCATGTCCTGCCGGCAGGAGTCCCCCAGGTCGACCCAGGACAAGCTGGAAGAAATACATCTTCAGTTTGGCCTGGGAACGCCTGGGCGTCCCAGCTGAGGAGCTGGTGGACTTGGCCAGGGAGAAGGTGGCCTGGGCTGCCCGACTTGGAATGCTGCCCCCGCGACCCGGACCCAGATAAGCGGAAGAAGGCGAGGCGAGGCAAGGCGAGACAATATCAGCTGAACTTTAACCTCTTCAGACACATGAATCTAAATCTGCTGGACTCCAGTTAACTAACCAGGTGAACCAGTTATCTAACCAGGTGAAATAGTTCACATTGTTTAGACATTTTTGCATACATGCAAAAAGTTTTACTCTCCACAAAATCATTTTACCCTCTCCCTATCCTGTTTTTACACTTATTTGTTGTGAATTGCCCTCTCATGTTAAAGAAATTTATCTGACACCTTAGTGATCAGCCTAAATAAAAACACTCCTAACTTGATGTTAACAGAAGACTGCTGGAAAATGGAGTATAATAACGGAAGTTTCCCGGCCAGTTTCATAGCCACGTCTCTGACGTTTATAACAAATCAAACCGTTTGAAAATTGGTTAAAAATTGAGCAAGTTAGAGGTATTTAATAGTACATGCACCATTGACACCAATGTTAAGAAAGGGAGCAGATGTTGGTGGTAAGATGGCCGCCGCGTAGCTACGTCAGGGTTATTTGCGAACAGCGCGTTTAAGATATCTAGCCTTTCTATATGACATCTATGTTTAATAGGACATGCACCATTGACAGCAATGTTATAGAAGGGGCAGCTGTCTGTAGTAAGATGGCCGCTGTGTGTCGGGTCTCGTTACCAAAACCCGGAAGTGAGCGCCAACCCGCGGAAGAAGAGGGAGAAGGTCGCGCTGTCGCAGAGAAGAGTGAAACTTTTAGCAAACTCCAGAGAGAACCGAATTATTTCTGAGTCTTTAACAGGAACAGAGCGGTATAGGCTCGTAAGTATGTTGAGAAAATGTCCTTTGAGATGTGGCATACGACTGTTCCTCGTTATTTGGTGGAAATTGAGTGAGTTTTAAAAGTTTATTTTAGCTTACTAGTGCTACTACAGACACTCCATACCGACAGGTGGCGGTAATGCACCAAGTAGATGCTCACTGACTGCCGCCATACCCAACTCCCAGTAGAAGAGATGAGTGAAAGCGGTACTCAGGTGAGTCTGTGGAAACCGTGTGTGTGTGTGTGTGTGTGTGTGTGTGTGTGTGTGTGTGTGTGTGTGTGTGTGTGTGTGTGTGTGTGTGTGTGTGTGTGTGTGTGTGTGTGTGTGTGTGTGTGTTCTGTACCGTTCTACTGGGATTACCATCAACGAGATCATATTCGTACCTCGCACTACTCGGATGTTTTAAAGTAAAAGTCCAGCTGATTCTCAAACTAAACAGGAAGTTTATCCCCAGGTTTTAGTTGTTTATTCATCCTACTAATGAGCAGCTCTCTGGGCTGTAAGTTCACCAACCTGGCTTTGGAACAGAGCAAAGCTCCATGACTTTGTTGCCATCAGATCAGAGGTTTGGTTAAAGCTGCTCCACCTCAGAGCCTGTCAGACTGAAGGTGCAGGGTTTAAATTGTGGTTCCACTTGTGGATCTTCATCAGAGTCGGAGACTGGTGAGGTTTATCCCTTTAACCTCCACACCAACACAAAAACAAGGAAATTTTTATTTCTGTTCATAACCAGAGGGCTTCAAAGCCTTGAAAGAGCTTCAAAATTGATCTTTTATTTACAAGATTTTGAAAGTCTCTGAAATTTATCACAATATTTTCTGATATGACAGATAATTTAAATGATGACTTTAAGGCAATATTTTATGTTTATATGTAAATCATTACCAGTGTGAGGTGTTAAAAACCTTGCCTTCATAAATGTATCAAACCAGTATCATTTATTGTCCATCAGGCATCAGGTTAGTTTACTCCCCTCTTGAGTCTTTAAGGCATGTCCCTCCCTCTTCCTGGACCGGCGGAAACTGATTCAAACTCTGATTATGGTTAATATAAGTGCACAAATATAGACTATATATAAATCCCATGTGCTTTAGATTGTTTAACTTATATTTAAAAACCCAAACTTCCTTCTGAAGGCGTAGCGACTTTTATTTTGGCGGGGTGGTGCGCATGTAGAGGAAACCCGAGTCCAGATCGGAAGGTGACGTCCGATACCGATCGAATCCAAAATCACGTGATTGGGGCTGATTTCCGATCACCTGATCGGATCAGGAAATCCCTATCGGGAATCGAATCGAATCGTGGCTTGAGTGAATCGTTACATCCCTAGAGGCCAGAAATAATGCGAAGGGGTCTATAGGAGGAAGGAGGGTCTTCATCAGAATGACAGATGTTGTGGAACTCAACCCATAGATCATAGTTTAGACCTGAAATATCATTTAGAACATTTAGAAAACTTTGATACAGAGAAAAATAATCCTCCTATCAGCTTTAATGATTGTTTAATTAAGTTTTCATTCCTTTCTGTTTGGATCTAACATAATATCAGATTATAGAATAACGTGCTTTGGGTAAAACATCATTTAGAATTTTGGCCGATAAAAAATATGTTTGGCCGGTGAGTCAAAAATTTAATTTCAGACCCTGCTCCAGACTGTATTAAGTCAGATTTTTTAAAACTATATGGGTCATAACCTAAATGAAGATGTATTTTTTCGCAATATCACGTCTGTTCCAGCCCATTTAAAGCCTTAGTATACTTATACTTAGCCTTAGTATTTCATTCATCGCGCTGTTTTATTGTGGCAAAAAACACTTCCTGCCCCCCATTTGCGACTTCCGGGTCACGTGAGCGAAACCAAGCAATTAGGTGAAATTTAATCATTTCCAACGGCATACCTCTCACGCCACACTAGTGTGCCACAGAGCAGTGGTTGAAAAACACTGGTCTAGATGCCCTGTGGGATCATCCTGATAAGCTCCATGTTCTGGTCCTGTGTGTCTCTGCAGCTCTTTGCTCGTCTGGAGGCTCGACGCTGTCTCAAGGACATTGAACCTCATCTGTTCCCTGATAATGGAGGACCAGACAATGGTGATTAGCCACACCCCCTTCCTACATGCTGATGGATGCTAGGGCCGCAATATATTACGAAAACCTGTGATGAGCGATAAGTAACAGTGCTTAATATTGTGATGACGATAACACATGCGATAAATGAACAAACCGGTTTTCTGCAAGCTGTCCTGATACAGGTACAACAGCACTTCTATGGAACTAAACCAGAGACCAAATCCAAGAGCATACATGCTTGATTTGATAGAATAATCCCTTATTCTCACATACAAAATTATTCTCATTGAACTCAAAATGTTTCCTTTCAGACTCGAAACAAGACACCGTCCACATTCTGGCAAAACTTCTAGGTTTGCTGTGCTTTAAAGTGATAATATGCAACTTTTTCATATTTTAAAATCTTTTCCTTGAGCCAGTCTGTGCTAATATGACCCTTTACAGAGTTAATGAAAAGTCACTTAGCCCCATCTGGTGATTACAGCCGGAATACCACGATTGCAAGATCTCCGTCGCCGTCACGGTACCCAGGAAGTCACGTGTCTCACGAGGGTTAGGCTAACCCAATGCAGTGTTTGCGAAAACACGCCGGACCGTCGGACATTACCGACGTAAATTAAAATTGTCCGACGTAAAACTGAAGCACGCCGGACACTTTGACCGGCGTGCGTGCTTCTCCAGCTCTCTCTCTCACCTCACTTGCTCACTCACTCTCTCTCTCTCTCTCTCTCTCTCTCTCTCTCTCTCCTGTCGTTCTCGCGCGCGCCTCTCACTCGGGCACCTACTTTCCTCACCTCTCATTCACGCGCCTTCGCTCATGTGTCGATGAGAAATGTCAAAGTATTCCTGCAGACTTCGTTTCCTCTGATCATTTAGGTAATCTGGGGTGATTTATTTTGCTCTGGAGCTTCTAGGTGGACGACGTAGACTCTCTGACGTTACAGCGTTCAGGTTCAGACGTGAGATCTGCGTCGGCCTCTCTTCTCTAATATTAGCTTCCTAAACGAACTGTAACCACCACGGTTTAGTTTTTATTTAGTCCGTTCTTCCTTGTCCATCATTATTTAATTATCTAAACACAGCTCCGTCAGACAATGTTAAAAAACATCGGGTCCGACGTGTTTCTATGGTGATGAGGCAAAGAACAGCTGATCTGAACGTGCAGCTGATCAGGCCCCCAAACAAAGCCCATATGATCTAGTAACTCTGTTAACTGGTTACTTTAGGATGAGAAACCAAACTACATGAGAATGACGTATAAAGAATGAAGGAGTGAGAACAGGAGGATCATCTGTGAACTCCATTCTCCTGTTATGGTAACAATATATAATATTAATAATAATAATAATAATAGTTTAGAATAGAATAGAAATCCTTAATTATCCCTCAGTGTGGAAATTCAGGTGCACAGCTGCAAAGTTACAGGCAAATCAAAACATAAAGATTCACATAAATATAAATAAAAATCTGAATAACTACCTGACTGTAAAGTCATTTAGAGCCTAAACAATAATAACAGCATAATAAAATACTGCTCAATCATTAAAATGCCATACAGATCCTGATTCACAGAAATGTGAAACTGAACAGGATTCCTGAGTGAAACTAGACCAGCAGCATCCTGGGTCTCTAGAGTCAGACTGACTCAGTATTATGGTGGTCTGAGTGAAACTAGACCAGCAGCATCCTGGGTCTCTAGAGTCAGACTGACTCAGTGTTATGGTGGTCTGATGTCGCTCTAGGAGTTGTGTTTATTACCTCTTGTTGTGTCTTTTTAGTGTCTTTTAAACTGCTGACAGTTCTTTTCATTGACTTTTAGGCGAATCATTTAAGATATTTTTGCCTGTTGTTCTTATCTTTGAATTGTTCTGTTTTATTATTGTATTTACTGTCTGTATTTGACTCTGTTCAGCGCTTTGGACTGCTTTGATTGGTGGTGGGAAGTTGTTATATTAATCAATAAATAAATGAATGATTATTGTTTTTAAAGGACTAAGTGGGAAAAAATGACCATATTCTGATCTAGTGTCTCATAGAGGTCACTATAATAACCACTATATTAAATAGATACAGATCTGCAGCACGTGAGGACATTGTCCTACGTGAGTCAAAAATGTCCTGCCTGAGATGCTCCCACGTCTGCCAGTTTGGCAGGCGTGGCTCAAAAGTTTTCGCGAACACTGCCAATGTGGCTAGCTGTTATGCTAGCGCTGGAGTGTTTTTAGCTCATGATTCCTGCTTTTTTTCAATCTCTCCCTGCTTGAACACAGCTGATTTCTTTGAAGGAGTAAATAACCGCTCATGTAAAAAAACTATGAAGGCTGAGGAGACCTTTCAACACTTAGATTTAGCAGTTTAGAAGCAAGAACTATGGCCTACTTTATTTAATGCAGTGATTTAAAACGGACACCAGAGGGCGCCCAAAACAAGCAAAACTGCATATTATCACTTTAATAATAATAATAATAATAATAATGCATTAGATTTATATAGCACCTTTCCAGACACCCAAAGCGCTTCACAGAAGTTCCAATATTCATTCACGTGGAAAATTACGACAGACGTCTGTAGTCACAGCTGCCCTGGGGCAGTCTGACAGAAGCGAGGCTACCATTCTGCGCCATCGGTCCCTCTGACCACCACCAACATTCACACACAGGCAAGGTGGGTGAAGTGTCTTGCCCAAGGACACAACAACAATGGCTGCCTCAGGGTGTCCCTCTGGCGGCCGTGTCTGGGGTCTGGGGTGCTCTGCGGCGGTGTCTGCAGGTAGCCGCTGGGTGGCTGGGTCATTCCGGGGGGGGTCTGGGGGCTCGGGTTCTGGGGCGGGCCGTCTCTGGCTGGGGCCTGGGGTGGTCCTGGGGGCTCGGGTTCTGCTTGGCGTGTTGCTGGCAGGGGGGCTGGTGTCTGTCCCAGTGCCTGGCCCTGGCTCTGGGGCCTTTAGTGTGCTGGTGGGCCTTGGTACC
>SSNR01000123.1:101464-119074 GCA_006937965.1 Callopanchax toddi | reverse complement strand
GCTAGGCCCTCCTCAGCAGAGGCTATCCTCCCTGGCTGCGCCTCGGCATTGGTGGTGCCTTTCTCCAGTGGCGTGCTGGGGTGTCTCGGGGTCTGGGTCTGGGTGCTGGGGGCGTCTGCCTGCTCTTCTTCCTGTGGCAGCCTGGTGGGATCTGGGCCCCCGGGGGTGGTCGGGCCTCTGCTGGGCCTGGTTCGCTCCTGGGTCTCGGGTCTCTGGTTCCGGCTAGATCTACCCTGGATGGCCAGCTGCAGGCGGTGCCTGTGAGCTCCTAGCCACGGCCCCCCAGGGGCTCTAGCGCGGCGACTGCCGGGGGCCCACGTGGGGTGAGCCTCTGCGCCCTCTGGGGGAGAGTTTAGCGACTGCCCTGACGGCGGTCTCCCTGGGGTGTCCGTGCCCTGGGTGGCCTCTGGACGTCTGGGGCCTGGACCTCCTCCACGTCCTCCGTGGGCCTTGGGGGCGGGTCTGTGGCTCCTCGAACTTATTATTGAATGTTTCAATAGAGAAACCTTACATAAACAAGCGCGCATATATACACACAGGTGATCACAAGGTGCTCACATAAAGACGACTCAGGTGTTTTCAGACACATTGACTGGGGCTGTGGTTGGCACTGAACTCTCTTGAACTGGTGTATACGTATACATTTGAAGAATATCACAACTGTTGTGTATTCATATGCTGTTTGTTGCTGTTGTATCTTTTCTCCCTGTTTTGTTTGTTTGTGCTTTATTTACAGGTCTAGAAGTGGATTCTTCACGTCTCTTGTTCTCTTCTTTTTCTGTTTACTTTCTCCCCCATCCCTCTTTCTGTACCCTTCCCTTCACTTTCAGGCTCCGTGTCCAATCAACCATAAAAATATTCTAATAAAGATTCTGGGGGTTATATTGAAACAAAAATCAGGAGGAGTTTTATAGCAGTGGCTGTAACCTCTCACCTGAAACAGCAACACTGTTGGGCTTGTTTTGGCACTCAGACATTATTCTGTTTGCTCCACAGCTGGACAGGACACGGGGTTAAAACAAAAACCACACACACACCAGCAGTTGTCCTGCAGAGTACATGTTAGGAGAATTTCATCCCTCTTGTAACCAAAGTATCTCCAAAAAAGAGACGTGATTTTTTTTTTTTTAAATATGAGGTCGTCACCAACATTTTCCTTACTTGTTTTGCTCTCAGCCATTGCGACTCTAAGCTACGATAACTCTGGTACTGTCACACAGGTTACGTAGAGAGCGGGCATCTAACGTAAAACAGATCCATCTGATTGGCCACATATGGGAAGGACTACATTTGATTGGTCAAATACTTCTGTGTAAATAACACAACACATTAGCTTACAAAAAGTTGATGTATGGAAACATTTGAACAAAGAATTAATCACCGTTTTTGACTCGTTTTACGATGGGCTTATAACACATCCTGTTATTGCAATGACAATGAATTTTTGATATGTTGTGCATTCCTAATGGGTGCTTTGACCTGACCATGTTTTCACTGACTGCAGTGTGTGTGTGTGTGTGTGTGTTTGACCTAACAGGTGAAGTGGTGGAGGTGTATGGAGCGGAGGGGACAGGTGATTTCTCTATAGAACAGCTAAGTAGTCCCAGTTTACTTGCTTTGAAACTCCTACTAGCATCTGTTAAATGTGCCACCTGGTGGTCACTAGGCATCGCCCAACGCTACAAAACCACCCGCCTGGCAATCAAACAAAGTTACACCATTAGTCTTTTATTAAAGGGATGTTTGGGTCTTAAGGACCATACCCACTGGTGATGTCACTCAAAGAGGGCGGAGCCTCAAAAAACAGAAAGTACCCTTCTGACTAGAGCAGAACTCATTCACTCCAAATCATGAGAGATGCTGCTGCAGGTCAGTGACATATTAGCAGTAAATCTTAAGGTATTTAACACAACTCATGCTCTAAAACGTCCACAGACGTGTTAGAACTCTATATTAGCTAATGGCTAACAGAAGTTTGGGTCATGGGGTAGTGTGACACACAAATAAATGTGGTCACAATTTGTGGTTAATGTTGGTTTACTGGGATATCATCCTAGGTTGTTGTGTAATAAGTTTTGAACACAAAAAGAATTGTAAATTCAGCCCAAAAGGACGTTTTTATTTCGGTCTTTATAGACCTATTTTCTGAAGGTGCAATACTCCTTAGCGCCAGTAGGGGGCAACAGGACACTTTGCAACCGTTGGTTCAGCTCTTTCCCCATTCTACAGCGAGGAGCTGACGCGATAACACCAAACTGATGTCCTGTCTGTTCATTTGCTGTTTTATCAGGTTAGTGTCATGTAACAAGTAAAACAGTGTCCAACAGTGTTAGAAAAGTATTTTATAACTATTGTTAATTGGTTTTGACAAGTTATTTTGTTAGATTGTTCCTGAACTGTACCGATAGCCCTGTGCCGGCAGGTGAACAAGTTGCTATGGTAACCATACAACCACTCCATGTCCGCTAGGATTTTAGTTGATGTGCTCCTGTAGTTTAGATGGCATTACGAAGAAAGAAATGTCATTTTGTTCAGTTATAAAGTAACAAAGATGAAAAGAGATTATTGTTTGGTGACATTTGTTACTTTAAAAGACAAGTTTATATGAATTTGAAGACTTTCTGAGCTAGAATATTTTTATTTTATAGACTTTGTGATGGTTGTGTTTTCCTATTCGGTGCATTTGTGTTTAATTGTTCTGTGTATTTATACTGATAATTCAGATTATTTTGGTAAAAGAATGTTAATAAATTCTACAGCGAGGAGCTGACGCGATAACACCAAACTGATGTCCTGTCTGTTCATTTGCTGTTTTATCAGAATCTACCTGTTACATGGTTGCCTATCTGGGACCTGTAACAGTAGCATCCCCTGTAGCTCAGACTGTCCTCTCCTCAGCCATTTTGACCAGTTCCACCAGTAGGACCAGTCTAGAGATATAATCTCTCCTTTGGTTCCTTGTTTGAAACCTAGACCGGCCGAGGTAGCTATAGCGCCTTTCTCACCTCTGATTGGCTAGAAGCACTCTCGCATGATTGGCTGTGGAATCTCGGACGGACCCACCTTTCTCGCTTCTGAACACAATGGTAAAAAATGGGAAATGTCCTGTATTTATAGAGCGCTTTCTAGAATGTTCTTCACTCCCCAAAGTGCTGTACAACACCATCAGTCATTCACCCATTCAGTCTCACATTCACACACTGGTGGTGATAAACTGTTGTAGTCTCAGCTGTCCTGGGGCACACTGACAGAGGCGGGGGTACCGTGCATCTGAGGCCGCCAAGTCCCTCCGACCACCACCAGCAGGCAAGCTGGGTGAAGTGTCTTGCCCAAGGACACAACGACAATGTAACCCAGCTGGAGCTGAAAACTTCTCACGGGGTAGGGAGAGGGGTGATTATCAGCAGGACTCTCTCAGATTCCAGTTAGAACTGACAAAGCTCTTCGGATGAGAAAAGAAACGTCTTCAGAGAACCAAAGAAGTCCATTTGCCTTAATTTAAAACCCTTTTGATTACCATGACATGTCAAATTGTTTGAAGTCAGTGGCCTCGTTGGGTGGCACTTAACAAATGCCAGTTGGCAAATTTTATGATGTTTAAAAGACACTTGTAGGCGTTTCAAAGCAAGCAAATTCTAACTGCTTTGTCTCCTCCAGCATCTTTTCAGGTGACCTGCTCAGACTAGTCAGGTGACCTGTGGCTAAGGCTGTACATGTGTTTCAGGTAAGACAGAGCTGCTCTACCACCTGCTGTGTCGCTGTGTGCTACCGAAGGTGGCCGGAGGTCTGGAGGTGGACGTTGTGTTTGTGGACACCAACTACAGTCTGGACATGTCGAGACTCATCAGCATTCTGGACAGCAGACTGAGCTCAGTTAACGCGTGCACAGGTGACATACAGCTCTGAATTTGGATCCAGATCCAGATCTGAATCTGATCCAGTTTTGTCTGTTTCCAGGTCCTTCCACCAGCTCTTCCTCTGCTGCAACAGAGGAAGAGACCCTGCGTTTTTGTCTTTCTCGCCTTCTTGTGGTCCACTGCTCTTCTTCCTCCCAGCTCCTGCTCACGCTCCACTTTCTAGAGACCACCGTGTCTGCACGGCCAAAACTGGCGCTCCTCCTGATTGACAGCATCTCAGCATTTTATTGGTCTGACCGCAGTGAAGGTGGAGCCAGCATCAACAAACAGGAGGAGAAGCTCAGCAAGTGCTCAGAGCTCATCAGTCGACTGCTCAGGTTGGGCCTTTAACAGAGGGTTTGTTGGTTCTTGAGGAGTGTCTGATTTTAGTGGTTTAGTTTAATGTTTACTGTGTTAAAACATGGATGAGATTGGGAGGAAGGGAGGTATGGTAACTGACTGAACCGTTAATAACGGAAAAACAAAGACACCAGGATTAATCATCCCTAAATATAATTTGGAAAACTGAACAAGACTGATAAACTACACAGATTAAAGTAGCATCATAGAAGCATCAAATTCTATATCCATAAGGCTCTAAAAATACTGCACTAAAACATTTAATGCTAAAGTTTTAAACACTAAAGCTATGATGTTCTACCTAAAGCCTGAGTCCCACAGAAACCATCAGTGCTGCGCCGCGTAGTGCCTGAACCGTGATTTTGAATACTAACCATTGAAGTCAATTAGAGTTGTCCCACAAGGACCACCACGTCCTAGATGTGCTGGTCCACGCCACGACGCTAAAGATACGCGACAGTTTTGTTTTTGCACCATGGCGCAGCTGAGATGTGTGTGTCACAACATTGTGGAGTACTTTATAATGCAGAAATTATGACAGTACACTGAACTGCTACTAGTACAGCAAACATAAACAACCGCCAGTACATGGACGAGGAGTGTTTCATCATGGAATATTTATGTAATTGAGCTTTTAGAAACAGACTATTCCAGTAAATAGCTCACTGACCCATTGTTGAAGAATTAAAAGATAATCCCACAAAACATGAAGGTAGTTTTGACCAAATACAGACCAAAAGATGAACTTCATACTTCCTGTTCAGTTCCCGCGAGAGATTGTGACTATCAGAATCAGAATTGTTTTTATTGCCAAGTAAGTGAGGTTTCACATTATCTGGAATTTGCCTCGGTGAATTGATGCATACATTCATACATACATACATTCATAATAAGGTTCAGTGACATTAATAAATCAAGAAATAATAAGAAATAATAATAATAAAAGGAGACATGAGGTAACTGCTGCAGAGCTGCTTAACTAGTTGCTGTTAAGAGTCCAACAGCAGAGGGGAAGAAGCTGTCTTTGTGGCGGGAGGTTCGAGTCCGAATGGACCTCAACCTCCTGCCTGAGGGGAGTGGCTCAAACAGTCCATGACCTGGATGGGAGGGGTCGGCTATGATACGACCTGCACGCCTCAGAGACCTGGAGACGTACAGATCATGGAGTGATGGAAGGCTGCAGCCGATCACCCTCTCAGCAGAACGTACAACACGCTGTAGTCTGTGCTTTTCTGTGGCGGTGGCCCCAGCGTACCACACAGTGATGGAGGAGGTGAGGATGGACTCGATGATGGCCGTGTAGAACTGGACCATCATCATGGTCGGCACCTTCAGTTTTTTCAGCTGCCACAGGAAGAACATACTCTGCTGAGCCTTCTTGATGAGGGAGCTGATGGTCGTTTCCCACTTGAGGTCATTGGTGATGGTGGTTCCTAGGAAGCGGAGGGAGTCCACAGTTGTGATGGGGGTGTCTGTCAGGGTGAGCGGGGGCGACGGAGCTGATCCTCTCCTGAAGTCCACAATCAGCTCCACTGTTTTCTGGGTGTTCAGCTGTAGGTTGTTGTTGCTGCACCAGGACACCAGACGTTCCACTTCTCTCCTGTAGGCAGACTCAGCCCCATCAGAGATGAGACCGATGAGGGTGGTGTCATCTGCAGACTTGATCAGCTTCACAGACTGGTGGCTGGAGGTGCAGCTGTTGGTGTAGAGGGAGAAGAGCAGAGGGGAGAGGACACATCCTTGGGGGGTACCGGTGCTGATGATCTGAGTATTTGAGACCTTCTTTCCCAGCCTCACATGCTGCCTCCTGTGTGTCAGGAAGTCAGCGATCCACCGACAGCAGGGACAGCTTGTCCTGGAGGAGAGCTGTGTTAAGCCTGGGGCACACAGAAGACGGATGCAATACGCCACGGAATCGCTGCAGTCTTTCACAGGACGCTCTACGCAGCTGAATGCTTCTTGGAAAATTGTCGTATTAAAGCCGTAAAAGCAGCGCTGCGGCGCTTAAAATAGAACCAGCATCTATATTTAGCACCTCTGTGCGGACCGGTGTTTCTGGGACGAGGCGTTGCGCTCTCCGTGTAGCTGTTCTCAGTAACTATAATGTTTTGTTTTTTTATAACGGCGCGACGCATCCGTCTTCTGTGTGTCCCAGGCTTTAAAGACAGAGCTGAGGTCCACGAACAGGATCCTAGCGTAGGTTCCTGGGGAGTCCAGGTGCTGCAGAATGAAGTGAAGAGCCAGGTTGATCGCATCGTCAACCGATCTGTAGGCGAACTGCAGGGGGTCCAGACGGGGGGGCTGGGATGTTTTTGAGCTGGGGCAGAACCAGGCGCTCAAATGACTTCATGAATCTGGACATCAAACATCAAATGACATTGAAACAGGAGGAGGTGTGTCTCAGTCCTCTGACTGTCTGTCCAGTCTCTTTCTCAGTCTGTCTTAGGATGACTTTGAGTCAGAAATAATATCAAAACCTTCTGCAGACATTAAATTCTCCGATAAAAACAGCTGCAAGTGGCGAGTCGCTACTTTTATTTTTCTTCTGTGAACAGACACAGCCATGGCAAATGCTGCCTTCACAGACCGATTATAAACTCGGTACATCTCAAAACCCACACAGACGTCTTTTACACAAAACAATAATGTGGATTAATGTAAAAAATAAATCTGTACTGATTTAGTTGCGGAAAAATCAACGAAACATCAGACGGCAGCGGCATAGGCTCCACGGGGTTTATGTTAAACCGACCAGCAGACGTCACACAAAGGAGCTGGAATCCAGCTTTTCATGTTATGGATGAGCTTGTTGAACAAGTGAAGTAACGTCTACAGTTAGAACACTATAATACCTGTTAGCTAACCTCTACAGTTAGAACACTATAATACCTGTTAGCTAACCTCTACAGTTGGAACTCTATTAGCTAAGGTTATTATGTATCAACTGATGTTCTGATTCTTGGTTCCTCAGGGATTACAGGATCACCATCTTTGCTACATGTCACACCATCAGGAGTAGCTCCTCCCCTTCTGAGATGTCCCGGCCCTATCTCTGTCGCCCCTGGCAACGCCTGGTTTCCTACCGGCTGCTGTGCTCCAAACAGGGAGCTGATCTGGAAACCCAGGACCAGAGGGGGCACCAAGTCTTCACGCTCCACTCTTTCTCTTCGACTGGGTCTAGGATCAGTTCCTTCAGGGTGACGGACGGTGGAATGGAGTTTATCTGAACTCCTGGATTTTGTTCCTGTGAAAACATCATCTGACCCAGTTATAAAAACCCATCTCGGATCAGAACCATGTCTGCGTTTTAAACTTTTGGATCAAGGATCAGTGTCTGGTTCCACAGCAGGTTCCAAGGTTCTTACAGGTGCTTCAAATCCTTGAAAATGCTCAATTTTTTAACATGGTATTCTTCCGTTTTTGAAAGAACTGGTATGTTTAATAAAGATGCACCCAACAAAAATCATTGAAGACTGGAATTGGTAATTAGCTGATCTGAAACCATGAACTCAACGTTGCTAAGTGCTAATCATCCATCATGTCATGGGGCGAGAGGCATGGGACACCCTGAACTGGTCTCCAGTCCATCACAAAGGCAACAAACGGGTTTTACAACCATTCTCACTCAGACCTAGAGACAATTTTGAGTCACCAGTTAACCTAACGGGGAGGTTTTTAGTCTGAGGGAGGAAACTGCAGCCCCATGCAGCCCCGGCTAAGACTTGAGGTGAAGGATTTTACTTCCAGAGTCATAATTTAACTTCATCTGAATATATAAGTCAGTTAAAGTTGTTTTAAATCAATCAGACTCATTTAAAATCTGTATCATCAGGTCACAAATGAATGAAAATCACTTATATAGCGTTCTGAAGTGTGCTACACCTTATAAATTGTCAATAAAATATTAAACTTATCAAATAAAGTATGATGGCTCATAAATGATGAGCCATCAAAATAGTTTGGTCATTAATATCAGATTGGCTCTCAAAATAGGTTCTTTAAGGTATCAGTGAATCAAACTTATTAGTAATTTAACACAGAGGCAAAATATAGTTTTATATCAATTTATTACTATATTTTTCTAACTAATTTATTTACAAAATAAAACAAAACAAACATTTGTCAAAATGATTAAAGATGTTATAAAAGGGTCTGGTTTCTGAAGGAATGTGAGTTGAGTCATTATAAAATGAACCTGGCCGAGTTGATTTTAGTAATTACTGATAATTGATCAGTCAGGATAAACAGTCTGACATCATACTGGCACCAGACCAGCTGCTGATGGATCCAGGCTGTCTGGAGAAGTCCGTCCCGACTCGGACTTGGCCTTGGTGATCAGGATCACCGAGGCTGGTCCCAGGTAGCCCTCATCTGGTAAAGCTGTTGACCTTGGTGGCAGATGATGTCGATTTTAATTTAGCAGTTCTGATAAACTGGAGCTGGATTTAAAAATATGATTCTTCTTGGATTAGAATTTAGTCTCAAAGGGGCGAGTCCCCAGTCTGCATCCTGGCAGAGAGACTGAAACTCCATCAGAGACTTAGACTGGAGAAATACGGAAATCAAATGTTTTTATAGGATTTAATATTAACAAATGATTTGCCAGAAATTGGAAAGGAGGCGTTATCAAGAAACTGTGTTCACTTCATCTCAGAAACTAAAGAGACCTTTCATTAGAATCACGGTTTAAACTCATAGTCAAAGATAAATAAAGGTCATTATTAATATCTTGATATTAATATGATAATAAAACATGATTAAATCATCAATTAGAGTCATTTGTTGTATTTAAGATTTAAAATAATGCATTTTAAATCTTATGATTTAAAGCAGCACTCCGGAGGATTTCATCAGGAGAGCAGTTTTTGAATCTAGTGTCCAAAGGCTCCTCCTCAAAACATCTCGACACGCGCGTCCGGTCGCGTGTGCGTGCGTGCACGCGGCGCATATACTTCGGACATGAACTGTACCGCTCAATGTGTAGGGTTTAATCACTCACAGTTCACAATCTTATTCCAACACTACAAGGGTCTGATGAGCCCTCTCTGTCCCTGCTGCTTCTGATATTAGCTCTGTTAGCAGAGAGCTGCTGCTGGACTCTGAAGCTGAACTTGACTCGGCCCTGGATGAACTTTCTGACCAAAATAAACGCGTAACCCTGTCAAGCCTTGCCATTCTGTGAGGTGAAAGGTTTAAAAATAAAAATAAATCCGTCTTTAGCTGGAGAATGGGTAGGTTTTTAGTAGAAATGAGCTGTGAGGCTGAGACGCAAACAGAAACACACGGAGCGTCCTGTATGACAGCGCCCCCTACTGGTACAGGTTTGGTCGATGTGCGTGCATGTTGAGAGAATGCAGACATTTGAATTTCATTGGCTGAAAAATGTCGGCGGCAAGAAATAATGGAAAGGGGTCTCTAGGAGGAAGGAGGGTCTTCATCAGAATGACAGATGTTGTGGAACTCAACCCATAGATCATAGTTTAGACCTGAAATATCATTTAGAACATTTAGAAAACTTTGATACAGAGAAAAATAATCCAGAGAGCCACTTTAACTATTACCTCCTAAGCAATGAATTATGATTAAAAACACTTTTATAAAAAACAATCAGTGTTATTCATTTGTCATTAGGATCTGTAAAGAAGAGAAAATGATTTTATTAAAGATGAAAGTCAGGAGTTTGTCCAGAGGACGTCTGTAGCTTCAGCAGGTCGCGTTATGACGTCTCTCCAGTTTGTTGTAGAAACTGGTGAGTGAGTGAATGTTTGGATTTCAAGGTGCGCCTTGTTACTGGAGCAGAGCATGGCTGATATTAGAGTGACCAGTGACTTCAGTTGACCTTTGACATCTACATTTATTTATACATTTTTCAAATAAAACAAATACAAAGCAGGTTGCATGTAAACATTGTCCCTTCAACATTAGAACAAACTCCCAGTGAGCAGTGTTGGTCAAGTCACATGGAAAAAGGGATTAGTTACTAATTACTAAATACCAAGAAAGCAATCCAGTTAATTTACTGATTACTTATTTGTAAAAGTAATTAGTTACTTTAGTAATGACTTGACTTAGGTAACCTGTCCAGTCTGAATACTCAGCATATTTGATTCCGGTCCTGGAGGGCCACTACCTGCATGTTTTCTGTGTTTCCGTGCACCAACACACCTGATTCAATCAGCTCTTCAGCATGTCCTCAGGCTCTTCAGAAGCCTGGTAATCGCCCACTGATTCAAACCAGGTGCGTTGGTGCAGGAAACATAGAAAACATGCAGGTAGTGGCCCTCCAGGACCGGGATTGAATAGCCCTGCATTCCAACAGGCCTTTCAGCCTGATTCTGTTCTTTCTGCATCCATCACATCAAACTGAATCAAATCAAACAGTCTTTAAAACTTGTTTTATTAGTTCTGATCGTTTAACTTTATGCACATTGGATCAAGCAAACATTAAATTAAATTCTAGTGTCTGACTTGAAGGAATCAGTTGAACATTTAAACCTATTTTCTGCACATTCAACCAGATTTGATGAAAAGAAATCAAGTCTCTCCTGTTGACCTGTATCAAAGGATCAGCTCAATTCAGCCAGATTATTTTTATAATCCAGACTTCACTCTTTCTGAGACGATGAATTAAACTCTGAATAACATCATGTTTATTAATGTTTAATTAACGTTTAGTCACATCTGCTTCATCAATCAGGTTTCCACTTTGTATCATCATTTTTAGTAGAAATATAATAATAAATATAATTTTATAAACTATATTCTCTGCCTCTGTATCAGATTATTAATGAGTATTGATTCACTGTAACACTTCATAAGCAGTGCTTTAAGTGGGTCTGACAGAACGGTACGCAGTACCTGGACTTTTAAATATGACCCATCGGCGTACCGGGAGTTTTTTCAGCGTTCGGTCCATTTTTCTGTCATTACATTGAGATATTTTTGAGCTTTCCCGGTGGCCGTAGTTGCATGGCGAGAGCTGCGGGAGAAACGCCGGTAGATGACAGAACTCCTCTGTCACCAGTCGTGTTTAGTGACTCCAGGAGGGTGGCAGAATTAGAAACACAGGATGAGAGAGGAAAAGCGGAGGAAAACGATCACAGCTGATGAGTTTTGATGATATTTTCAGATAAAAAGTAAGAGAATATTGTTAAAGTATTCTGGGTTTGATGAAGCCAGGACTGATACTGAGAAGAAATAAGTTTTGCTATTAGTTTTCATGTCCACAATAACAACAGGAGGCTTAAAGTTAATAAAAGTGGCTCCATGACACATAAAAATATATATTTAACCATTATTTTAGCAAGTAAAAAGTTTTGCCCAACCCTAAGTAATATTATTTGAAATGACAGTAACAAGTAATAAATAATGCATTACAGTTTTGAAGTAACCTGCCCAACACTTGCTTCCACACACCTGATCTGAATCAATGGATGATTAAGAGGCTTCTGCTGGCACGCCGATGATGTCATTAAACATTGGAATCAGGTGGCCTGCTCACTTCTGTGCTTGCTCGTTAGCAGTCCTGCTACCCTGTTATTCTGTTCTCTCGGTTTGTCTGAGAAAAACACTTGAAGATTAGCTGCTGAAGCTGGGAGTTTGGGAACATTTTGGTATAAAGTTCATATTAAAAGAGTTCAACAGGAACCAGACTGACACTACGCTCCCTGATGTCTGGTGACCTGAAGGAAATAGTGCTGCTGAAGAATCAGCTGAGGAAATATCTTCAGATGATCTACTAAAGCAAAACCTCTCAGGCCGTTCAGTCTGGACCTGAGCTCAAGGAGAAAAACAAGACAAGTTCACCAACAGCTGAGTCAGCACACAGGTTTATTTGGATCACGGGGTCACATAAGGTCTAGTAGGGTTACACAGGGAGCACACAGAATCACACAGCTGGACCGACAGGAACTGGAAGCAGGTTTAGATGTTTGGATAGAAAAACTCTCGTCTTCCAGCTGATCGAGATCAAAACCCTGATGTGACCCTGGGACAAACAGGACCTGGACCTGATGCTGGCCCAGGATCAGATACTGAGCTTCAACTCCTCTGCCAGACATGAGTCCACCTCACACAGAGCAGCAACCAGAGCTGCGCTGGCCCGAGGACCCTTTCTACGCACCGTGTCAATCACCATCCGGGCCTTGTCGGCCCGGCAGCGGCTTCCTGAGAACTCCAGCTCGTTGTCCGTCAGAACCTTCTTCTCCAGCAGTTTGTCCATCAGGTTGTGCAGAACCGGCTCAGAGACTCCGTCTACAAACTTCGACCGAACCGAATCCAGCTTCTCTTCGTTGACCTTTGTGTTGTCAGTCTCTGCTGAACCTAGACAGGAAGGGCCGAGGGGAGCTGATGAGACTTTAGTAGCTTATTAAACAAGAAAAAAATGAGGTCAAAGGTCACTTTAGAATGTTGAATCTAGGTCAGATCCTGGATCCACCGGGTGGGTGTGATATGTATAAATCACATGATACGAAGAAACATTCTGACCTTCATCTTTATTTTCCTCCAAGCTGATTTGGAGGTCCTTCACCAGGTCATTTCTGCTGATCTTCTTTAGTATTTTTTGCATCACCTTCACAGCTTCAACCAGCTGGTACTTCTGCATCATCAGGTCCACCACGGCGTTCCTGTCTGCCTTCTGCAGCTGGGTGGGTTTAATTGGGGGAATCCCATCCCAGTGCACCCTCTTCAGGAACCACTTCATGTTTTGGAATTCGTCGTCTACCAACTCATTCAGAGCGTTGACGAGTTCCTCCTCCATGTTTCACTGCTGGAACCAGAGAACAAAATCAGCCTGGAGAAGGTCTGGCTGCCTTTGCTAATCAAACATCATTCTTAGAGACTCAATGGTAGATTTTCAGCTATTTTCAGTCATGTTGATTGGATCATTGATCGATTGATGGATAATTGATTGAAACATTTATCTGAACATAAAACAACACATTTTTAAAACGATAAATATACAAAAAAGTCTGCTCAAAGGGAGTGGGAAGAAGTCAGTGCTTATTCAGTCCCTCCACCTTGCTGCACGCTACAAAACAATATAATGTACATATTTAATGTACATCTGTAATACATCTAATAATACAATAATAATATTACTATGTTCCATAATTACATCATAATAATTGTATGATCCAGAACTTTGTGAATAACTCGTATCACTGTTTTTAGAACTGATAGTGGGTGTAGTCCATTTTGGGTACGTGTTTCCCAAATCTCTATACAGTAAGTGAAACACGGCAGAGCTAAGGAGCCGTACAGAATGTGGAGAGAATTATAATCTAACAGGTGCCTCCTTTCATTCATGTTTCTTATCTAGAGTCACACCTAGTTTATAATCATAAACTTCCAGAATGCATTCAGGACCGGTTTCAACTCCGAGACACTCGCTATAACCTGAGAGGATCCATGTTTATCAGAAAAGTAAATTCAGAACAAATACAAAAGGTAGATGTGTCTCAGTCAGAGGAGGAGATTTATGGAATAATCTGGATAATACATTAAAAAACTCCGTATCTGTAAATGCATTAAAAAAAAAGTTTAAATCAAATGTAATTAACAATTATGCGCACTAGAATTAAATCATATATTAACTCTTATGTATAGCTGTCCTCAGATATAATTGATTTGGTAAAATGTGTGACAACTATAATTTAATTAGCAAAATAATTTATATCAACTTTTTTTGTTCTCATTTTGATTAATTGTAAAATGATGTATGCTAGTTGCATGAAGTCGTTAAAAGGTTTGGCTCTAGAAAAGTGTTTCACTTCAGCCAAACCATTTTCAGTCATTGTTTTTGTTTAAGTTTTAAATGTTGAAGCTGAATTTTCTTGTGTAAAGACATTGTTTATTGACTGAAATAAACTTGTCATTCATTCATTCAAACACCCAAGATTTTGATTTCCTCAACATTCAACATAAATCTTCTTTGTTATCATATTTACCAAAAATCATTGTCTTAGTTTTTCTAGATTAAGAGATCATTTATTATTAATCATCAATTGTTTCAATTTACTCAATTCATTGTTCAGTGTTACTTATGTGGTTGAGATCATTTCCAGAATAAAACAAATTACTGTAGTATCATCTGCAAACAATATCAGTCTTAGAAATGTAGAAACTTGAAATATGTCATTTGTTAAAGTGATAATATGCAGTTCTGCTTGTTTTGGGCTCCCTCTGGTGTCCGTTTTAAACCACTGCATTACACAAGTTAGCATATTGTTTCAGCTTCTAAACGCCTAAATCTACCTGTTGAAATGTCTCCTCAGCCTTCAGAGCTTTCTACAGGAGCGGTTATTTACTCCTTCAAAGAAATCAGCTGTGTTCAAGCAGGGAGAGATGGGAAAAATCAGGAATCATGAGCTAAAAACACTCCAGCGCTAGCATAACAGCTAGCCACTTTGGGTTAGCCTAACCCTCGTGAGACACGTGACTTCCTGGGTACCGTGACGGCGATGGAGATCTTGCAATCGTGGTATTCTGGATCTAACCACCAGATGGGGCTAAGTGACTTTTCATTAACTCTGTAAAGAGTCAGATTAGCACAGACTGGCTCAAGGAGAAGATTTAAAAATATGAAAAAGTTGCATATTATCACTTTAAATAAAGCAGGGCCCAATACTGACCCCTGGGGGACACCACAAGAAATCTCCATACACTCAGATATGTCATCATCCATTTTTACATTCCATTTTCTCCTGGATAATAACTGGTAATCCAGTCCAGTTATAGTGTAGGTCTATGGTAAAGATTAGTGCACCTGAAGCAGAAGACCCCAGACAAACAGGAAGTACATCACACGACCTTTCAGTGTAAAAACAAGTGAGAGAACAGTTTAAAACTACACCTAAATGCAGATTAGACACAGCACTTATAGTGTGTAAATGGATAGATCGTTTAGGTTCATTTTAAAACTATTTTGTGATTCTAATCTTTTTCTTCCTCCTCTTCCTGTGAGACTGGTGGGGCGGCGCCCCAGCGCCCCTTATTAACGGGCCGCCACTGCGCCCTACAGTAGATAAAGATAGATAGATGCACCCCAGAACGACTCAAATGCCTCCTTAAACGTTAGACGAGCCAGGGAAACGCAGGTGATTTACAGAGAATTAAGTCCCGCCCTCTCAATTCTGAGCTCTAGTGTTTTTAGGAACTTCAGTCAGAATAAAAAAAATTCAGTTGTCCCTTATTAAGTATAAATAAAATAAGAACAAATAAAATAAAAACTGGTGTGTCCAGATGAAGACATCCAGAATGAAGGAGGACCTACAGACACCATTGAGGACTGAAGTGAAGAGAAGAGAAGGTCCAGTTCTGCTCCTGGAGCTGAATGTGAAGCAGAGTCCTAGACCAGCAAACATATAAAACATTTATATTAGCACCATCAAAATAAAACTATTGGACCAACAGCTGGATCTAACATCTGTTCAGGTTCAGTTCTAGGAGACGAATCCTGAAGTTGCAGCAGGTCTTTGGTTCCTCCTGATGTTTGAACTCACCGAGTGTTAGATGTGTTTCAGCGCTGCAGCTCTCTGAAGTTCTGAGACTTAAATCAGCAGTTAACCAGTTCTAACAAACAACAGCTGTTTCTTAAGAAATGAGAGAATGCAGTTAAACTGGTTCAGGGTCAGTTCCACAGAATCACACAGCGAAAGTGTTTCCGTCAACTCATTCTTTAAATGATTCTATGAACCATTTATGAACCGATTCTTTGAACTTGTAGTGGACAAAAGGTCAACAGATGTCAAAGGTCATTGTTCTGGTCAAACCACTAGCCCACAGACCAGAACCACCTGTCCTCAGAACCATCCCTGAAACACTTTGTCTACGTCCACTCTTCATTACACTCTCCCAGACATCTGGATTGTAGGCAGAACGATCTTTGCGACCAGTTAATCCTGTGGATTCTGGACTTTCTGACTAACAGGTCACAGAGAGTCAACAACACCCTCTCAGATCTTCTCTACACCTCTACTGGCTCCTCTACTCTTCATCCTCTATACTGACGACTGTAGATCCACTCAGCCCAACAGTCATCTGGTGAAGTACGCTGACGTATGAAGTATGCTGGTCTCCAGCAGGTCAATGACCTGAAACACAGCCAGGAAACTAAGGAGGCTCCATCAGAAGCATCAAGGTCCTGGAGAGGCCTAGCCAGGCTCCAGACCTGAACCCAGGAGAAAAAGTTTAGAGGAGCTGAGACTCAGCTCGGGTTGGCTTTGGAGCTAGAGGAAAAATGGAGACAAAAAAACCATGACATGAACTGTCCATCTACTGGAACATCTCATAACCAGTTCACAAGACAACAGTTTCCACTCAGATGAAAATCTGTGTCCTGAAAACCGTCTCTGAATCAGGATGTTTCAGGATAATCAGTCATCATTTCTGGTCTCACAGGAAACACTGGTCTGACTGAGCCTGAAGAGGCTTTGAAGAGTCACAACGTCCCAAATCCAACAAGGACTCTGTTTCAGACCAGCTCCAAAAATGAAAAGAAGACGTTTTTGTGGAGACGATTGAAAAGGTTTCTGACACCTGCAGGCCTCCAGGACCTGAAGATCAAACACTTCCAAAACCTTTAAAATCCCACATTAAATTCAAGCATTTTCAAAGATTTCAAGCACTTATCGCTGCAGTGAGGTGTAATTCACCAGCTGGCCACTGGGAGGCAGCAGAGACCAATGAGACTGAGCTACAGCAGCATCTCCTGAAACTCTAGAGACATCAAATCCTACTAAGTTGATTCCTGATGTGAGCTTCATGAAACCAAAAGGTTTGACTCTCCCTGATCATCTACATGTGAGCGATCAATGACTTGTGTATCCAGAGGTTTGTTTATTATTTGGGTCATGTTGTAGTGGCGTCTGATCAGTTATCACTCAGATGTCCCTTCTCTTCATCAGGTTACAAAACCAAAACTATTCACCAGACGATGAGTGAAATCTGAGACTAGGCCTGTTTAAAGGCAGACATCTGGCACAGGGGGGGTGATCAGGGCTGCGTTCCATTTCTGTTTGTTAGCATGTTTACATATCCAGCACATGCAGCTGCACATAGTGGAATGCAGCCCGGCCTTGTTAAAGGCCTGGTTGGGTCTTGTAGTTTGGTGACATAGAGGCTTACACAACAACAAATAATGGGAACCATTCAGTCCTTCACTGTCAGACAGTGGAGCCCAGAATTGATGATCTGAACACCAGGAATGAATTTTAATCCAGATTTAAATCAGAGCCTATTGACCTGCCATGTGCTCACGTTCAACCTGTAGTCCTTATTGAGAGTTCGGACTTTTAATTTGGCTATTTCTTTGTTTTTAACTGGTTGATTTGATTTGTTTTACACTGTTTTT
>SSNR01000123.1:89650-101454 GCA_006937965.1 Callopanchax toddi | reverse complement strand
AAACTTTGTTATTATTTTTAGTTTTGATGTCAAATCTGTTTTAAAACTTGTTTCATGTGGTTTTAGTTTTGATTTGATCCAGTCTGTGAGGTCTTACTAACCCATTAAGCTAAAGGGTCACACCAAACTACAGCTCGGAGCTCAGAGGTTAAAACAAGTGATTTGAGCTCAAATGTTTGAGCAGGAAAACCATGAAAGTCCAGTACGGGGATCTAATCCAATAAAGGATTAAAGGACAAGAAGCTCTTTTGCTTATTTCATTACGTTGTATTTGTCTGAAGTTTTTGGGGCCACCTAGATGTTTTTAATGCATGTTGGTATAATACCAGTGCTTCCTAAAATGCAATAGAAATGGATGTATTGTAAATGAAGTGACCTCTCTGTCCTTCATGGCTTTGTTTTGATAGACTTAGTTACTTGTTTCTCTCACAAGAGACTTGTGTTTCAGTGAGACGACCAGCCGTGTGAATCTCTTACTTGATGCAGGGCACGTTTCCTCTGAGAAGCTCTCTGGATCTCATCCAGAGCGGTGCAGATGACGTGTGTGTGGTTCACCTCCCCCTGAGTCTGGCCGCCCCACTAGAGAAAAACCAAACCAACAAATGAGTTCTCCTATAAAACGGCTCAGCGTTTGAGACGTAGTGACAGGCAGCACTCACCCCGACCGACGCAGCCGTGACCCGTCTCCTGAAAGGCGCTGTCGTTTCCTTCATGATCCACAGGGTCCTGACAGCAGATGAACTCCTCAGGTCTTCAGCACAAAACAAAGCCAAAGATCAATCAGACACTACTGTGAATCATGGAACGTAATAACCACTACAATGTTCTAGGCTGTGGTTGAAATGTCCCTATGTAAGGGACTATATAGTCAACACTCACAGTTGCCAAGTCTTATTATTATGAGCCACTTTGGGCTGTTTTTAAATCCATTTGATTTAAAATGATTCTAGTTCTGGGTTGTGGTTTTCTGGCCTCATTAATAAAGTGTAGTAACTTATTAAGGCTGGCCGTGTCTCTGCCCACTCAACATATTGAACTAAGTCCAGTCACAGCATCTGTCAGAGCAGAGGCATGAAGCCCCGCCCACTCTACCTCTGACTGGCCTTCATTGGTTGGACTGGTCAGTCTCATCTCCTTAGTCCCACCTGTACAGGTAACACCACCAAACGAACCTGAATCAGGACTGATGGGTGAGTGAACAGATTAACAATCCCAGGAAAAAAGATGGAAACGTGTTTAACAAAGACTGGTGTAAAAGGACTAGATTATAGAAAGACTAGCACATTTAAAGTCCAGCAGGAGAAGTTCTTTGAATTGAAGCTTTTATAAGGACAGAGACACTTTAGGTTCCTGGAAAGGTTCAAAAAGTTGAAGTTAGTCCAAAATGTAGCTCTAGAACCTAAATGAAAAGACTCAATTGAACCCTAAGAGAACAGAAGCCCACCTCTTCTACCCCCTATATGACTTTATATATCTCAGTCCATCTTACAGATATAAAGCTACATGTTGGAGCGGTTGTAGCAGAATATGTTAAAACCACATGATCTTAGTTTAAAACTCAGGAATGAATGGTGGCATGTGATGTCTATTCCTTAAAGGATGACAGGTTTTATATTATTAGCTGCTTTCAACCTGATCAGACCTGTGTGGGATGTTGAAATGACGAGAAGAAACAATCAGTTCCTTCATTTGTGTTTCCTGAATAAAATCTACATCATGTGTATAAATGAAGTGACCTTTCAAAGTGCGGCTGCTGGTGGGCGGGGCTTGTTTATGTCTGATGTTTTGGTCCAGGTTGCTGGTTTCTCTCTCCAGATGTGAAAACACTAAATAGTGAACACTATGTAGTGAACCTTGTCAAAAGTCCTAGCTAGAAAGTCCTGAAGGAGCTGAATGTTTTGATGTTTAATTTGTTAAAACAGCTAAAGAATTCAAAAAAGAAATGCTGACTGGACGTTCAAACAATGAAAGAAACAATCAATGGAGGAAGCTTTTTGTGAATGTGTATGAGATGTAGGATTCTCCTGAGATGCGGTAGGCTGATGACTACACAGCAGGTGAGTGGGGAGAGGAGAGCTGGAGCCACTGAGGGCAGATGATCAGCTTGAAGGAAGATCACCTGATACAACTCTACTTTTCTTCTTTCACAGGTGTCAGCCAGGTTCCATGAGAGCACAGGGGAGGAAGCCAGGTGAGGTGAAGGGGAGTGTCTGTGAGGATGAAGATGAGGACATCAGAGTTCTTCTCACTATAACGAGGTGCAAGAGACGAGACACACCTGGAAACAGGACAAACCCAGATTAGACCTTTCTAGAACATTGAAGGATGCAGGGGTTTGGGTTCTGGGGTTAGGAGTTACATAGACACTCACTGACAAACAGTGAAGCGTCTGAAGGAAGGGTCCAGTTTGGACCTTGCAGATCAGTGATGTAAAGAATTCTATTGGCAGGGAGCTGGCAGGTCCAGAACGGCACTGGAGGATTTAAATGATGTCGTCATGAGGGGACGGATGGANTTCAAGCATTTTCAAAGATTTCAAGCACTTATCGCTGCAGTGAGGTGTACTTCACCAGCTGGCCACTGGGAGGCAGCAGAGACCAATGAGACTGAGCTACAGCAGCATCTCCTGAAACTCTAGAGACATCAAATCCTACTAAGTTGATTCCTGATGTGAGCTTCATGAAACCAAAAGGTTTGATTCTCCCTGATCATCTACATGTGAGCGATCAATGACTTGTGTATCCAGAGGTTTGTTTATTATTTGGGTCATGTTGTAGTGGCGTCTGATCAGTTATCACTCAGATGTCCCTTCTCTTCATCAGGTTACAAAACCAAAACTATTCACCAGACGATGAGTGAAATCTGAGACTAGGCCTGTTTAAAGGCAGACATCTGGCACAGGGGGGGTGATCAGGGCTGCGTTCCATTTCTGTTTGTTAGCATGTTTACATATCCAGCACATGCAGCTGCACATAGTGGAATGCAGCCCGGCCTTGTTAAAGGCCTGGTTGGGTCTTGTAGTTTGGTGACATAGAGGCTTACACAACAACAAATAATGGGAACCATTCAGTCCTTCACTGTCAGACAGTGGAGCCCAGAATTGATGATCTGAACACCAGGAATGAATTTTAATCCAGATTTAAATCAGAGCCTATTGACCTGCCATGTGCTCACGTTCAACCTGTAGTCCTTATTGAGAGTTCGGACTTTTAATTTGGCTATTTCTTTGTTTTTAACTGGTTGATTTGATTTGTTTTACACTGTTTTATTGTTTCTTTTAAAACTTTGTTAAAAACTTTGTTATTATTTTTAGTTTTGATGTCAAATCTGTTTTAAAACTTGTTTCATGTGGTTTTAGTTTTGATTTGATCCAGTCTGTGAGGTCTTACTAACCCATTAAGCTAAAGGGTCACACCAAACTACAGCTCGGAGCTCAGAGGTTAAAACAAGTGATTTGAGCTCAAATGTTTGAGCAGGAAAACCATGAAAGTCCAGTACGGGGATCTAATCCAATAAAGGATTAAAGGACAAGAAGCTCTTTTGCTTATTTCATTACGCTGTATTTGTCTGAAGTTTTTGGGGCCACCTAGATGTTTTTAATGCATGTTGGTATAATAGCAGTGCTTCCTAAAATGCAATAGAAATGGATGTATTGTAAATGAAGTGACCTCTCTGTCCTTCATGGCTTTGTTTTGATAGACTTAGTTACTTGTTTCTCTCACAAGAGACTTGTGTTTCAGTGAGACGACCAGCCGTGTGAATCTCTTACTTGATGCAGGGCACGTTTCCTCTGAGAAGCTCTCTGGATCTCATCCAGAGCGGTGCAGATGACGTGTGTGTGGTTCACCTCCCCCTGAGTCTGGCCGCCCCACTAGAGAAAAACCAAACCAACAAATGAGTTCTCCTATAAAACGGCTCAGCGTTTGAGACGTAGTGACAGGCAGCACTCACCCCGACCGACGCAGCCGTGACCCGTCTCCTGAAAGGCGCTGTCGTTTCCTTCATGATCCACAGGGTCCTGACAGCAGATGAACTCCTCAGGTCTTCAGCACAAAACAAAGCCAAAGATCAATCAGACACTACTGTGAATCATGGAACGTAATAACCACTACAATGTTCTAGGCTGTGGTTGAAATGTCCCTATGTAAGGGACTATATAGTCAACACTCACAGTTGCCAAGTCTTATTATTATGAGCCACTTTGGGCTGTTTTTAAATCCATTTGATTTAAAATGATTCTAGTTCTGGGTTGTGGTTTTCTGGCCTCATTAATAAAGTGTAGTAACTTATTAAGGCTGGCCGTGTCTCTGCCCACTCAACATATTGAACTAAGTCCAGTCACAGCATCTGTCAGAGCAGAGGCATGAAGCCCCGCCCACTCTACCTCTGATTGGCCTTCATTGGTTGGACTGGTCAGTCTCATCTCCTTAGTCCCACCTGTACAGGTAACACCACCAAACGAACCTGAATCAGGACTGATGGGTGAGTGAACAGATTAACAATCCCAGGAAAAAAGATGGAAACGTGTTTAACAAAGACTGGTGTAAAAGGACTAGATTATAGAAAGACTAGCACATTTAAAGTCCAGCAGGAGAAGTTCTTTGAATTGAAGCTTTTATAAGGACAGAGACACTTTAGGTTCCTGGAAAGGTTCAAAAAGTTGAAGTTAGTCCAAAATGTAGCTCTAGAACCTAAATGAAAAGACTCAATTGAACCCTAAGAGAACAGAAGCCCACCTCTTCTACCCCCTATATGACTTTATTTATCTCAGTCCATCTTACAGATATAAAGCTACATGTTGGAGCGGTTGTAGCAGAATATGTTAAAACCACATGATCTTAGTTTAAAACTCAGGAATGAATGGTGGCATGTGATGTCTATTCCTTAAAGGATGACAGGTTTTATATTATTAGCTGCTTTCAACCTGATCAGACCTGTGTGGGATGTTGAAATGACGAGAAGAAACAATCAGTTCCTTCATTTGTGTTTCCTGAATAAAATCTACATCATGTGTATAAGTGAAGTGACCTTTCAAAGTGCGGCTGCTGGTGGGCGGGGCTTGTTTATGTCTGATGTTTTGGTCCAGGTTGCTGGTGTAGCGTTTTGAAATAACTATTAGTTATTTTAACTACACCCTCTTCAGATAACATTAGCTTATTTTTGGATTATAATGAAAAGTGATAAACTGTCATTTAACCCTGATAATAGCTAATATTTATTGAAAGTATCTTTAGGTTCTTTGAAAGAGTACAGTGAATTGAAATACCTTATTAATAATGTGAAGCTGAGGCAGATAAAGATTGAACAACCATTTAATTTGAAAAACCTAAGAACACAGACAGATAAAACAGTTTGAAAGTTTGATGTAAACACAATTAATATTCTTAAACATGTTGAGGATGTTAAAGATAGTTTAATTGTGAGTTTTAACGGACCGTAGCATATGTTTTAATGACTAGGGAAGTTAGTTAATTTAGTTAACCTAGTTGGGAATTTAAGAGTTAATTTAGGGCTACTTTGAGTTTGGAATGGGATTTAGTTTGGCTTAATTTAGTTTGGAAGAATTAAGCTTTATCAAAGCAAACCTCTCGATCAGAAAGTGGTGTTCGCTCACTGAAAGGTGGACGCTCCTGGATCTGACAGGCGTTGGTTTCTCCACGAGCTGAGGCTGGAGTCCCCAGACTCGGAGTGGTGGTCCTGGAAGGCGTGGCCGCCGAGGACCTCGCCGGACAGTCCGTGGATACGTCCCGGTCAGCAAGGGAGACATCTCAGCAGGCATGCTGAAGTCATTTCTGATCAGTCCCCGTAGTGAGGGAGAGACTGAGAGGCCTTGTTCAAAGCTGATAAGGGTTCAGCTAAGACTCGAAGGATAGCAGCTCAGGCTGCATTCAGGCTGTAGCTCAGACCAAGACTGAGACTGTAGGAGGACTAGACAAGACTGAAGACAAGACTGACTCGTACCGGAACTGAATATTAGTTTTGAGAAGAGTTATCTTAAATTTAACCAATCAGAAGATATTAAGTGCACTAATCAAAACTGAGTTAGTGGAGTTGTGGGTGGCTCTGATTGGATAAGGGAACTGTGAGGGAGTTACCAACTCACATGACTTCCGCCCGTTAAGACTCACATTATAATGGTAGAAAATAGCAGAGAAGCATATTATAACACTTTGTGTGTGTGTGAAAGGGCAAATGCCCTTGAACAGAAACACAGGCGAATGTTCTGTAAACAAGAGATTACAGTTGGAACACCAGTCATTTGGTGTTAGAGAAGAGACTTCTTTACAGAGTGTTTTATTAGACCAGCTAGTGTCCAGTTAAGGTCATCTGGGAGATGGATACCTGAAAGTGGACAGTTGGACACCTGTAGGAATCTTGATTCAGGTTAAAACATAATCCAAGAGTGATTGTATTCCAAGTTATTGGGAAAAAGATGGATTATTGTTGTAATGGTCAACAGAGGTCAAAGGTCAGAGGATGTAGCCTATTTGGTGAGGCTACACTGGTTTCTCTCTCCAGATGTGAAAACACTAAATAGTGTCACTATGTAGTGAACCTTGTCAAAAGTCCTAGCTAGAAAGTCCTGAAGGAGCTGAAGGTTTTGATGTATAATTTGTTACAACAGCTAAAGAATTCAAAAAAGAAATGCTGACTGGATGTTCAAACAATTAAAGAAACAATCAATGGAGGAAGTTTTTTGTGAATGTGTATGAGATGTAGGATTCTCCTGAGATGCGGTAGGCTGATGACTACACAGCAGGTGAGTGGGGAGAGGAGAGCTGGAGCCACTGAGGGCAGATGATCAGCTTGAAGGAAGATCACCTGATACAACTCTACTTTTCTTCTTTCACAGGTGTCAGCCAGGTTCCATGAGAGCACAGGGGAGGAAGCCAGGTGAGGTGAAGGGGAGTGTCTGTGAGGATGAAGATGAGGACATCAGAGTTCTTCTCACTATAACGAGGTGCAAGAGACGAGACACACCTGGAAACAGGACAAACCCAGATTAGACCTTTCTAGAACATTGAAGGATGCAGGGGTTTGGGTTCTGGGGTTAGGAGTTACATAGACACTCACTGACAAACAGTGAAGCGTCTGAAGGAAGGGTCCAGTTTGGACCTTGCAGATCAGTGATGTAAAGAATTCTATTGGCAGGGAGCTGGCAGGTCCAGAACGGCACTGGAGGATTTAAATGATGTCGTCATGAGGGGACGGATGGANCACAAAACAAAGCCAAAGATCAATCAGACACTACTGTGAATCATGGAACGTAATAACCACTACAATGTTCTAGGCTGTGGTTGAAATGTCCCTATGTAAGGGACTATATAGTCAACACTCACAGTTGCCAAGTCTTATTATTATGAGCCACTTTGGGCTGTTTTTAAATCCATTTGATTTAAAATGATTCTAGTTCTGGGTTGTGGTTTTCTGGCCTCATTAATAAAGTGTAGTAACTTATTAAGGCTGGCCGTGTCTCTGCCCACTCAACATATTGAACTAAGTCCAGTCACAGCATCTGTCAGAGCAGAGGCATGAAGCCCCGCCCACTCTACCTCTGATTGGCCTTCATTGGTTGGACTGGTCAGTCTCATCTCCTTAGTCCCACCTGTACAGGTAACACCACCAAACGAACCTGAATCAGGACTGATGGGTGAGTGAACAGATTAACAATCCCAGGAAAAAAGATGGAAACGTGTTTAACAAAGACTGGTGTAAAAGGACTAGATTATAGAAAGACTAGCACATTTAAAGTCCAGCAGGAGAAGTTCTTTGAATTGAAGCTTTTATAAGGACAGAGACACTTTAGGTTCCTGGAAAGGTTCAAAAAGTTGAAGTTAGTCCAAAATGTAGCTCTAGAACCTAAATGAAAAGACTCAATTGAACCCTAAGAGAACAGAAGCCCACCTCTTCTACCCCCTATATGACTTTATTTATCTCAGTCCATCTTACAGATATAAAGCTACATGTTGGAGCGGTTGTAGCAGAATATGTTAAAACCACATGATCTTAGTTTAAAACTCAGGAATGAATGGTGGCATGTGATGTCTATTCCTTAAAGGATGACAGGTTTTATATTATTAGCTGCTTTCAACCTGATCAGACCTGTGTGGGATGTTGAAATGACGAGAAGAAACAATCAGTTCCTTCATTTGTGTTTCCTGAATAAAATCTACATCATGTGTATAAGTGAAGTGACCTTTCAAAGTGCGGCTGCTGGTGGGCGGGGCTTGTTTATGTCTGATGTTTTGGTCCAGGTTGCTGGTTTCTCTCTCCAGATGTGAAAACACTAAATAGTGAACACTATGTAGTGGACCTCGTCAAAAGTCCTAGCTAGAAAGTCCTGAAGGAGCTGAAGGTTTTGATGTTTAATTTGTTAAAACAGCTAAAGAATTCAAAAAAGAAATGCTGACTGGACGTTCAAACAATGAAAGAAACAATCAATGGAGGAAGTTTTTTGTGAATGTGTATGAGATGTAGGATTCTCCTGAGATGCGGTAGGCTGATGACTACACAGCAGGTGAGTGGGGAGAGGAGAGCTGGAGCCACTGAGGGCAGATGATCAGCTTGAAGGAAGATCACCTGATACAACTCTACTTTTCTTCTTTCACAGGTGTCAGCCAGGTTCCATGAGAGCACAGGGGAGGAAGCCAGGTGAGGTGAAGGGGAGTGTCTGTGAGGATGAAGATGAGGACATCAGAGTTCTTCTCACTATAACGAGGTGCAAGAGACGAGACACACCTGGAAACAGGACAAACCCAGATTAGACCTTTCTAGAACATTGAAGGATGCAGGGGTTTGGGTTCTGGGGTTAGGAGTTACATAGACACTCACTGACAAACAGTGAAGCGTCTGAAGGAAGGGTCCAGTTTGGACCTTGCAGATCAGTGATGTAAAGAATTCTATTGGCAGGGAGCTGGCAGGTCCAGAACGGCACTGGAGGATTTAAATGATGTCGTCATGAGGGGACGGACAGATGGACGATGAACACAACGCTTATCAGTAGTGATGCACAAGATACATCACTCATCATCAGTCCATACCTGCTGAATACAACGTCACTTCAAACACAGTCGTCTGTGGTGTCAAAGAGATCGTTCTACTAGTTTGAAGTGTGTTTCTGTGTAAAACATCTAAAAGAGAACGTCTAAGCCGTTGTAGAGATCTTCTCTGTTCAGAGAAATGGAGTCAACGTCCTACGAGTCTGATGAGCTAGCAGCTAGTCGGAGTGCAGCCAAGACCAAAGTATGTTGATGTCTAAAAACCTCGACATTTCATAGCAGTTTATAAAAAGTTGATTTTGTGTGATGAACTTTGTAAACGTGTTCTGACAGTTTAGGCAAACAGAACAGTGGTCTGAGTGTTTTTACTATGTCAGAGTGGATTGAATCTGCCACAGGAAAAGTGTCAGATGCTCCTTCTGTTGTTTAGTTGATCTTTTTTGACGTGTCCTGTTCTGACAGATTGAGCAGACAGAATGGTGGATCTGAACGCCTTAATGGTGTCAGAGCAGACCACCAGAGCTGCACAGGCAGAGGCAGCTGTTTGAAGTGATGTCATCATCAGAGGCAGAGACTGATGAAGAGTTACGTATCCTGTTCAGTGGGCTCTGTGTGTGTGTGTGTGTGTGTGTGTGTGTGTGTGTGTGTTGTTGAGGGGAGAGGACCAGTCCTGGTGACGTTGTAGAACAACACACTGACCTTACTCCTGGACGCTACAGGTTCTGATTTTGAGGTCTCCTCTGAGGGATCCTGACAGCATCAGACACTTCTTCACTTCTACTACATCAGTTAGATGTAGTATTGAACCTTTGATATTGTTTAGTCTCATCACCTGTAAACTGATTTCATTTCCATTTGTCTGGGTGCTTACCTTTCTGTTTGTCCATAGTGAGTGTAGATATACAAAACATGACGTTTGTCTAGACATGCCACTGTGTGTTTGAATCTATGGAGGAAGTTCATCAATACAAGTTACACTGACATTAAACCTGTGTCTGACATTAACAGTTTGTGTTTCTGCTCGGTCGGGTCTTGTCAGTCTCTTCACTGTCCACCTGTCTCCAGGGGGCAGTAACTAAAGACGTCCTGAGGAAACTCTTACTTCGTTCTGCAGAGACCATCGTTCAGATGTAGAGGGTAAACGTGGCATCTGGTTCTGACTGAAACAACTGCTTCTAGTTAGTGAGAGTCAGTAAAGAGTAGTGATGTCATAACTTGTGCATAACTAAAATTGTAAGAAATATTCTATGCACCAAATAAAGAAATAAACGGACTGCAGTCCAACACATGGTGCATAGAACAAATAATCTAACTAACTAATGCACCAAATAAAGAAAGAAAGGGACTGTAGTCCAAAAAACACATGGTGCATATAACAAATAATCTAAAATAATCTATGCACTAAATATATATAATAAAGGGACTATAGTCCAACACACAGTGCATAGAACAAATAATATAAAAATAATCTATGCACTTAATCTATAATAAAGGGACTATAGTCCAACACACAGTGCATAGAACAAATAATATAAAAATAATCTATGCACTAAATCTATAATAAAGGGACTATAGTCCAACACACAGTGCATAGAACAAATAATATAAAATAATCTATGCACTAAATCTATAATAAAGGGACTATAGTCCAACACACAGTGCATAGAACAAATAATATAAAAATAATCTATGCACTAAATCTATAATAAAGGGACTATAGTCCAACACACAGTGCATAGAACAAATAATCTGCACAAAATATATAAAAAAGGGACAATAGTCCAACAAACCTGGTGTATAAAACACATTAAAAGGATACTGAAGTGCTTCTTCCAGAGTTCCTCACTGGCTGCAGCCACTTCCTCCTGGCTCCCTGGACTCAGACGCTGTAACACAAACACAAAAACACCATCAGTTCTGAGACGTTCAACAACCGTTTCTGTTTCTACATCAGGAAAGTTTGAACTTCTTACGTTAAGTGCTGGTGGCCGGCACCCTCCGTCTGACTCGCTTCCTCTTCTGGCCCTGAAAACACACACATTAATGTTTTCCCTCTGATCTCAGCTGATTGACTCTTTACTCTCTCTGTTTCATCAGCATCAGCTGTGTGATGATGTCATGGTGTCTGAGCAGAGTGGACTTACGTAGTTGTCGATGGAGGACCAGCCGGGGTGCTGCAGCTGGTGGAGCCGTCTCTCCCTCTCAGCCTGGGTGTCGTACTCCTGCCGCTGCTCCGGGGACATCTCACGCCACTGTGGTAAGAAGACACACAACACTGTTAGAATACACACTGACACACACCTGGAGCACAACTGATACAAACGCCCCAAAACCTCAACATTGTGTAGCAAACACACTGACCCTCTGTCCTAGGACGGCGTTCACGGCCGCACTCCCCCTGGCGTCCACCGTCGGCCTCTGGTCCCGCAGGAAGAGCATGAAGGCGTTGAGGGGCTTCTTAACGTACGGCCGCTGGTCTTCAGGCTGCTGGTCCTTGCGCTTTCTCTTCCTGCAGAGGCACAAAAAAAAGACAGTGTTTACATCTTTGTGTTGCCTTAAACTGAAGAGAAAGAAAAAAGCTTTGACATAAACAGAATTCCACAAGACAAGATCAAACTCCTGCTTTAGACAAGCTGGGATCTAAACCTCATGGTTACTGCTCAGAATGTTCCTGCAGCTCATCCACTGACACAGAACACGAGTGAAGAACTAAGAATTTAGACAGAAACCATAAAATGAAAACTTACTGTGGTCTGCAGGCAGGAGGAGCAGGAGCAGGAGTTGCTGGGGCTGGGGGGGCAGCAG
>SSNR01000123.1:62929-89592 GCA_006937965.1 Callopanchax toddi | reverse complement strand
ATTCATTCTCACAGTCATTCTCACCGGTGGTGGTAAACTACGACAGATGTCTGTAGCCACAGCTGCCCTGGGGCAGACTGACAGAAGAGAAGCTGCCATTCTGCGCCATCGGCCCTTCTGACCACCACCAACATTCACACACAGTCACACTCACATTCACACAGGCAAGGTGGGTGAAGTGTCTTGCCCAAGGACACAACGACAATCTAACCCAGCCAGAGCTGGGGATTGAACCGGTGACCCTCCGGTTACCAGACCGGCCACTCTCCCTACTGAGCTAGTGCCGCCCCAGGTCATCTGTTCATGTTTAGAACTGATCTCTAATCAGTTTATAAATGCTGCTTTTACATGTTAATGTACCAAGAAGGATCTGATCTACAAACAGTTCTTAATGGTTCCTGTGATATTTGGACTCCAGTATTTGTTTCAGTACTTTAATAATTGTGGGTTGAACTTGACTGAGTCTCATTGATTCTACTTTCTGTTTATGAGTCTAAATATTTCAGAAAACAATCTGCTGCTGCATTTATTCAGAAACTCTATAGAGACAAGTCAGATGCAGAACGTGAAGTCAGATCATCAGTGGGCTTTTGAAAAATGAAGAATGGATGCAGGTTGATCCATCAGATGTTCATGTCAACACTGTTGTGTCAAAAGCTCCAGTAAAGTTCTGCTCACAGGTTCATCCATCAGCAGGAATCCTGTTTTCATCTGGAAGCTTTCAGGACTAATGTCACCTTTTCTCTATTGTGTTATTTAGCCCTCATCCTTTCTCTTCTTCAGAAACACAGTTTAATGATTAATTGAAGCTTTCTGCATTAATTTTGACTCCAATGAGTTTTTATTTTCATCTCACAGAGTCCTAAAACCAAACCAGACTCTCCCTGTAAAAACTGATGGATCTGATCAGAGATCAGAATCTAAAGGACTTCTGTTGACATCCTTCTGCTCGGTTTAATAGAAATATGAACGGAGCTGCTACAGATCAAAGCTGACAGTCAGAATATGACAGAAAATATTCAACCACTACATTTACTGTACATTGATCAGAAAAAGTCTGGAATTCCCTTTGAATTGGATGAAACCCGGTTTGGACCTGACTGTACTGAGTTTAAAGACTTTCTTAAAGGTTCAAGTTTTGTTTGTGTTCAAATAATGCACCTGAGTGGTAACTGGTAACCATGGAAACATGGAATTCTGTTTAATGGACTCATGTAAAAAACAAAATGGCCTCATACAAGGCCTCCAAAAAGCAAAACCAGCTGAGACTGATCCAATTCCAACTGGTTGATGTTGGAAAAGTTTCCAATGAGTCTGAATGAAGCTTCAGTTCATGACATTACACAGACTAACCACAGTTTGGACCACAATTCTCTTCAACTCACATTCAAAATCGTTTTGTTTTCACTCTGCTGTTTTAATAAATATTTAATAATTGAAATAAAATAAATCATAAAAATAAATCATGATAAATCATAAAACCAGCCAAACTTGAGCTCTGTTCAAGTCTCAAAACAAAGAAAATCTGATTATGTAGTAACTAGTTACCTTTACTCAGTTACATTTACTTGAGTACATTTTTAAATTACTTTTATAAGTAGTTTTACTTCACCATACTTTTTACTCTTACTTGAGTATTATTTTTGTTAAATACCACTACTCCTATCTCTGAATCCTCTACCTACTGCCAGTAACTTTACAGAAAAACAAACATGTTTTAACAAAAATACACCAGACACAGACCTACACTTTATTAAAGGAGACATGTATCTGCACCAGCTTTGTTGTCCTACTCTCATTTTCTAGCTAGCTAGCTATCTTTATCTAGCTTGCACAAACGCTAGACATAGTGTCACTGCCCGATCTGTACCCGGTAGCACAATCGGTTCTGCGCATGCGCGAAGCCTACGTCACTTCCTCTTTTCGCCAACTTAGCGACATTCAAGTCTTTTGAATGAGACGGTTAGCTCTCAGTTAGCCCTTAGCTTTTACCAACAACTTAGCCTCTTTCTCGACTGCTCGGACCATTTAAACAATGGATACCTACGTGTATAAACATTTTAATACATTATGTATGTATAAAGATGTATTATATACTTGTTAACACCTTAAAAGATACTCTGAACTGTAACTACCGTAAAATACTTCACTGCGAGTACACGCGTTCTGCACATGCGCAGAACCGATTGGGTAGACCTGATCTGTACCGTCCGACTCTGCGCATGCGCAGTATGGATCGGGCCGTCCTGCTCTATAACTCCCTTTTTATTTTTTATTTTCTTCAACATTGTATGAAACGTTGTCATTATTGTAAACTTTATAATAAATACTTATTACTGTTAACATCTTAACAGATACTCTGACTCGTAATTACCGTAAAAAGTTTCAGCGGATGTAGACTCACTTCGCACATGCGCAGAACCGATCGGGTTTCCGTTACCGATCGGGCAGTGACACATAGCTAGCTAGCTAAGCTAAATAGCTAAGCTAGACAGCTTAGCTATTTAGCTTAGCTAGCTAGCTAAATAGATAGCTACCTAGCTAGATTTATAGCCACAGTTTTTTGGATTTTCTACTAGGTTTTGGCATTATATATTTTTTTAAATACTTTGAAAAGTGTTTTTTCTGCTTAAAATCACTAAAACAGCAATAAAACCAAAACAGAGAACAGAGAAATGGTTGAGGTTAAATGTTCTAAACTTACATTTCAATCTGGGAGGTAAATCAGTGAGTCAATGGGCAGCTCTCCTGTTTCCTATAATCAAAAAAGGTAAAAACAAACGGGGACAAAAAGTTATTAGTCAGATAAACTGCTAAAGCAGAGATGGGCAGTCCTGGTCCTCGAGGGCCGGTATCTGGCACCGTGTTTTATAGGTTTCCTTACTTCAACACACCTGATCTGAATCAGTGGTGATAAGAGGCCACTGGAGGTTATTCAACACTTAAATCAGGTGTGTTGAAACCTGGAAACCTCTAAAACATGGAGCTGAATACCAGCCATTGACGACCTGGATCGCCCACCTCTACGCTAAACAAAGGCTGCTTCAAGGCAGAAAACCGCTCGGTAGGTGTCCAAGTAGCCAAGTAGAATAAATTGGGGGGTGGCTTCAGGGCGTGGCTCCCGGGGATTTCCCTTGCGTCAGCTGTGTCACTCCTTGTAGCATAAAGTTTTTTTTAAAATAATTGACGTTTGTAACGTCAGGTTTGATTAAAACATGCTCAGGAACAAACCAGGCCTTCAGCACAGAACTGGTGCTAAACAATTGATTTTCACATGCGCAGATATGTCAGAACGGCTTTATTATGCACCGTTATGGACATTTGTGTCCATCTGGGTCCATTTGTCCTCTTCCTGTTCAAAACTTTCGATCTGTCCAAAACAACCAGTTCTTTCAGTGAATCAGAGGATTTTAATCTAAACTAAAAATGGTTTTGGCCCTTACCAAATTGAGTGTACTAAGTAATTATGAAAATGTAAATTAAACTAATGATCATGATCAAATCTGAAAATAAGAACAGGACAGAGTTCAAAATGAATCTGTATTTGTGTCTGACGATTGTAATTGTATAGAAAACTTCTTTTGCAAAAGGGGGCAGAAATTATAAGATTTTTTTCTTCTTTCTGCTCCTTTTCATTCAAATATGATTGCTTTTGTTATGTATATTTTATTGTTTATATTTTTTACTTGTATTATTTTGAATGAAATGAACTTTCGGGGGGGGGGGGGGATAAAATAAATAACAGTTCTGAATAAATATGAACAGCTAATGTTTAAATCATTACCAACGTGACGAGCTGGAAAGTCCTCGAAAAGATCTTGAAAGTCCCCCTAGTGGACACTTCAGGTAATAACAGTGAATTCACTGTAAATGCAGTTTTTTTAAATGGCCTCAGTCTATCACATATTTAAGTGTGAAAAAACAGATTTAGAGCCTGAATTTCATAATCTGTGAACAAACCTCGGGATAGGGTGGGCCAGACAAGACACACCAGACCCTGTCTTTAAATTCAGGTAAAAGAAAGACACACCTGTGGGCTGCATTTGGAGTCTTGGGGGGTTGACCACTGGTGGCACGTTTGCAGTGTTTCATTGAGTAGGTTACGGGTAAGTCACCAACTTCATCTTTAAATAAATCTGCATATTCATGAAACACTGTCTGTGCTAATGTTTCATCCTGATCGTGTCTATGTGGTAAACTTCCTTGCTGAAGTTAACCAGTTTCAGCCGTACACTGTCTTTTAATCCGAGGATGGATTGTACATCGTGTTTTACAACTTGAAATTAATAATAATAATAATAATAATAATAATAATAATAATAATAGAACAATAAAAGGGCTTGAACTACTTCAGTTGTGTGTAATGAATCTAAAATATATGACAGTCTAATGTTTATCAGTACATTACAGAAAATAATGAACTTTATCACAATATGCAAATTTTTTGAGAAGGACCTGTATAGTCTGGTTTACCAGGCTATTAAAATAGTACTTTCACCCTAAACCTGCCATATCCAGACTTATACACGTCTACTGCCCCCTGCTGGAGGATCTATAGATGAAAAGGGTTATATTGTCACAAATTATGTGATGTTAACATTAGTCAGTAAATAGTTACGTTTTAATGACCATTTTATATTTCAGGCTTTATTAAATGCTGAGCTTTCCACCAATGAGGTTTGATAAAAACACCAATCCAATCAGCTGACAGCACTTTTGTTTATTTATATATATAAGCATTTTCAAATTTATACTTTAAAGAGAAAAGGTAACATCAAAACAAGAAAATGATCAAAATAATATTTTCTGTAGTAATAAATGTTTGCTTTGACAGAATCACATGATCATTAAAGTGACCCAACAACAACACCGCCGCCGCCGTCGGGTCTTCAGAGTGAAAACATGGCAGTGACAGCAGGTCACCCTGATGTGGGACTGAGCAGCACAGGTCCATAGTGGTGAGCCAGCCTGCTAACACCAGGATCTGGATGAACGTCTGGTAGTTCACCTGGTCTAGTCTTCATCCTTCCCTCCTGTTTTACTCAGCTAGAGACACAGAGGAAACACTGAGACCTGGATCAACACGCTGACAGTCACACAACCGCTTCTACTTACATGCTGCAGTACGCCAGGGAGACGTTCACATGATGGGAGAAAACAGAAGAGGACAGTGAGCGACAAGCCAGCAGAGAGGAACCAGACAGCCAACTTGTGGAGAAAGGTGGGACTGCACCTACCTTGATCACGTCGACCCAGTTCCAGCCTCTGGGCAGCTCTCCTTTATGGTCTGAAAGCATGGACATTCTGTTAGACCAGCAGGCAAATAAAACCCAACAGACTGAGCTCCGTCTGCAGGTCTGACACCAGCAGGGGGCAGAAACACGAGGTGGTCGTTTCATTTATTTAACCGCTATGATTTTATTTCAGTTATTTGTAAAACAAACAACTGAAGTTCAAAGAACAGACGTAACCTCCTGAAACCACAGAGGCAACTGAAACTTTTCTAAATAAACTCTGATGCAGAGAGAATCTCACGTTCTAACAAACATCAGGTTTCTCCTTCAAAACCCTGAAGGATTCTGGGATTCACTCTGGCATAAACTAAGTGACAAATAAACCCTCAATGTTTTGATTAATAACCTATAAGAAGGATAAAGAAAACCAAGATAGAAAAATGTTAAATTGTTTTGTCATTAAAAATTCTAACAGGTGTAAAGCTCTGATTGGAGCGCAGCATTTAGTGAAGCTGTTTGTAGAGAACATGGCTGAAGGAGGACGTGACTTTAATCTACCTGTTCTGTTAACCATCCTCCTCTTCTGAGCTTTGGTCAGCTGCTCCTTCTTCTCCCTCTTCCTCCCTGCTGAGGAGGGAGCAGACGCCTCGCTGCTGGACGTCAGCGTCTGACACACAGACAAGACTTCATTGGTACCTTCCTTTAATCTGATGACATCATCCATCAGTCATTTATCTACAGTAAGGACCATACCCACTTTACTCAAAGTGGGCAGAGCATCCAGAAACAGGAAGTAGTCCTAAAGACTGGAACAATAACTCATGGCTAGTCTGGCCAGGAGAGACACTGCTGCAGATCTGCTACAGAAGATTTTTTCGTCCACAGCTGGAACAAACTACATGACTTTATGATTAAACCTAATAATAGAGCTGCACGATATCAGGAAAACCTGTGATGTGCCATGACGGTGCTGAATACTGCAATGACGATTTCACATGAGATAAATGAACAAACGCTTAAGTTTGACCCTAAGTAATCTGTTTTATTATTTACAAAAGTCAAGGTTTTTTTTAGCTGAGGTGTCTAGTCCAGGGGAAGGGGGCGTGGCCTGGATGTAACCAGTGCTGGGTCCAGATCCAAGCTGCTATTGACACATTGACACGATCAGGACGATCCTGTCCTTGTGACTCCCAAGGAAGGCGTCATCCCGCCGAAACGCCTGGGGGAATCTCTCCTACGCTGACCTGATAACCAAGTCGAGTCTCAGTTGAGTGGCGCAAACCCTCGCGGCCAATGCTAGTCCCGGAGCAGACTTTCCAAGACCATCTCACAGGTAAATAGATAAATAAATCTGCCAGAAACGGTAACGCGCTAACCACACAAAAACATCACCTACACAGGCTCTTCTGGGTTTAGTCAGATTTGGGGTGTGTGTGTGTGTGTGTGTGTGTGTGTGTGAGTGTGTGTGAGTGTGTGAGAGAGAGAGAGAGAGAATGAGTGAGTGAGTGAGAGAGAGAGAGACAGAGGGAGAGACAGAGACAGAGAGAGACAGACAGAGAGAGAGAGAGACAGAGAGAGAGAGGGAGAGAGAGAGAGAGAGAGAGAGACAGACAGACAGACTGTTTCTGAACTGAAAATAATCATACATTCAAAAAAATGTAAACTACAACACCTTTTCTGATGAGATTATTAGCTGAAAAGCGGTGAGAGCAGTAGCAGGCTGCGTGAGGATTTACGACAGTTGAAATTACACTTTTAACCAGTAGGGGGCTACGCAGGAATGTTGTTAAATGCTGCTTTAACAAGAAAAGGTTCCCTACCCCAGCCTTACAGGGTACCTGTTTATAGAACGTTGTCTCTCATGTAACCAAAGTATCTCCAAATGAGAGACGTGCTTTTGATTTTAAACACAAAGTCGTCACCGCTGATATTTTCCTCACTTGTCTTGTGCTCAGCCACTGCAACACTATGCAACTTTGCGCCGATTTCCCACTCTGTGATTATTTTGTACTTGTGCCGATTTTCAGCATATCGTGCGTTGGCGTTCGTGTAGTATACAGGGGGTAGCGAGAATCTATTTTTTACCTCAGGAGGAGGTCCCGATCAGCAATCGTATGCTCGCTGGAAAACCAAATGTGTTTGATATTCTCATAGCTCCTCCTCAAGGAGGACCCAGAATTTCTCACACTGTGCATGCGTCAAGAAGAAGGAGGAGGAGGAGACGAATTAGGAAAAAAAGAAGACGGATGTCTCCTCCATAAATATCATATATATCCAGGGGTGCACACAATTTTTCATCACATGTCCTCAAGGGAGAACCTGGTTCTGGTGTTTGGTCCGCACATCTTGGAGTGGGGAGGGGGTGATGATGATTTGCTGTTGGCTCTTTTTTTGTCGCACCAGTGCTGGACAAAAACTCACAAATAGGATCAGATCACGGATTTGAGTCAAAGATTGGATCATTTTTCGGATCAGCAAAAATAAAAATAAAAGACAAATAACTTTACAACTTTGCTCTTTTTTTTGTAGAACACTGCAACATTTTTCTGCTTAAAGCAGCTCTCTGGAGCATTTTTCTATGTATCAAAGTTTTCTAAATGTTTTAAATGATATTTCAGGTCTAAACTATGATGTATGGGTTGAGTTCCACAACATCTGTCATTCTGATGAAGACCCTCCTTCCTCCTAGAGACCCCTTTGCATTATTTCTTGCCACCGACATTTTTCAGCCAATAAAATTCAAATGTCTGCATTCTCTCAACATGCACGCGCATCGATCAAACCTGTACCAGTAGGGGGCGCTGTCGTACAGTACGCTCCGTGTGTCAGCCGTTCACTGAGGACTCACGGCTCATTTCTACTAAAAACCTACCCATTCTCCAGCTAAAGATGGATTTATTTTTATTTTTAAACCTTTCACCTCACAGAATGGCAAGGCTTGACAGGATTACGCGTTTATTTTGGTCAGAAAGTTCATCCAGGGCCGAGTCAAGTTCAGCTTCAGAGTCCACCAGCAGCTCTCTGCTAACAGAGCTAATATCAGAAGCAGCAGGGACAGAGAGGGCTCATCAGACCCTCGTAGTATTGTTGGAATAAGATTGTGAACTGTGAGTGATTAAACCCTACACATTGAGCGGTACAGTTCATGTCCGAAGTATATGCGCCGCGTGCACGCGCGCACACGCGCACACGCGACCGGACGCGCGTGTCGAGATGTTTTGAGGAGGAGCCTTTGGACGCTAGATTCAAAAACTGCTCTCTCCATGAAATCCTCCAGAATGCGGCTTTAATGCTCAATAAATTCAAACAACCTTTAACTCATGAGGTCAATCTGATGCTTAAAACTTTTAATCATATTAAAACAAATTAAATATTGAAAAGCCTTTTACTATGCACCTCTCCGGTCTGACCCGGTTTCTTCCGCTCACTGCAGTCAGACTCAGCTGCAGCAGGTGATGAGGCGTGACGATCAAGGTGTTCTGATTGCTCCTCCTGACAGACAGAGCACCGTTAATATATAGTTCATTAGCTCGTATAAAAGTCCAAAACAACACGTTATCTTAGGCAGAAATTGGTTAATTTGGTTTGCCATCAGAGAAGAGGATGATCAGCTGACGGAGAGGGATGGAGGATCGCAGCTCCCCAGAGAGTGGATCAAAAATCGATCAGTGATCCTTTGTTCTGGTTAACTAAAATGTCTCGAGTCTGCTAGAGAGAACTTGATATGTGATGACAAAATGAACATCTTTCTCAGAGGGGAATTATTTATCAGCAGATTCAGAGCGTGAGCTGTCAGGTCGGGGAGGATTTAGCAAAGTGCGAGCGCAGCTGGATCCGTGAACCGTGTCTCGAACCATAGAGGGTGATCTGTATGGATCACAGATCTACTGTGACCCGTTGCACTGGGCATGTGTGAGTTGCGTGTGTGGGTCGGATGTACCGTGATTGCGTGTGTTAAAGTGCGCGTCGAGCTGTGCGTAAAGGCGCGTTGCCACGCGCACTGGAGATTCTGTGAGTGTGTGTCGGAGGTCCTGCCGTGTGTGTCTACAAGCTTCAGAGGCCATGTGAGCACACATTCGCTGAGCTGCAACAGGATGTGAAGCTCGTCGGATCGAGGGGTCTCCCATCAGGACCGCGGACGCGCTGGTCTGCAAAGGCGCGTTCGGGCAGTGGGTTCTGGTACGCATGAATGAAATCTGGTTCTCTTGCGGACTGCACCCCTGTATATATCACTAGATATCTTACCTGCGCTGTTTGTCAATGGACCCTGACGTAGCTACATAGCTACACCGGCAGCCATCTTGTGACAGTGAGCTGCCCCCTTTCATAACATTGGTGTCAATGAAGCATGTACTAATAAATACCTCTAACTTGCTCAATTTTTAACCAATTTTCAAACAGATTGCATTTTTATAAACGTCAGGACGTGGCTGTGAATATATATCAAAATATATCAATAATGGTTGGTAAATTCATAAATTGTAAAAGTATCCTATCTCAAGTCTATACATTAAAAGGTTTGTAAAAAAGTAACCCGTTTGTAATCCATTCATGCTTCATTGAGTTATGAGTGTTTTTCGTTAAGCTGATCACTCACCTTCCATCTGCTGCCATAGAGAGCAGAACGTCAGCTATTTGTCACAAGATGGCCGTCATGTAGCTACGCAGTCAAACCCTGGATGATCCATCCAGTCTTTTTATATATCTATGGTCTCCTCACTTCCGGAGTTTCTTCTTCTTCTCCTCCAAATTTCCAGATTCAAAGGCCTGACGTGTCGTGTATCACGTACAGTGTGAGCAGTCAGGTTGCATCAGAGCATCGGGTTGTATAGTGTGAGAACATGACTCGTGAGCTGTGAACAAATGAACCCTGCGATGTAATCGGACAGTTTGCTCAGAAGGTCGGAGCCACGACAGAAAATATTGCAGTGTATGCCCCAGTGTATTAGCCAAAAATGGAAAGGGCTATATTTGATTGGTCAAAAACTACAAGCCTCCGTGTGATTGACACATTAGCTTACAAAAACTGACTGAGCCAACCATTTATTGCAGTTTACGCCATGCTAATCACACGTTCTGATACCATGAAGATGATGAATTTTAATTATTTTGTGCAGCCCTACTAATAAGTTACTAAAACATCTAATTTCTTCTGGGATTAATAAAGTATCTTTGATTGACGAGACTGTTTGTTTCAACCGAACAGCGTTTGAATCACTATCCTACTGTACGTCCTGCTGCAGCATCAACACCACAAACTGGACCAACTGTCTCATAGAGGTTTACCATCAGGTAAAATAGAGTTCTAATGCATCCGGATGACATTTTATCAAAAGCCATTTTAATGCTAATTTGTCACTAATCTGCAGCAGTGTCTCTCCTAACCTCAGTAGCAATGACATATGCTCCAGTCAGAGGACTACTTCCCGTTTCTAGAGACTCCACCTGCTTTGAGTGATGTCACCAGTGGGCGTGGCCTTTACTGTAGATAAATACCTGATAGAACTCCACCTCAAAATGACCCAAATATTCCTTTAGAACATAAAAAATTCAATGGTTACTCAAACATAAATAAATAAATAAAAACGGAGTGAAAAATACAATAAATACCAGATTATAAGCTGTAATTTTTACGGTAAAAACTATGTAGCAACTTCCACAGTCGCTTTAGAGGTGGAGGATGGGTCCAGTTCTATTTGTATGATGCGCTGTCAGCTTCTCATTAACGCACGAACATGAACAGCGTTTCTCTTGGTTTATTAGTCTTTTACTGTTACTCCTTGAATTAGGTCAAATCATTAAAAATAACGTGACTATATAAACGAGGTTAAACTTTAATACAGAATGTAGCGTGATTAACTACGGCTACCCAGCCCTCCTCTCCATCTGTCAAAATCCCACACACCTGGTGACAGAATGACAGCTCCTCTTAATTGCGCCCACCCGCACCACGTGACCCCTGTTGCACGTCACCACCATTATATATATATTAATAAAACATTAAACCCAGTGATCAATACTCAATATATATTTAGTTATGGCTCCTACAACCTAAAAGGTTGCATCAGTCAGACAGCTGAGACAGTAAATGAACTGACCACAGCGGTCACCACAGGCCTGTGGTTCTCCATCAGGGCCTCCTGCTGCTCCTTAGCCCACTCAAACAGTGTATACATCATGGCGGTGCCCAGGTTAGCTTCCACCTGCTCCTCCAACTTTGACAGGATCAGCTGCTTCGTCTCTGCAGAGCTGTAATCAGATCAGCAGGGACCACATGTAGAAATAATACAACTATGAAAGACTCTTAGATAAAAGAGCTTCTCTGAAAAATAAAAAATGTAGTGGTTGTCTGTTGAACTTCTAGCATTACAAAGAGTGCTTATGATAAATGCATGGTGTGTTTCTTTAGTTCTACACACTATGTAGACACAGGAGACACACAGATGTGGAACCTTTGGACCAGCAGACCTTCCAGTCCTGTGTTAGTCAGGTTTCCACTAAAGTGACCTGAGATTACCCTAGCTGTGAGTGTGATTACAACATAAACTAAGTGAATTTAACTTTAGGAGCTGTGTGGCGTTTGTGTCTGATTATAAACCGAGTCACCTCTGATAGTTTTCATTAGAATATAAAACTCTGCAGGGCTTCTTCTATAGTGTAAAACAGCAGAATACAGGTGTTACTGCCACCTACTGTTAAGGAATGTGAATAAATAACGTCCCCTTTATAATCCTTAACATTTTTTAAAATCCCTGACTAAGACATGAGACCCACCAGAAGTGACCCTGACCCAGAGTCAGCTGTCTCAGGGTCAACACGACACTAAAGAGAGATTAAACCCATGGCCTCACAACGCTGCTCACTACTTACATCCTGTTGTTAAAAAAAGCCTCCAGGGAGATCTGCGGGGCCGTCTCAGGGTATGTCTCTGGCCATGTGATGTCCAGCATGAAGGCTTTGTTGTCCTCAAGGTCTCCGATCTGGTAAAAAACATGATACGGTAGAAGACAATTAGAGCAGTTTCTGAAAGTTTAGAGAAGACCAGTGAAAGACAGTGGGGTTAACTGATGGACCAGTGAGTGGTAGGGTTAGCTAATGGACCAGTGAGTGGTAGGGTTAGCTGATGGACCAGTGAGTGGTAGGGTTAACTGATGGACCAGTGAGTGGTAGGGTTAGCTAATGGACCAGTGAGTGGTAGGGTTAGCTGATGGACCAGTGAGTGGTAGGGTTAGCTAATGGACCAGTGAGTGGTAGGGTTAGCTGATGGACCAGTGAGTGGTAGGGTTAACTGATGGACCAGTGAGTGGTAGGGTTATCTAATGGACCAGTGAGTGGTAGGGTTAGCTAATGGACCAGTGAGTGGTAGGGTTAGCTGATGGACCAGTGAGTGGTAGGGTTAGCTGATGGACCAGTGAGTGGTAGGGTTAACTGATGGACCAGTGAGTGGTAGGGTTAGCTAATGGACCAGTGAGTGGTAGGGTTAACTGATGGACCAGTGAGTGGTAGGGTTAGCTAATGGACCAGTGAGTGGTAGGGTTAGCTGATGGACCAGTGAGTGGTAGGGTTAGCTGATGGACCAGTGAGTGGTAGGGTTAGCTAATGGACCAGTGAGTGGTAGGGTTAGCTGATGGACCAGTGAGTGGTAGGGTTAGCTGATGGACCAGTGAGTGGTAGGGTTAGCTGATGGACCAGTGAGTGGTAGATCTGGAGGATGGTACTCACCCGAAACTGGAAGGAAACTGGACTGATTTCCTTAAAACATTCATCCCCCTCATAGATAGAGCGAAGGGCTTCCAGCTCCATCTGTGACAAACAAAGGGTCGAGTGAAACTTCAGCTAAACCACAACCCAACGGTGCTCTGTAAGTATCAGGATACACAGTGGATGGATCTGTAGAGGCTTAGCGCGGAGTTGAGTCTTAGTCATTATAAATCCCGTCTCAAGCCGGACAGTGGACACTCCTTCTAAAAACCGGACTGTCCGCCCTAAAGCCGAATGTATGGCCACCCTACGTTGAATCATGAAGCAGGTCGACCAGAAACCGATACTCTGAAGGGGTCAGGCTGGAAAAGCACAGAGTAACTGAATGACCAGAGGAAGTAAATCCCCCACAAATAATCACACCTATTGTCTCAAAAAAAAAAGAAAAAGTAAATGTGCCTAAATAAAACAAGTACATAATTAACTTCATTTAGGGAATAACATGTAACACTTAACACAACCGTTGTTTACTTTACAAAAAAAAAGAGCATTAAAGATCATCAGTATCACTATAGAGATCCCTCTAATTAGGCCTGGGGGATATATCGAGTATACTCAATGTATCGCAGGATTTTCCACGTGGGATGTATAAAATGGCTATATCGTAAACATTCAAGTAACTGTGACGGCAAATTTAAGTTAAATTTAATTTAGTTCATTTTTGTTGTGTTAATTTAAATTTAATTTACTGCTTGTAATTCACTGTAATTTTCGTTTCTCCCACACGCTGTGAATGCATCACTACTCGCCCCTCCCAACCTGAAAACTGTCTACCTGCTGCAGCGATGAGCGTGCAGGTCTTAGGATTTCCTCAATGAGGAAAAAGATTAGATGGAATCGCAGGATTCATCAAACAAAACGGAACTCGGTAAAAGGGAATAAACTATTTTCTGAGTTATTTTGGCCGCTGTAGCCACCACACCTCTTGTCACCTGGTGACGCAGCGGCTCAGTTGAGCTCCCCGAAGGAGAAAACTGAAGGAAAAACCAGACCGCTTCAGCGAAAATTCTCACCGAAACGCACAATTCCTCTGAGTTTAGTGCAAAGCTGAGGACAGAACAATATTTAAAGACCTTTTATGAATCTGGAGAACAACTTTTCTCTAAGTTTAGTCAGCAGACGATGAGCTGGCAGTGTAAGAATCCCTGTAATGAGCTGATAGTCAGAACGACCCGTGTGTCTCTGCTCTGTGATGGATGGAAATGTCAAAATGAACAGAGGTCCTGTTTAACAGGCAGGTGTCTCAAGTTTTTATCTTTAGGCAGGTTTTATGTTTCTTTATGAGACATTTTTATGTTGAGTTTAATTCTAAAGAAATTTATTTTATAAAAGTTTGTTTAATAGTGAGATACACTAGATTATTTGGTTTGCACATATATTGTGTTCTTTAAAATATATAGTAAATACTTTTAATACCTTAAAAACACCCAATGATCAGCTGAACCACAGAACTTTGTTTTATTTAAGTTAAAGCAGCACTCTGGAGGATTTCATCAGGAGAGCAGTTTTTGAATCTAACGTCCAAAGGCTCCTCCTCAAAACATCTCGACACGCGCGTCTGGACGCGTGTGCGCGCGTGCACGCGGCGCATATACTTCGGACATGAACTGTACCGCTCAATGTGTAGGGTTTAATCACTCACAGTTCACAATCTTATTCCAACAATACTACGAGGGTCTGATGAGCCCTCTCTGTCCCTGCTGCTTCTGATATTAGCTTTGTTAGCAGAGAGCTGCTGCTGGACTCTGAAGCTGAACTTGACTCGGCCCTGGATGAACTTTCTGACCAAAATAAACACGTAATCCTGTCAAGCCTTGCCATTCTGTGAGGTGAAAGGTTTAAAAATAAAAATAAATCCATCTTTAGCTGGAGAATGGGTAGGTTTTTAGTAGAAAAGAGCCATGAGTCCTCAGTGAACGGCTGAGACGGCAGAGAAACACACGGAGCGTCCTGTACGACAGCGCCCCCTACTGGTACAGGTTTGGTCGATGCGCGTGCATGTTGAGAGAATGCAGACATTTGAATTTCATTGGCTGAAAAATGTCGGCAGCAAGAAATAATGGAAAGGGGTCTCTAGGAGGAAGGAGGGTCTTCATCAGAATGACAGATGTTGTGGAACTCAACCCATAGATCATAGTTTAGACCTGAAATATCATTTAAAACATTTAGAAAACTTTGATACAGAGAAAAATGCTCCAGAAAGCCGCTTTAAATAACAGTCACTAGAATCTTGTGGCTTTGATTTGTTGAATTATTTGTCATTTTTTTAATCTTATCGGGATATAGCCAGAAAATATTGGGATTTAGATTTTCCCCGTATCGTGCAGTCCTACCTCTAATCTGTTATTAATCACATATTAAATACAGAAATGTCATGATTTAGTTCACTTGAAAATATTAAAAAATAATGTAAGTAATAATATTGTACTAATACTCAGAAAATGTTTTAAGAAAAAGTTAGTTATTAAAGGAACCAAGTTTTTATTTAGAAGAAGGAATTGAATTTTTCTGTAAATGAGCTAAAATTATAGAATAACTTTGACAAAGAAATAAAAGTTCACTTAATATATTTAAAATGTTTCAAACCAAAATATGAATTAGACAGACAGTTGCTTAAAATTAAGACTTCCTGTTGAATCTGTCTCTGAAATTTTTACTACTGTAGGTAAAATAGATGTTAAACAACTTGGTAAATACACCAGAATGCAGGAAGTGGCATCTACGCCATACATTTACAAGTGCCCCCCTCACATTTTTAATGCTTCTGACATCACTGGTGTTGACCTACTGTGAAATTCTATTTCATCTCTAGTATCTCTGGGTCAAACTACCATAACATCTTTAAATAATAAAGTTTAAGTCAGAGGAGAGCCGTAGCTCTAGATGCTAACAGCTAGCCGCTAGCAGTAGCTAGCTGCAAATAGTTGATCCTTTACCTCCTGATCCTCGTTAACGCTCATCTCCTCCCTTATGTTGTTACGTCATAGGTTCACGTAAAGAGATCTGGCTCCAAAACAACACAGTTAACAACCAGCTTCTGTCATCACAACCTAGAAAATAATAAAACTTCTCCAGCCGGTCACACAGTCTGGTGGTCCGCCATGACAGTCCACACATGCGCAGACAGCGCCCTGCTGGTTTGATTTGACTTCTTTTTTTGACAAAACTTTATTCAGTAAGGAAACAAAACAGCACCTGTGCTCAAACTGTAAATAAAATCTAACATAAATGTTTATACTTTATACACGTCCTATCAAAACATAAGAATAGGTACAACAAATAACTAGTAAGTAACTAAATGCAAACTTTATTTATAAGCACCCTTCATAGAGTAAAATTTATTTATATAACACATTTCATAGAGTAAACTTTATTTATAAAGCACCATCCATAGAGTAAACTTTATTTATAAAACACCTTTTTATAGAGTAAACTTTATTTATATGGCACCCTTCATAAGCAAACTTTATGTATAAATCACCATCCATAGAGTAAACTTTATTTATAAAGCACCATCCATAGAGTAAACTTTATTTATAAAGCACCATCCATAGAGTAAACTTTATTTATATAGCACCTTTTTTTATAGAGTAAACTTTATTTATATAGCACCTTTTTTTATAGAGTAAACTTTATTTATATGGCACCCTTCATAAGCAAACTTTATGTATAAATCACCATCCATAGAGTAAACTTTATTTATAAAGCACCATCCATAGAGTAAACTTTATTTATAAAGCACCATCCATAGAGTAAACTTTATTTATATAGCACCTTTTTTTATAGAGTAAACTTTATTTATATAGCACCTTTTTTTATAGAGTAAACTTTATTTATATGGCACCCTTCATAAGCAAACTTTACGTATAAATCACCATCCATAGAGTAAACTTTATTTATATAGCACCTTTTTTTATAGAGTAAACTTTATTTATATGGCACCCTTCATAAGCAAACTTTACGTATAAATCACCATCCATAGAGTAAACTTTATTTATAAAGCACCATCCATAGAGTAAACTTTATTTATAAAGCACCATCCATAGAGTAAACTTTATTTATATAGCACCTTTTTCTATAGAGTAAACTTTATTTATATAGCACCTTTTTTTATAGAGTAAACTTTATTTATATGGCACCCTTCATAAGCAAACTTTACGTATAAATCACCATCCATAGAGTAAACTTTATTTATAAAGCACCATCCATAGAGTAAACTTTATTTATAAAGCACCATCCATATAGTAAACTTTATTTATATAGCACCTTTTTTTATAGAGTAAACTTTATTTATATGGCACCCTTCATAAGCAAACTTTACGTATAAATCACCATCCATAGAGTAAACTTTATTTATAAAGCACCATCCATAGAGTAAACTTTATTTATAAAGCACCATCCATAGAGTAAACTTTATTTATATAGCACCTTTTTTTATAGAGTAAACTTTATTTATATGGCACCCTTCATAAGCAAACTTTACGTATAAATCACCATCCATAGAGTAAACTTTATTTATATAGCACCTTTTTTTATAGAGTAAACTTTATTTATTTGGCACCCTTCATAAGCAAACTTTATGTATAAATCACCATCCATAGAGTAAACTTTATTTATATAGCACCTTTTTTTATAGAGTAAACTTTATTTATATAGCACCTTTTTTTATAGAGTAAACTTTATTTATATGGCACCCTTCATAAGCAAACTTTACGTATAAATCACCATCCATAGAGTAAACTTTATTTATATAGCACCTTTTTTTATAGAGTAAACTTTATTTATATGGCACCCTTCATAAGCAAACTTTACGTATAAATCACCATCCATAGAGTAAACTTTATTTATAAAGCACCTTTTTTATAGAGTAAACTTTATTTATATAGCACGCTTCATAAGCAAACTTTATGTATAAATCACCATCCATAGAGTAAACTTTATTTATAAAGCACCATCCATAGAGTAAACTTTATTTATATAGCACCTTTTTTTATAGAGTAAACTTTATTTATATAGCACCTTTTTTTATAGAGTAAACTTTATTTATATGGCACCCTTCATAAGCAAACTTTACGTATAAATCACCATCCATAGAGTAAACTTTATTTATATAGCACCTTTTTTTATAGAGTAAACTTTATTTATATGGCACCCTTCATAAGCAAACTTTATGTATAAATCACCATCCATAGAGTAAACTTTATTTATAAAGCACCATCCATAGAGTAAACTTTATTTATAAAGCACCATCCATAGAGTAAACTTTATTTATATAGCACCTTTTTTTATAGAGTAAACTTTATTTATATAGCACCTTTTTTTATAGAGTAAACTTTATTTATATGGCACCCTTCATAAGCAAACTTTACGTATAAATCACCATCCATAGAGTAAACTTTATTTATATAGCACCTTTTTTTATAGAGTAAACTTTATTTATTTGGCACCCTTCATAAGCAAACTTTATGTATAAATCACCATCCATAGAGTAAACTTTATTTATAAAGCACCTTTTTTATTGAGTAAACTTTATTTATATGGCACGCTTCATAAGCAAACTTTATGTATAAATCACCATCCATAGAGTAAACTTTATTTATAAAGCACCATCCATAGAGTAAACTTTATTTATAAAGCACCATCCATAGAGTAAACTTTATTTATATAGCACCTTTTTTTTTATAGAGTAAACTTTATTTATATGGCACCCTTCATAAACAAACTTTATGTATAAATCACCATCCATAGAGTAAACTTTATTTATAAAGCACCATCCATAGAGTAAACTTTATTTATAAAGCACCATCCATAGAGTAAACTTTATTTATATAGCACCTTTTTTTATAGAGTAAACTTTATTTATATAGCACCTTTTTTTATAGAGTAAACTTTATTTATATGGCACCCTTCATAAGCAAACTTTACGTATAAATCACCATCCATAGAGTAAACTTTATTTATAAAGCACCTTTTTTATAGAGTAAACTTTATTTATATAGCACGCTTCATAAGCAAACTTTATGTATAAATCACCATCCATAGAGTAAACTTTATTTATATAGCACCTTTTTTTATAGAGTAAACTTTATTTATATGGCACGCTTCATAAGCAAACTTTATGTATAAATCACCATCCATAGAGTAAACTTTATTTATAAAGCACCATCCATATAGTAAACTTTATTTATAAAGCACCATCCATAGAGTAAACTTTATTTATATAGCACCTTTTTTTTATAGAGTAAACTTTATTTATATGGCACCCTTCATAAACAAACTTTATGTATAAAGCACCCTTCATGGAGTAAACTTCATTTAAATAGCACCATCCATAGAGTAAACTTTATGTGCAGCTGGGCACTACTTATGTACTGCCCTGTATATAAAAAAATGTAGTTGAGTTCTTGTTTACATGTTAACTTAGTTTCTCCATAAATGTTTTTAAAGGGTTTAACGCAATTCGGTTCAGTTTTTCTTTAGTATAAGTCACCTCAAAGTGCTGGACAACAGGTCCAGGTCAGGTCAGGTCAGGTCCAGTTTTAGGCTAGTTGTTTGCAGTAAATTCAATGTATTTGTAATGAAATCAATTTATTTTTAAATCATCCAGTTATAAAGAAACCAGATGATTGGACTGAACCTTCACCTCTACACAATCCTTCATTCTGAGCAGCACAGTATGAATGGCAATGGTGGGAAGGAAAAACTGCCACCAGAACCAGGGTGTACAGCCTTCTGCCTCGGCTAACTCAGAAAACATTGATTATTTTGTTTGTGTGTATTTTGTGAGTGTGTTGGAGAAATGAGGAAGTAAAAGCTGCTGCTGGGTTTTGGGGATCTAGCTCAGAACTGATCAGTAAACCTTACCTGCACTGTGATGGATTTACTAGCAACATCAGCAGAGAGGAAGGAAATGAACAGGATGTCACATGAACATCTGATTCCTCTTCTGAAGCAACACAGCAGACACACAGAGCAGCGTGAGATCATGTGACATGCACAAACCAGTCTTTTGTCAGAGAGAGAAATCTCTGTAGGACATCCAGCTAACAGCGTTGATGTTTTCATCTCGATGTGCTGAGATCTTTTCTTCCTGCTGACACCTGCTAAGAAAGTGGGAGTTTGTAACAACTTGAATGTTCAACCACAGAAAAGACTGAATAAAATTAATATTAAGACAAAAGCAATAAAAGACTGCACTGTCTTTGTTCATCAGCTCTTCTAAAGCTCACAAACAAGAATACCAAATCTCTTCTTTTTGACTCAAAGAAAACAAGTTTTGTTTTTTGTAAACATGTGTAAATGATTTCCTGTCAAGCAGCTGCTGGGTGCACAGAGTGAGACAGCTTCCTGTTACTGGGCTGTCAAGTCTTTAAGATCATGTAAACTTACCCCCCCCCCCCCTCACATATTTCATACTCATCAGCATTTCCAGTCATAATCAATCAATCAAAACCTTTATTTATCCAGGAATAAAACTCATTGAGATTAAAAATCTCTTTTCCAAGAGTGCCCTGGCCATAATGAGATACATGTTGGTAAGGGTAAAAAAAAATCACAACTTTCAGTTTGTTTCTAAAGCTCCAGTTCAGATCAGGAGTGTTGAACAAAGAAACAGAACCAGATCATTTCAGGTCCAGATTCAGGACAACTGACTGCTGTAAACGTGATTTAAATGGGAACAATATTAGATTAATTATAAAATGACAATTAGTCCAATTGTGCTGTTATAAAGGAACCAGCTGATTGGATTAAAGCATTACTTCAATTCAACCTCTCATTCTGAGCAGCACAGTATGAGGGAAAACTCCCTCTAAACAGGATGAAACCTCCAGCACAGGGGTGCCCAAGGTGGGGCCCGCGGGCCAAAGTTGGCCTGCCAATTATTTAATTTGGCCCTCCTGGCCCTCTGTGGGGTACTCTGGATGCTGGGTGAACATTCACCGGTAATCCAGAAACCCACTGTTTCCCTCAGCCAATTCAGCATTACATAAATGAGCCCAATGACTCTATATTGAGCTGCATACAGCCCTCACTCATGGTGCCAACAAAGTTTTAGAAATGTCACAATTTAAAATCAAAAATTGAAATACAATTAACTACAAGGGACATTTAGAGTAGATTTATGCACACATGTACATTTGCACACTTTATAAAACCACAAATAGTTATATTTTGTCAATGATTGTAATCTCCCATGAGCCTTTGCTGCTGGATCAGACCGGATCAAAGCTTGCGGGTAACCCCTCTGGCTACTAGCCTACCCTGCTGAAAAAACCAGCATAGACCAGCATATGCTGGTTCCAGCATATGTTGTGTTTTGGTGCTGGTATGCTGGTCCATAGTGATCCATTAGTTCAACCAGCATAGACCAGCACCAAACCAGCATAGACCAGCATTGACCAGCATATGAATGAATGAATGAATGAATGAATGATTTATTTGAACTATAATATTAATAACATAATTTCAGCAAAATAACAATAATAATGAGAATAATACTTCAATGAGAAAAATAAAAGTAAATAAATAAATCTTCTATATATACATATTTATAAACACACACATATACATGCATGTATATATAATTGATATGTTCAAAGGGAGCAGGAAGAAGCATAAGCTTTTTTAATTTCCTGCCCCTTTTCCCCGTCTCCCTCACAAATCAAAAAGAACAGTGTCCTTATTTACATCAGTTCAACCTCATTCTCTATAATTGTCTTTAACCAAAATGTCCCACGTACACCTTTACAAACAAAATATTGGAGCATCCCTTTTCCCATTTACCCACCTCCACACACAGCAATAAACATTCACCACTACACCCAATTACAAACATAACCCATTTTCTTTTACACATGTGTATATACACTGATATATACAAATATTTTAACACCCCCACACCAATCATTGGATCTGGTCCAGTCAGAATCCCTGTTCCTCCCTGTACCTCATGAAAACCATATTTTTGTACCACTTTTTGAACTGAGTCATACTTGGACATTGCTTTAATTCATTATTTAATCCATTCCATAATTTTACTCCACAAACTGAAATGCAGTGACTTTTAACTGTTGTTCGCACAGATGGCTGTTTTAAATTCCCTTCCTCCCTCAGATTATATTGTTTGTCTCTATGTGAAAAATGTTTTTGTATGTTACCGGGAAGTAGTTTGTTAGTAGCTTTATAAATTATTTGTAATGTCAAAAAATGAATTTGGTCAGTAAACTTTAGTAGCCGTGAATTGAAGAACAGGTTGTTAGTGTGATCCCTATAACCAGCTTTATTAATGACCCTAATGGCTTTCTTCTGTAATAGTGTTATTGGTGATAATGTAGTTTTGTAAGTGTTGCCCCAAACCTCAGCACAATAATTCAGATATGGTTGCACCAGTGCACAGTATAGCATGTGAAGTATGTTGTGATCCAGGAAATGTTTGACTTTGTTTAATATGGAAATACTTCTTACAGTTTTGTTGTGAATGTGTTTTATGTGTTGTTTCCAGCTTATTTTATCAGTCATTATGACTCCCAGAAATTTGTAATTATTCACCCTTTCAATAATGACGCCATCAATATCCATCACAATTTGTGTGTTTACTTTATGGTTCCCAAATAACATTAATTTAGTTTTTCCTAAATTCAATGATAATTTGTTTTTATCAAACCATTTTTTCACTTTAGCCATTTCTGCAGAAAGTATTTCCATTAACTCGTTTAGTTTTTCCCCTGAACAAAAAATATTTGTGTCATCAGCAAACATTACAAATTTCAATATTTTTGAAACCTTACAAATATCATTAATATACAAAATAAACAACTTTGGACCCAGTACTGAACCCTGTGGTACACCGCAAGCAATGTCCAAGTATGAAGAAGAAAACTGTCCCAACTTCACAAACTGCTTCCTGTGACTCAAGTAGCTTTTTATCCACTGCAAAACAATCCCCCTGATCCCATAGCGTTCCAGTTTATTGATTAATATGTTGTGATCAATTGTGTCAAAGGCCTTCTGGAGATCCAGAAAAATACCAACAGCAAAATGTTTACGGTCTAATGCGTTTGTAATTTCCTCAACAGAATCCATTAATGCTAGTGATGTTGATCTATTAGCTCTAAATCCGTACTGACTTTCTGTTAGTATCATATGTTTATCTAGAAATGAATCCAGTCTTTTAATAAACAGTTTTTCTATGATTTTAGAGAATTGTGGAAGTAATGAGACAGGCCTGTAATTAGTGAAGTTGTGTTTATCCCCAGTCTTAAACAGTGGCACCACTTTTGCTATTTTCATCTGGTTTGGAAATGTTCCGGTTTGAAATGATAAATTACAGATGTAAGTAAGTGGTTTTACAATCCCCCCAATAACACTTTTCACAGTTTTGATGTCGATATCGTTATAATCAGTTGATGTTTTACTTTCACATTTATTTACTAGATCTATGATCTCCATTTCTTCCACTGCTGTGAGAAACATAGAACTGGGAGTTTGATCAATCAGATGATTGTTACTGGTTTCCACTGACGGAGCATCAGGTATTTGTTTTGCCAGGTTCGGCCCAATATTGACAAAAAAGTTGTTGAAACCATTGACTATATCATGCATATTTTCTATCTTAGTATTATTATCAATAAAATGTTCTGGATAACTGTGCTGTCTGGACTGATTTTTAATAATATTGTTTAATGTATCCCATATTGCTTTTATATTATTTTTATAATTAGCTAGCGTCTTACTATAGTAGTCCTTCCTACTTTTTCTTATAATATTTGTTAACTTATTTTTGTATTTTTTATATTTGGATTCTGCCTCTTTGATTCTTTGCTTTAAAAAATCTTTATACAGTTTATTTTTCTTTTTACAAGCATTTTGTAATCCTTTGCTAATCCAAGGTTGATCTGTATGTTTTTGCTTTGCATTCAATTGAATAACTGGACAGTTTTGATTGTATAATGTGTTAAATATTGTTAAAAATTTGTCATATGCTTTACCAGCATCAGTTTCTCTGAAGACCAGGTCCCAGTTTTGTGCCCCCAGATCATCCCTCAGAGCTCTCATGGTTTCCTCCGTCTTTATTTGTTTATAATTATATTTTTCCTGTTGCTGGTTTCTTTGATAGTTGTCATCATAAACTACAAAGACTGGCAGATATACAGGCATATAAATCAAGACCATCATGATTTATTTGCTGGTCTTTGCTGGTCAATGCTGGTCTATGCTGGTTGGGTGCTGATCTATGCTGGTTGGGTGCTGGTCTATGCTGGTTTGGTGCTGGTCTATGCTGGTTGGGTGCTGGTCTATGCTGGTTGGGTGCTGGTCTATGCTGGTTGAACTAATGGATCACTATGGACCAGCATACCAGCACCAAAACACAACATATGCTGGAACCAGCATATGCTGGTCTATGCTGGTTTTTTCAGCAGGGTAAGCAGCTATTATCAACATGGAGCGTCGTCGTCAGTGGCACACAGAAAAAAGGCATTTTAAAAAATGCTGGAAGGAAGACTTTTTTTTTTACAGATATCAATGGTAAAGCGGTCTACCTTATTTGTAACCAGTCCGTTTCTGTACTCAAGGAGTATAATATTCGTTGCCACTACGAGAAAGCACGCAGGATTTTCACAATGCAGAGGTGATGCCCGAAAGAAAAAGACCAGGGAGCTGCTAGCACTATATGATTACAAATAACAAAGACAGTTTGTTCTAAATGCCTATATGTGACTTATATGTTATATTTTGATTAATGCTCTTTAAACAGAAAGGATGGTTAAATAACAAAATGAATAAAAGCAGTGTTCTATACTTCATCATTAGTATTTGTATTTTGCGTAAATACTACATTCGGCCCGCGGCTCTCTGATAGATTTTCATTTTGGCACTCTGAGGGAAAAAGTTTGGGCACCCCTGCTCCAGCAGAACCAGGCACAGTATGGGAGGAGCCTAACGCCTCAACCGACTGGATTCTGAGAGGAAGGAGACAAACACAGAAGGACTGGAAACAGAACAGAGTTAGTGGCAGCAAGATCAGGAACTACAAACATGGAGAGTAGAGAGTAAAGCCAGCAGAGAGGAGATGTGGTCAGTTTGTCCTCCAGTCTATAGCAGCAGAATTAAAGAGATGAGTCAGGATAACCCCCAGAATTACACTCTTCTGGTACATGGACTGCAAGGGCATAAGAAAAGTCCATCCACTCCGTACTCCTCTGAGCAGTTTTATGGATGTTGAGCTATAATCTGGTTTGACAGTAGCTGAAAGTCATTCTCAACACACACTCTGACAGTAAATCAATGATTAAGTCACACACATAACTTTAACAATGTGACCAAAACATCCATAACTCCAACATTTTTCGACATAACGTGAATTTTAGTATAAAACCATGATGGTAAAGATGCGCTGCTGATCCTGCTATGATATTTGTATTATAGCCCTCATCAAACAGTAGATGTGTGTCGGAATCGCCTCCTCTTTGTTTGACTTTGGACTTCAGGCTGAGCTGGCAGGAGGAGGCTCTGGAGAATTTATTTCACCTGATGAGAAAATGTTCTCCTCTGTCGCCTGCTGGGAGGACGAACATTATCCTTGTTCAGTGAGTTGCTGCACAGAGAGTTTAGTTTGTTTTGCTGGTGCTCCGCTCTGTGTGGAGGATATTACCACCACTGGAAGGTCAGAGGTTTAAAGTGAGACACCCTCTGTCCACATCACTCAGTGAGGAGAATGGACTGTGCTGCTTAGATCTACTTATCCTGTTATTTCAGAGAATACTACACCATACTACAAGTAGGCTCATCAACAGATCTTTATATCATATTCCTCACAGTATTTTTCAGCTTCCACCTATGCTCAGTTAAATATTTACTCCGTTTCAGTGGTGGCTGGTGATGACATTTGTAGGGTGAGAGGACAGAAATATAAAACATGGCAGATTGGATTTTAACAACAGAAGTGTCCCATTTGAAAGGAAACCAAACCATCACTAGAAACCAACCTTACACAGTCTCCTTTACAATTATCCAGCACTTAACTGCCGTATTAAAGATTTGAACTATAATTGCAGGTAGGGATGCACCAATACTGATATTGGTATCAGGCTGATACTGATACCATGTAATCACACTCGTTAACCTTATATCATCTAGGGTCCTCTGATCAGTAGGGGACCCTAGGATTTTGAAGGTCCAAATTCCTTCCAAAAACATGCTTAATGTTTATTAACAGAGGTGCACATACAGGGGCAATTCTAGGGGGGCCCAGGGCCCCCCTGACAACAAGCTTGGCCCCCCTGTGGCCCCCTGCTAAGTGCTGAGTGTTTTAAAATGTTCCCTTTTTAAAAAGCAGCTGGCCACCGCCTGGGCCCTCCTCTAATTTTAGTCTAGAACCGCCACTGGCCTTAACACACACACAATCACAGTACATCCGACCCACGCACACAACTCACACATCCCCAGTAGGGGTGCAACGGGTCACAATAGATCTGTAATTCATACGGATCACCTTCTATGGGTTGGGACATGGTTCACGGATCCAGCAGCGCTCTTGCATTTGCTAAATCCTCCCTGACTACGACAGCTCGCGTTCTGAATCTGCAGATAAATAATTCCCCTGTCATTTTAGTTGACCAAAACGCATGAACGCATATATTAACGGAGTTCAGTCAGGACCTCAATCGT